>CM049850.1:30414032-30729032 GCA_027422415.1 Schizothorax lantsangensis
TAAAAATAAGATGCTGAATTCAAAGCATTTTGAAAATGACACACTTCCTGCTGCCAGTTGGTGGCGCTATAACTTTGACTCCTAATAGTCACATCTATGCGCTCGGCATCATACAACGAACAAAACCCTGAAGTTTGATCAAAATCAGACAATGTATGTGGATGTTATTAGACGCTTCCTTCTCTCATTTTTCGCCATAAATTCATCGCCTCGCCACGGGCAAACCGTTCGAGATATCAAAAATATCCTGGCAATTTTGCGTCCCCAATGTCTTGAGATCATGTTCACTGAGTTTGGTGGCAATCGGGTGGTAATCTTCAGAGGAGTATATCAAATTCCAGAGCATGCTTTTTTTAAACAGCCCTGAATAGCCGACTTCCTGTTGGGCGGAGCTTATGACATGCAGCGTGAAATTTGTTCGGCTCAATGAGATCTATATGTGTACCGAGTTTCATATGAATACGTGCAAGTATGTGTGAGCTATACATCAAGTTTTCAAACTGTGTTCTAGGGGGCGCCGTAGAGCCCCTGTGCCACGCCCGGGTCCCAGCCTCTGTGGCGTCCGGACGCCAACAGTTCCAACGTGTGTGCGAATTTTCAAGAGTTTTGAGCATGTTAAGGCCCCCAAAAGTGCCCGGATGGTTGAATAGTGCTGGTTGAAAAAAAAAAAAAATAAAATAAAAAAAATCCTTAATCAGGGCCTGCGCCTTACTGGCTTGGGCCCTAGGGCCCTGCGCCTTATAAATTAATAGCTGCAAGCAGCGATGGCGGGCCCAAGCGTCAGTGCAAACGCCACCCCAGGTGGCAACAAACAACCGTGCCCAGCGGGCACATGCACTACAGTAACCCTCTGGCAGTCTGGTTTTAAGGGATACGGCAATTAAAGGGTTAATCCAAACCATCAACTCTGTGAAACACACACAGAACACAGTGGTGGCACTAGGGCGGGTCCTGACAGGGCTATAGCCCCATCACGAACTTGCTTAGCCCCGGCACAGCTACCCCCCCCCCCCAAGGATTTCCAAATGATTTTCCTGTTTTTTAACTCTCGGTGTCACTCTCATTAACATTGAAAAATAAATATTAAAAACCTAAAAAATATGTGGCCTATAAACAATTGGTAATATGGGGAGGGGTCAAGCAATTCTTTGCGCAAGACGGTGAACGTCAGTCAATTCACTATAGAGAAAGTGAAAGTAAAAAAACTGACGGCTAACGCTGCATTAATGGCGCATATTCTCTCTGAGACAACGAGAGACGAATCTATTTTAACATATGCTGATAACGGTATATAACTGTCTCAAATTATTCCCTTAATATTTCTCTTGTGGCTCGTATAGTAAAAAACATGAGAAGAAATGTAGTTCACGTTAAACAGGTTGTTTTTGAAAATCGGTGCATGAAATAAAGCTGCTCTGAATTTTCATTGATGACTGCAGTGTTATAATTATAGGCCTATAATTCATTGTATAAATTAATAGACCTTTTTAAAAAAAAGTTTTAAAAACATTTTCAATGAGGAGTAAGCTAGCCTATTTTATTATTCTCACAGCGCATCATGCGGTGATGAGCTATGAAATTATTGCGGGGCAAATAATTTAATGTAATTTAATAATAAAAGTAATCTAATAATAATAATAGGCCTAATAATAAGAAGAATGTAACAGGCCTACATTAATTGGAAATGCTAAATCCTCTTAATATTGCCAATTTTTGAAGCTTTTTACAATGGCCTATCTCTGGCTATCATCTACACATGATATGATGCAAATCAGCACGGGGAGATTATCTCCCACAATGTGTGCCCGTGTGGAAATAGTTGTATGAATTGTCGGCACTATCTATTGTAAATGGTTAGAATTTACCATGTTTTCCTAACAGTTGGCATTGATTGACTGACACTTGATGGTCAGAAAAAAATGACTAGATATGTGTAAAAAAATAAAGATAACTTAAATAAATAAATATAAATAAAAAGAAAACAATGAAAAAAGAAAAAATCCCAAATTTCTTTCTTTTCTATATTCATAAATTATATTACTTTGTAAGTGTCATATTTGGCAGTTGGCATTAGAAGTTATATTACTAATAACAGTGGCATATGTGAAGTTTAATACCACAGGAAAAAAGTTAAATATGCCTTTTTCGAAGCTGCTGTATATAAAAAAAATACGATAGCTAAAGTTAGGCGTTCATTATTTTCTCTCAATTTAATTAGTTTTTATCACCCCCGCTCTGAACTGTTAAGCCCCCCGTAGCACCCCCAACAAAAAAATCCTGGAGCCGCCACTGACAGAACAATATATAAAACTTTAGTAACACTTTACAATAAGGTTTCAGTTTTTAACATTAACTATATTAATTAACATCAGTACGTATATATTATTGTGAGTGGTTCATAAGATCATTTAGAAAGTGTAAGTAAATGATTAATAAACTATTTAAATGTACATTTATAAATCTTATTATTTAGACACATCATAATAATTGCTCAATGTGTTAATAAATGCTTTATTAACACATATTCCTGCTTTAATTCATGATTAAGTCAGGTAGTTATAAAAACATTTAGTAGTTGCCAGCCATCTATTTGTGTGAGCTCATCTAAAGTGAGGACTATTTATATTATAAAGCATTTACAAAGGAGATTTAAAAGCTCATTTATCTCCTCCAAAAAAGTTAAACAAACACAACACAGAGGGATACAGAACACATAAATATTTTTTCAAGATGCAAGGTGACTGTTACACTTGATAAAAAATGAAAAATAAACCTCTGCAATTTCATTGAAAAAAATAAATTAAAGTAAATATTCAAGTGTACAGTTTCATTATTTGCATCTTGAAAAAATATTTCTGAGTTCTCTATCCCTCTGTGTTGTGTTTGTTTATTTTTCTGTTAGGAAGATAACTGAGCCTTTAAATCTCCTTTGTAATAGATATGCCTAATAAATAAAGACAAGGCATTTATAGCTGTATTTATAAACTGCTTAGTAATGACTATTAATGCTGGGACAATGCTTAATAAAGGATGAACTAACTATTTACTAATGCTTACCTAATGATTCATAGCGTGCAGTTATTATGAAGTGTTACCCAAATATTTTTAGCACTTATGATTCTTGGTTAAAGAAATGTTCAAAATTGACTACTACATTATTAATTAAAGTTTCTGGTTAATGTACATCAGTTACTGTACCATGAACTAACAAAGATTTGTTTACTTTATTTTTAGAATTTGTTTTCTTAAGAAATATAGTAAAACAATGGTTGTTCATACTTAGTTGGTTAGTTTCGAATAAATTAATGTTAAAAAAATGATATTATTGAACTATACTAGTTAACATGAACAGTAATGATCTAAAATGTATTAATGTTAATAATGTTAAGTAAAAAACATTAACATAAAATCTTTTATGATTTTTGATGTTTTTCTTATGATTTATGATTTTTTCATAAAACACAAAAAATGTTTATGTTGTAATTAACATAATTATTAACCTTATTATATAATAACCAAAATTAAATTAAAATATTATATGTGTGGTGAATATAATTTTAACTTATTATATAAAACTATGTTGTCAGTGCCCTACAAATTAACTGGTTCTTGGATTTTTATATTTTTTTGTCCCTAAGACTGACAGAAAAAGATAAGGCTAGAGATTTCTTAAGCTATAATGCAAAAAATAAAAATAATAAAAAAAATAAAATAAATTAATTAAAATAAATAAATAAATAAAACGTATAATTAAATAAATAAATAACTGATTGATTTTTTTCTAGTGATTAAAGAGATGTTTAAAAGTCTCTCTCTCTCTGTGTCTCTCTCTCTGTCTGTCTCTCTCACCCACCTCCTCACACTCACACTTAACACACATACTCACCCATCCCCCCACATACACAGAGCCAGTGTGATCAATGTCTTGATAGTTTATTAATTTTCTGTTATTCATAGACCTTTTGTAAAGTCATGAAACTAATCATACTTCTTCAGAATGACTTGTTCTATGTATGTAAAAAGTTTTGAAGTGTTTGGAAGCTGCACTTTAAAGATATAAGAAAATAACTGCTCTTTTTTACTGTAACTTTAACAAATCGCCATTAATCACCGTTCAAGATATCCTAAATCCGTTAGCAATTTAGCATCTACAGTATATTGGCATCATGTTGACAAAGTTTGGTGTGAACTACTTGTTTCTGCTTGGAGGAGTTTGAATTTATTTACAGCTTGTTTCCCCCTCCGAAAATGACATTAAAAAAAAAGATAGCCAGCTTCCTGTTGGTCGTAGCTAATGAGTGTAAATTAGAAAGTTGTCCGGCTTGATTAGAACAATTTATGTACCGAGTTTGGTGTCTGTAGCTAAAACTAACCCCCCCATTTTTGACAAAAGGTGGCGCTATAGAGTGCCTCTTCCACGCCCGTTTATGAGCTTTTTCCAGTGTCTAACTAACATTAATACTCATATGTGTGTTGAGTTTCATGACATTCTAAACATGTTATCTGCTTCAAAATCACCAGAAACAAATTTTCAAGTTTGAAACGTTGCCATGGCAACAGTATTTTAGATATCAATATTCCCTTCACAGTTTTACATCGGCCGTGTTTTGACATTATTCTGATGAAGTTTGAAGCAAATCGATTAAAAATAAGATGCTGAATTCAAAGCATTTTGAAAATGACACACTTCCTGCTGCCAGTTGGTGGCGCTATAACTTTGACTCCTAATAGTCACATCTATGCGCTCGGCATCATACAACGAACAAAACCCTGAAGTTTGATCAAAATCAGACAATGTATGTGGATGTTATTAGACGCTTCCTTCTCTCATTTTTCGCCATAAATTCATCGCCTCGCCACGGGCAAACCGTTCGAGATATCAAAAATATCCTGGCAATTTTGCGTCCCCAATGTCTTGAGATCATGTTCACTGAGTTTGGTGGCAATCGGGTGGTAATCTTCAGAGGAGTATATCAAATTCCAGAGCATGCTTTTTTTAAACAGCCCTGAATAGCCGACTTCCTGTTGGGCGGAGCTTATGACATGCAGAGTGAAATTTGTTCGGCTCAATGAGATCTATATGTGTACCGAGTTTCATATGAATACGTGCAAGTATGTGTGAGCTATACATCAAGTTTTCAAACTGTGTTCTAGGGGGGCGCCGTAGAGCCCCTGTGCCACGCCCCGGGTCCCAGCCTCTGTGGCGTCCGGACCGCAACAGGTTCCAACGTGTGTGCGAATTTTCAAGAGTTTTGAGCATGTTAAGGCCCCCCCAAAATGCCCGGATGGGTTGAATTAAAAAAAAAAAAAAAAAAATAATAATCCTTAGGAAATCAATAGGGCCCTGCGCCTTACTGGCTTGGGCCCTAATAATCCTTAGAAAAACAAGAGGGCCCTGCGCCTTACTGGCTTGGCCCTAATTACGTGAACACTTTGAAGGGTGCAAGGCATTACTGTCTCTCTGTTTGGTTCAACCTATAGAAGGACATACATCATTGGCACTTGATTTTTAATTAGAATGTTACCTTAATAAGGTAGCAGCAAAATGAATGTTTAGACAATTTTTTTAAAACCATTTGCACCAAATATTGTCAGGGGGCCCTACGCAAAACTGTGTCGGGGGGGGTGAATGGATGAGATGCACTTGTCCGTGTTTCACTCCATCTCGAATCGCACTCGCGGAAAGCGCTCGAGAAACAGTATCTCTTCCGCGGCTCGTATAAGCTCTCGTTTTTTTTTTTTTTTTAGTAAGAGCAAGAGACTGGACGATATTCACGTTACATGATTTGGCTGATTTGTAAGTAGAGAGCGTGACAGCGCACCACATTAAAAGAAACGATCATTCATGTTTTCAGAACCGCTGGCCAAAATTAAAAACGAAACTAAAATTAAAACATCTTTGAGAGCAAGGGGGGCCCCTGGTGTTTCGGGGGCCCTACGCAGCATGCGTATTCTGCGTATAGGGAGGATCGGCTCTGGCCGAGATAATCCATCCACCTCACAGGTGTGGCATATCAAGATGCTGATTAGACAGCATGATTATTGCACAGGTGTGCCTTAGGCTGGCCACAATAAAAGGCCACCCTAAAATGTGCAGTTTTACTGTATTGGGGGGGTCCGGGGGGTCCGAAAACCAGTCAGTATCTGGTGTGACCACCATTTGCCTCATGCAGTGCAGCACATCTCCTTCACATAGAGTTGATCAGGTTGTTGATTGTGGCCTGTGGAATGTTGGTCCACTCCTCTTCAATGGCTGTGCGAAGTTGCTGGATATTGGCAGGAACTGGATCACGCTGTCATATACGCCGATCCAGAGCATCCCAAACATGCTCAATGGGTGACATGTCCGGTGAATATGCTGGCCATGCAAGAACTGGGATGTTTTCAGCTTCCAGGAATTGTGTACAGATCCTTGCAACATGGGGCCGTGCATTATCATGCTGCAACATGAGGTGATGGTCGTGGATGAATGGCACAACAATGGGCCTCAGGATCTCGTCACGGTACCTTTGTGCATTCAAAATGCCATCAATGCCTGCCCATACCATGACCCCAACGCCACCATGGGCCACTCGATCCATAACGTTGACATCAGCAAACCGCTCACCCACACGACGCCATACACGCTGTCTGCCATCTGCCCTGTACAGTGAAAACCGGGATTCATCCGTGAAGAGAACACCTCTCCAAAGTGCCAGACGCCATCGAATGTGAGCATTTGCCCACTCAAGTCGGTTACGATGACGGACTGCAGTCAGGTCGAGACCCCGATGAGGACGACGAGCATGCAGATGAGCTTCCCTGAGACGGTTTCTGACAGTTTGTGCAGAAATTCTTTGGTTATGCAAACAGATTGTTGCAGCAGCTGTCCGGGTGACTGGTCTCAGACGATCTTGGAGGTGAAGATGCTGGATGTGGAGGTCCTGGGCTGGTGTGGTTACACGTGGTCTGCGGTTGTGAGGCCGGTTGGATCTACTGCAAATTCTCTGAAACGCCTTTGGAGACGGCTTATGGTAGAGAAATGAACATTCAATTCATGGGCAACATCTTTGGTGGACATTCCTGCAGTCAGCATGCCAATTGCACGCTCCCTCAAAACTTGCGACATCTGTGGCATTGTGCTGTGTGATAAAACTGCACATTTTAGAGTGGCCTTTTATTGTGGCCAGCCTAAGGCACACCTGTGCAATAATCATGCTGTCTAATCAGCATCTTGATATGCCACACCTGTGAGGTGGATGGATTATCTCGGCAAAGGAGAAGTGCTCACTAACACAGATTTAGACAGATTTGTGAACAAAATTTGAGAGAAATAGGCCTTTTGTGTACATAGAAAAAGTCTTAAATCTTTGAGTTCAGCTCATGAAAAATGAGGGCCAAAACAAAAGTGTTGCGTTTATAATTTTGGTCAGTGTGTGTATATATATATATATATACCTTTTTACAAGATATGTAAAGCTTTTTACAAGATAAATAAATAGAAATATAAAAATTATAATAATGATATACATTATAAAGTATATAAATGTTTTGCAATATATTGTATATACATACATATGTATGTGTGTGTGAGATTTTTTACATTTCTGAATCAATTTTGTTTCATTTGTGGAAAAAATATAAGAATATTGATATATTGTAATAAGAATTATATGATCTACATCTATATAAAATAGTTTTTATAATGTACAGTATGTATGTATGTATATATATATATATATATATATATATATATATATATATATACGTATACAGTATACTGATGCATTATGTACTATACAATATATACTGTACATTTAAAAAAAATTCTTAGGACCTTTCTACATTCTGTACAGTAATGTCTTAAATTGTATATATATAAAGTCATATATTAAGTCATTTTGATTTTATATTTGGTAGCTTGAAAAAAATATTATACCTCAATGTATTAAAATAAAGGTGCTTCAAAGGGTTCTTCAAGCGATGCCATAGAAGAACCATTTTTGGTTCCACAAAGAACCATTCAGTCATCTCTTCCTTACCTTTTTATAATCTGAAGAACCTTCTTTCACCACAAAGAACCTTTTGTGATACAGAAAGGTTATTCAGATGTTAAAGGTTCTTTATGGAACCATTTACACAAAAAGGTTCTTCTACGTCATCGTTAAGCACCTTTATTTTTAAGAGATAGTTGATATAACCAAATAACCAAAGCGGTGGTTATAAGCAAAGTAATGTCACTTTTTAGGGTGTGTGCTTGAGAAATCATCCTAATCACTGCAAAGAAAATTTTGTGAAATTTTGTAGTCCAGAAATAGGTGTTTTTTTGTTTGTTTTGTTTTTTACAGTACCAATTACAGTCATGCGCATAGAGAACAAAAATCTACCCTACTGCACCATTACAGAAGAAATGATATGTCCTAACCGCAGTATTTAAGCCTGGACAGGCAGTCAGGGAGGAGCTGCTCTCTGGGGCATCTCCAGCAAACACACGGATCAGGAGCATTCAACTGAAAAATTACACGCAGAAGCTCTCAGCTTATGTGACTCTTTCATCATTATTTTGCTGTGATGGCCCAAACACCATAAAAAAATGGAACTAAATATAAAAAAATGTAACAAGACTTACAAAATATAAAGATATAAATCTGCTGACTGATTTGAGCATAACATTTTCCGTTTAGGGTGACTTCTTCTGAATCTTTTAAGAACTGGTTATACATAAAATTTGAACATGTTAAAATTCTCCATGAAAAACTTTTATCTATCAGGGGTTTTAGAAACACCTTTAGTAATTGCAATGAATTTTCACATTTTAATGTTTTAGTTGGTGTACACGCTGTAGAAATACACACCTGCCACTTGTTGATTTTTATTCGTTTTATTGTATTATTCTAAAATGTATTTATACCGAGGTCAAACTGACCCCAAACAAAAGTCTCTATGCAAGATAATCACCTTTATGAAAAGTACATGCTGATAAAACAGAGTAGAAGCCTCAATAATATCTCTCTACAGGGTTTTGATAAGGTCAGTGGAACATATTCCAAGAATTTAGAATGAAAATAATAGGTTAGTTCAATTACTATGTTTGTTTTTACACAAACAGCATTGGAGTCTCTCAGAAGAACAGAAAGCATTCAAATAAAGTCCAAATTAAACCAAAAATAACATAAAATAAATGTTTTAGATTTGACTGGCTAATCTGATTTGAAATGCTCTCATCTACATTTCAGATGTTTACAAGGACGTTTACATTTTTAATTGATATGAGCACAATCTGAAAATATCATACAACATTAAACTTAAGTGTGACTGTTAGCTAAAGCAGATGGTTGCTGTGCGCTCTAATGTGACTTCTTGAGTGTTTACAAATGCCAGAGCACATATGCAAATTGTCAAAGCTTCAAAACAGGCTTAAATTTGCAGTTTCTGAGCCCTTAAAACTTTAAGACGAAATGCTCACGGACTAATATCTACTATGAAAAGTGTAGTACAATAGAAACACGGCCGTTCCAGGGTGCAGCGAACCACCTGTGTCAATATTGACCCATCTACTATTGATCTACTCAACGCAACCCAAAAGCCTCATTTGTGTGCTGTGAATTTTGCCATTTAGCCTCTTAAAGCAATATAAAATGAAATGAAATCAGTCAAACTTGTGTGTAATTTACATTACATTGAAAATAAAAAAACAACTAACTAAAATAAATGCATATTGTAAACAGCATGACAATGACACAGAGTACTTGACTATTCATTAAACAGCAGATCCATGATTAAATAATCCAATCTTTGTATTTGTATGATAAACATTATTGAAAGCTGGAGTTGCTTGATGCTTAAAGCGGATTAGCCATAATATATTATATTCTATACAGAGGGATATATTCCTGGATCATATCCCTCTGATTTTAGTGTAAATCAGGGTTAGTTATTGAAATATAGTTATGATAGTAGCTTAAAATGTTTCTCTATGACCAAAAAATATATATATATTGAACCAGGAATATGAGAAACTAAAACATTAATGGCTGTGAACAGAGAAGTGAAGTCGCCCTCTACTGGACAAGACTGAAACTTGATAAACACAGGCCTTCATTCAAATCTATAGAAACTAATTGTATGCTGTATATTACATATATTATATTACGATGTTTGTGCTATGTTATTATTAGGCCTTCAAATCCACATTTGTTCGTAAGGAGCATGTGAGGGGTTTCAATATTGCTTAGATTGTGGCGATTGCACGTCATCTTGGATTCCACCCACTGACCCTAAAAACGCAGAACAAGACCAAACTTTAGAAACTCTGTCTGTATCTCTTCATGTATTCCAGTGAGTAAAACACTTAGAATCTAATGTGCAAAGTACATGAGAAATGAGAAACTTACTGAAGCAATGCTGTACTTTCTCTGATCTTTTCAACAGGACGTAAGCCACAACGATGGTAATGAGGCCAGCTAAAAATCCTCCAATCACGTATCCAATGAGCTTAGCATAGTAGGAATCATTCTCTGAAAGAAACACAGAGAGAGAGAGAGACTTGAAGACAAGTGTCTGTTCACATTGACACACACTTTTAATTGCTAGTAACATACCGTACACATAAAGGTGTCCGATTTTGTCATCTGCACCATTGACTTTGCACAAAAAAATAGTGCCATTGTCATCTTCTGATGTTCCTGCAACTTCCCAAGCAGCTACGTCTCCACTAGATTTTGTATAACAGTAGGCTTTCATTGACTGAAGAAAAGAGGAAGATTAATGGTTTAATATAATTTAAGGGCACTATGATTTTACAACTGAGAAATGAAAATAACTCTATTTCTTAAAAAATAGTTAAAAAATATATTAGATATTATAGTCATACATACATCTTATGTAAAATTAAAAACAAGTTAAAAATATATACAAAAACATGTTAAAATGTTATTAAAATTATGAAATTTTGATTATGAATAAATATATAAAAATGAAATTATTAAAAAATATTACAATCAAATTAATAAAAAATAAAATATTACATTTTATATTTCAATTAAAAATGACACATTCCATAAATTTATGACACCAAGGAAATTACAATAAATAATATTTTCTGACACAATTTGTTGTGTTCAGCAGTTTTTGTCAAGTTCATCCATTTACACTTGTTATTGTAGAAAAATGAAATAGTTTTTTCTTAGACTTATGAGAGTTTATTTCATATGTTCATCAATAACTACAAATTATTTAAAAAAAAAATCAGTTTAGACTTCACTGAGGTTAGTTTGGAATAATTGTAATGATTTTGACACAATTTTCTGAAGGTAAAATAAATAAGTAAGTAAATAAATAAATAAATGGAGTTTTAAGCCCTATTTTGTATCATTTTCATGGAAGGTCATTTAAAAAGTATCCTTGAATAGATGTAATCTACACTCTTAAAGATAAAGGCTCTTTTTGGCATTGATGGTTTCATGAAGAACTTAAGGTTCTTTATAATGGAAAAAGTTTCTATATTTTATTAAAATGTTTTTTACACCAAGAAAAAAAAAAGGTTCTTTTAAGAACTGATCACTGAAATGTTCTTTGGAGGAAAAATGTTTTTTTCTATTTCACTGATATGGAAACATCCAATTGGAGCCTTTATTTTTAGGAGTGTAGGCAAAGTCTGGCTACTTTATCATCTAGTTTTGATTGTTATTCACTCCATTTGTGTTGTTTCCTAGTTTTGATGATTCTGAAATGTTTAAGAGTGTCATAATGATAGGTGTGTCCAAACTCGACTGCTAGTGTACAGTATGTGCACCACAATAGTTTAAAGAGAAGTCACCTGAGCAGGCAAGTACTTGGTTTTGTCTCCTGGACAAGACACAGAATCATTGACCTTTGAACCCATGATGTAAAACCGGATTTTATTCCCGTTCAATCCACCAACACCACATTCAAAGGTGACAGTTTTTCCGGTCTCTGAGGTCAAATTCTGAGGAACTATAAAGTGATTCACGCCTAAAGCAGAGAAGAGAAGCAAAGGCATGAGGAGGAGGAGGAGGGTTTCACTCATTTGACTAAGAAATGATGAACTTGACTATTCTAATGACCGCACCTGTAAACTAACTAGTCAATAAAGGCCAAATAAAATGAAATACTCTCATTTTGAGCCATTGAACAATATAAAAGATTGAAACATCCTTCTTTACCAATAGCTGTTTGTATTGTTCTATTAAACGCAACTGCATATTGAACTTAAGTTTAAAAGTCAAGGAACGTGAACTATCCATATCTATCATAAAACGGTCAACTGTAAGCATTAAAATGAAATCTAAATACAGACCTTTTGTAAGCGAAGCAAACTGTAGCACTAAAATCAGAAGCCACATCAGATGGACAGCGGTTTGGGTCTTCATCCTTCTCATTTCATCAGTCATCACAGGGCCAAGAAAAGCCCTCTCTGCTGGTCCAGTCCCTCGGGTGATATCTCAGGAGCGGAGCGGATGAGAGCTGTGCTCTTTCTCAGTAGACACTGCGCTGAAGAACACCCTGTCGGATGGAGGATGATCATTTGCAAGGACCTCTTCCAAGAAAGTTTTAGGCTGTGCTGGGAGATACCCTGTTCCAACCTTTACAGCCACACGCGTCGCTCTCTTTACACTTCCTTGTGTGCTTAGCACTGATTTCTTTATGCTTTCCCTTCCTCCTAGCATTACTGAACTGCCATTTGAGTATAAGGCATTTTACTGCCAAAACTAAAATTTACATCATCCAGAAAGACACATTTTTTCCACCAGCAATGGTTCCATGGATCCCAGGTAGGTTTTATGAATGAAAGAGTTATCTTGCACGCATTCAGATTTGATATGTGTTGCATTCATTTGTACAAACCTTTAATAAAGATGCCTTATACTCTGTCCAATCCTAACAAACCATACATCAATGGAAAGCTTATTTATTCAGCTTTCAGATTATGTATGAATCTCAGTTTCGAAAAATTGACCCTTATGACTGGTTTTGTGGTCCAGGGTCACACATGTGTTTGTTTGTTTATTTATTTATATATATAGCACAAACGGTAACACTTTACAATAAGAGTACATCAATAATCATGTACTAATGCCTAAATTAATACTTAATTCATCACATACTAATGATTATTAAAGGTGTTAACTAATTATGAACTAACGAAGAGCTATCCTTAACTACGACTGGAGTCATACGGATTCATGCATGAATAACGGCAGCCTTAACTACATGTTAGTACATGTTTGATAGTTAATGCATTAATTAACATTTATGGGTAAACTAAATCAAACAGCCTCTTTAAGAAGGAATAAGAAATACTCTGACTTTGAAATCAATTTCAATAATTTAATACTATCATAATTTGAGCATTTGACATCTTAAGCTTTGTCATAAACATTATTGGGTTAGTTGATCCTCCTCATCAAGTGTAGAAAATACTAAATACACTAATGACTGATCTTGTCTGTTTTATGTTCTTCTCTGTCCCTTTAAACTCACCCTACTGTGACTTATACACAGATTAATAAACAATAAAAACCCAAAACCCACAAAGAACATTTGTAGAACAATTCCTAAAGAAATGCTCAAACTGGAAAGAGTTCACTCTCCATCCAGACGCAGGTCGTGACGATACTGTTCCTCTGCTCTCTGACTTCTTGAAAATCCACACAGCATCTCTTAACCGGGCTGAATACTCACTGTGTTAGTACATGTGTGTTTGATAGAGAGTATAGCATAAATCATGAGCTGAGGTTAGGAAGTAGTTAACAGTGAATTCATTATGATTGGGCCCCTTCAAGTAAAGTCATGTCAAAATCAACTTTAACAAGCCATTAGTTGATGTTAGTGTATGGGTAGTTAATAATGAGTTAGTGATGTTGGGCCCTCTCAAGTAAAGTCATGTCAAAATCAACTTTAACAAGCCATTAGTTGATGTTAGTGTATGGGTAGTTAATAATGAGTTAGTTATGTTGGGCCCTCTCAAGTAAAGTCATGTCAAAATCAACTTTAACAAGCCATTAGTTGATGTTAGTGTATGGGTAGTTAATAATGAGTTAGTGATGTTGGGCCCTCTCAAGTAAAGTCATGTCAAAATCAACTTTAACAAGCCATTAGTTGATGTTAGTGTATGGGTAGTTAATAATGAGTTAGTGATGTTGGGCCCTCTCAAGTAAAGTCATGTCAAAATCAACTTTAACAAGCCATTAGTTGATGTTAGTGTATGGGTAGTTAATAATGAGTTAGTGATGTTGGGCCCTCTCAAGTAAAGTCATGTCAAAATCAACTTTAACAAGCCATTAGTTGATGTTAGTGTATGGGTAGTTAATAATGAGTTAGTGATGTTGGGCCCTCTCAAGTAAAGTCATGTCAAAATCAACTTTAACAAGCCATTAGTTGATGTTAGTGTATGGGTAGTTAATAATGAGTTAGTGATGTTGGGCCCTCTCAAGTAAAGTCATGTCAAAATCAACTTTAACAAGCCATTAGTTGATGTTAGTGAATGGGTAGTTAATAATGAGTTGACACAATGACACATTAACAAATCATCAAATTAATTACCATTAAACATGCTGTAAGAGTGTCCTCCTTATTCCTTTACTCCACAAATACAACAAACATACAGTATATACTGTACATATATATATATATATATATATATATATATACATACTGTCTTGTGTGTGTGTGTGTGTGTGTGTGTGTGTGTGTGTGTGTGTATACACGCATTAGATATATAAATTATCGCACAGCAAAGACAAATATTTTTAATTGATTTAATATATTCATAAGTATATATTTAAATGTTTACATGCTTAGATGATTTCATGTCAAGTTTCTAAAGCACAAACAAAATAACCACAAATTATTACTTTTTTATATAAAAAATGAAGTCTTTATTTCAGCATTTAAAAGTCATATTATGTGCAGCAATTTTATTCGGATGAAAATAACTGCAAATAAAAAGTAGTGAGATTACTATATATCAAAAGTCAGAATTTCTGTATTGTACATATATTCATAACAGTTTCATGAACATGAAAACAGAAAATAAGCATATTTATTGAATAAAAGCTAAATGCTGTTTGAGTTTTATTGTCATATTCAACAGTCCTAAAGAGCTACCAAATTATTACATAATGTTACTCAGAAGGTTATGGTACAAAATCTGGATAACAATATAGCAGCTTAACATACAATTAGACATACAATTGAATTAAACAGTGCATCGCGTAGTAAGGAAGCTATTCATATGTACAACAATATAAGCAACAATACTGACTGCCACAGCGATGAGTTTATTTATACTGCTTTCTAAACCAGTCTTTGGTTTGTATCTTTACATTTAGTGCTCGTCACATCAATGCTTAACCCATCTTTCAAGAGAAAATAAAATATATTACATGTAAAACACATGAAAGTGAGGTTTTCATGAAACATTTTCAAATGTCACCGTTCTGGCCATTTCAATTTATAAAACCTATTTAAGTACATATTTCATCATGGCACATTTCACAAAGGCCTGTATTATTCTGCAAAATCCTTCTTATAAGTTCATGTACTACAGATTTGACTTGTGTATCATACTGTATTGTACCTGTGCCACTCGTAAACAAAATTGAGATAAATACTGTAAATTGATATAAAGTTGAGAGTCCTTGTCAGATTTAGGATTTTGCTAAAAATAAATTGTATTTTTTTGTGTACAGTGCCCTCCACTAATATTGGCACCCTTGATAAATATGAGCAAAGGCGGCTGTGAAAATAAATCTGCATTATTTATCCTTTTGATCTTTCATTCAAAACATTCACAAAATTCTAACCTATCATTGAAGTAAATCAATTGAAAGTGGGGAGAAAATCTCATGATGAAATAACTGTTTTTCTCCAATGAATGTTGGCCACAATTATTGGCACCCCTAGAAATTCTTATGAGTAAAATATATCTGAAGTATTTTCCCATACATATTTAATTTTTTTTAGCACACCAGGGTGACTAGGAGCATGAAATTGTCCAGCCATGACTTCCTGTTCCACAGAATTATAAATATGAACACAAAAGCCAAATTCCCTTAATCATCCATCACAAGGAGTAAAACCTAAGAATATAGTTCTGATGTGCATAACAAGATTGTTGAGCATCACAAAATAGAAAGTGGCTGTAAGAAAAGAGTTAAAGCATTGAAAATCCCCATTTCCACCATCGGGGTAATAATTAGCCTAAGAGGTTCCAATCAACTAATGATGTTAAAAATCTGCCTGAAAGAGGACGTGTGTCTATATCGTCCTAATGCACGGTGAGGAGGAGAGTTTGAGTGGACAAACACTCTCCAAGGATCACAGCTGGAGAATTGTAAAGATTAGTTGAGTCTTGGGGTCAGAAAACTAAATATATATATATATATATATATATATATATATATATCAAACATCCCACATGTTGTTCGGGAGGGTTTCAAGGTAAATTCTTCTCACTCATCCAAAAACAAACTCCAGCATATTCAGTTGTCAGACACGACTGGAACTTCAAATGGCACTGGCTTCTATGGTCAGATGACACTGAAAAAATAGCTTTTTGGCAGCAAACCCACCAGATGAGTTTAGTACAAACAGGGATAAAAAAGTACCCCATGTCCACGGTTAAATATACTGCTGGATCTTTAATGTTGTGGGCCTGTTTTTCTGCCGGAGGTCCTGAACATCTTGTTCAGATGCATGGCATCATGGATTCTATCAAATACCAACAGATAAAAAAATCAAAACCTGACTGACTCTGTTAGAAATCTTATAATGGGCCGTGTTTGGATCTTCCACCAGGACAACAATCCAAAACAAACATCAAAATAAACACAAAAATGGGTCACTGAGCACAAAATTAATATTTTACCATGGCTGTCCCAGTCCTCTGACCTGAACCCTACAGAAAATGAGTGAGGTGAACTGAAGAGAAGAAGCACCGTCATGGAGCTGTGAATCTGAAGGATCTGGAGAGATTCTGTATGAAGAAAATGGTCTCTGATCTCTTATCAGGTGTTCTCCAAACTCTTCAGGCATTATAGGAGAAAACTCAGAGCTGTTACCCTGGGAAAAGGACGTTGCAATAATTGTGGCCAACCTGAACTAGAGGAAGCATTTATTTCACAATTAGATTTTTCCCCCACTTTCAATTGTTTTACTTCAATGATAGGTTGGAATTTTGTGAATTTTTTGAAAGAAAGATAAAAAGGATAAACAATGCAGATTTATTTTCACAGCCACCTTTGCTCATATTTATCAAGGGTGCCAATATTAGTGGAGGGCACTGTATGTTGCTGTCTGGAGACTATATTATGTATTTTTGTGTAGCATTATATTATTTAAATTAACCGAAAATACCATTTATTTTTTTATTTTTTTACAGGTAAATGAATAACAACATTTTTGCAATCTGAGCTGAACATGACAATGGATTTAATTTGTTTTGCTACCATACATTCTGTACAAATCTGTAATAAAGTAGGATAAAAATACCCTATAATCTAAAAATATGAATTTTTCGTTTACGTTTCTGTGTGTCGGGAAATAATACAGTATGTACATATATATATATATATATATATATACTGTATATATATATATTAGTGCTGTCAAATGATTTATCACGATTAATCACATCCAAAATAAAAGTTTTCGTTTACATAATATATGTATGTGTATTGTGTATATTTATTATGTACATATAAATACACACACATTCAGTATATATTTAGAAAATATTTACATGTATATACATTTATATATTTATATTTTATATTATAAATATATTTAATATATAAACATAACATATTTTTCTTAAATATATACATGCATGTGTTTGTATTTATATACACATAATAAGTATACACAGTGTACACAAATTATGTAAACAAAACTTTTATTTTGGATGTGATTAATCACGATTAATCGTTTGACAGCACTAATATATATATATATATATTAGGGGTGGCACGGTACATGTATTGGTACCGAACCGTCACGGTACAGGCATCTCGGTTCGGTGCATGAGACCTTACGACGACGACAGGCAATTCACCCCCAATCCAGAAGGGGGCGCCCGCAGCAATGCAACGCTGTTTGATAACCTCCAGCAGAAGAACAGCGAATGCCAATGGTGACACAGAGGAGGCCGTGCTGATGTTTGGCTCACTGTATTTTATTTTGATAAAGTACCAACTGACTGTCAAGTTAGCAATGCTGGAACTGATGTGTGTGTGTGTGTGTGTGTGTGTGTGTGTGTGTGTGTGTGTGTGTGTGTGTGTGAGAGAGACGTGATCACTTCAACTGTTTCCTTATACCAGCAGAATCAACTTTAAACACTTATTGTCTTATTAATAATCACTGTATAAAGGTCTGCTTTTATGAACAATGAAAACAAAACAGATTTTATATATATATACTGTATATAACATGTAATAATATGTAGTATTTTCACATCTAGATGGACTTTTTTTTTAATTTGCACTACTGTCTGTTCAAAATAAATGAAAAGAAATTGAGCATAGTAGATTTCTTTTTTTTTCATGTTGTACTGAAATCATATCGAACCGTGACCCCCGAACCGAGGTACGTACCGAACCGTGACATCTGTGTACCGTGCCACCCCTATTATATATATATATATATATATATATATATATATATATAAAATGAGTGTTTTGGGGTTTATTCAATATTGGTAATTTGATTACCCTATCTTATTATACTGTATTTTGGTAGATTTTTAGAAAAAAATAACATTCTATGTTAATAACACATGCTATGTTCATGAACATATTTACCCAAAGTACAGCATCAGAAATGGTTCTAGGCCTCCGTGAGTCAGATATTGTCCTTGGGATAGGTTGATCATCACAGAACATCTGATCAACACTAGACGTCTGATCTCAGACTGATCCGAGCAACACATCTGACCTCAACAGGCAACATTTCAGTCTCATATTAAACATTTTTCCACTCTGAATGGCTATGGTGTGACCGCCCGTGCCATTTTGTGCACTCCTGGGGAGTTTTCATACATCTATGGAGGCAAACGTGAGAGGAAGTTTGCTTTTATGTTACATAGACATGCTGTTGAAAGTGTGATCCTGCATCACTCACCCTCATGGCTGTGGATATCCAGGGCAGAAAGCGTGACACACGCGTGTAGACGCCAGGCTTCTTGGCCATGGCACAGCCTGTGCCCCAGCTCACCACCCCCAGCAAACGATAGCGGCTGGTCTTAGACAGCACATCTGCAGCTACGAAAGGACCACCGCTGTCCCCCTGACATCATATGAGAGACAGTATCTCATATCACTTCATTATTCCATATAGCCACATCATGCACACTAGTTATGAATGTCGCCCTCTAGTGGACATGTGCTGCTCTGTCCACTGGACTCGTGATGTCAGAGCTGAGTGGCAGATACCTGGCAGGAGTCGGTTCCTCCTTTCTCATAACCGGCACAGAACATGGTGGTTGTGACCTGGTTGTCATAATAATCCGGGCCATTGCACACTGCATCGCTGATGATGGGCACATGGGCTTCCTGGAGGGCGTTGGCTTGAGTGCCTGCAAGAAATCAAGAGACGTGAAGGAGGGTGTTTGTGTGAAACTGAAACTTTTCTGAAAGTCTCTAGAGTCCTTAAAGGCATATTCATGCTTTTTCAAACTAATGTCTACTGTTGACTTCATGTCATGTTGGAATTATCATATTTAAACAGACTGTACAACCCAAAATGGAAATTGTGCCATCATTTACTCACCCTCACTTCGTTCCAAATCTGTATGACTTTCTTTCTTTGGTAGAACATAAAAGAAGTTACTTTGAAGAATGTTGGAAAAAGTCATACAGGTTTGGTATGAGTAAATGAAGTCAGCATTTTAGTTTTTGGGTGCACTATGCCTTTAAAAGCATTGTAATTTGTTACAAAATTACATTATTATTATAAAAAGCAATTAATGTGTGTTGCCAAAAGTAACTTTGCTTTCTTTCTTGTTCAATTTGTGAATTTTGCAAAGCAAAAGTTCTGAGAATGTTTGCTTTGCAGAATGTTTCTCGGAACATGAACAAATGTTCTGCCAGTAATGTTAGTAGAACATTTCTTCAAAATAGGGCTTTAATAACATTCTCAATATTAGCACAAAAACGTGATTTATGCATCATTCATGGAACTTTTTTTCCTGAAATATTTTATTTGAATGTTCGTCTGAGGTTTTTTAAATGTTACTACTTGTGTCAGATTGTTCAGTCAACATTCCCATAATGTTTACAAAATAATAATCCTTTAACGTTTTTGCTAATGCATAGCCAAGATTTTTTTATATATATATATATATATATATATATATATTTAAAAAAACTGGATGTTTTGTATATTAAGAGAACATAAAATATATAATAAATAATAAAAAAAATAATAACTTAATGGAATTAAGTTAAAATATATGTTTGTTAGCTGGGAATGTATATATAACTGACCAAGACAAAATAGTTCATGCATGATTCACACCAACAAGTTTTCCATTTGTAATTCAGTTGCAAATTGGCAATGTTTATGTACATATATATGCATGTAATATGATCTTTCTGACATGACATGAAGGCAGCCAGTGTATCACATGCTGTCAATTACTACACAGACAATAATACATGACCCTCTGTGTTTATGAACTAACAGGAACTGTGTTTACAGTAAATGAAGGCTTAACAGGTAAGTGTACAGAGTCATGAATAAACATTTAAAACATGCAACTTTTCCAAAAAAATATAACTATACTTTGTACAATTTCCTAAAAGTATAGCCATGATAGATCATATAGCTAGAATGATAACGATGCAGTGCTATTTAATATTATATATTATCATAGTATTTATTCATGTTTCAAAGAGGCTTTTCTTATTCTTTCTTTATTTTTATTTCTTTATCTACTTCTGAAAATTCTGTTAAGATTTTATTTTATTTTAAGTTTTATTTTTTCATCTAATATTTATAGTATACGTATTTTACTTTATTTATTGTATTATTTTAATTAGCACAATTTTAGTTAATCTTGTGGAAAAAGTGCACTCTAGTATACTTTATAAAAGAGTACATATTATGGAAAGAATAAACTTTAAAAGAAAATACTTAAGTGTGAATTGAATGTAATGTTTCAGACCCTTGCATGTTATTTACAACCCGAATTCTGGAAATGTTGGGATGTTTTTTTAAATTTGAATAAAATTAAAACAAAGAATTTCAAATCACTTGAGCCAATATGTTATTCACAATAGAACATAGATAACATAAATGTTTAAACTAAGAAATTGTACAATTGTATGCACAAAATTAGCTCATTTCAAATTTGATGCCTGCTACATGTCTCAAAATAGCATCTCCTCTTCTTTTCAAAACAGTTTGAAGACGTCTGGGCATCGAGGTTATGAGTTTCTGGAGTTTTGGTGTTGGAATTTGGTCCCATTCTTGCCTGATATAGGTCTCCAGCTGCTGAAGAGTTCGTGGTCGTCTTTGACGTATTTTTCGTTTAATGATGCACCAAATGTTCTCTATAGAGTTCAATGACTGCCCGGAGAAAATTGCCGGAGTGTTCAATCCGGGATCGGGAGATCACCAGGAGTCTGTGTGAACTCAATCCGTAAAGGTTGTGTCTACGCAGTCGATGCAGTGTTTTGTCAACATACACGCGAAAAATGTGTAAACAATGTCATGTGGTTTTGCATTGTCCTGCTGAAATACACAAGGCCTTCCCTGAAATAGACATCGTCTGGAGGGCTGAGCATATGTTGCTCTAAAACCTTTATATACACTGTCTCTAGCATTCATAGTGCCTTCCAAAACATGCAAGCTGCTCATACCGTTATGCACCCCCATACCATCAGAGATGCTGGCTTTTGAACTGAACGCTGATAACACACTGGAAGGTCTCCCTCCTCTTTAGCCCGGAGGACATGGCATCCGTGATTTCCAACAAGAATGTCAAATTTGGACTCCTGTGACCATAGAACACTTTTCCACTTTGAAACAGTCCATTTTAAATGAGCCTTGGCCCACAGGACACGACGGCACTTCTGGACCCATGTTCACATACAGTATGGCTTCTTTTTTGCATAATAGAGCTTTAGTTGGCATCTGCAGATGACACAGCGGGTTGTGTTTACCGACAGTGGTTTCTGGAAGTATTTCTGGGCCCATTTAGTAATGTCAATGACAGAATCATGTCAATGAGTGATGCAGTGTCGTCTGAGGGCCCGAAGACCACGGGCATCCAACAAAGGTCTTCGGCCTTGTCCCTTACGCACAGGAACATTGTTTTTAAAGTATTCCACAATCTTTTACGCACTCTTTCACAGATTGGAGAGCCTCTGCTCATCTTTACTTCTGAGAGACTCTGCCTCTCTAAGACATCCCTTTTATAGCTAATCATGTTACAGACCTGATGTCAATTAACTTAATTAGTTGCTAGATGTTCTCCCAGCTGAATCTTTTCAAAATTTCTTGCTTTTTCAGCCCTTTGTTGCCCCCGTGCCAACTTTTTTAAGACCTGTAGCATAGTGATGCGCGGGTCGTCTCATAACCCGCGGACCCCGCGGGTAACCCGCGGGTCAGGTTGGGGCGGGTCAAGAAATTGTCACTTTATTTGCGGGGCGGGTCATTAAAAAAAAAATGCATGTATGTTGCGTGCAATTCCCTATAGCCAATATTAAATATTTGGGAATATCTATTTTCATATTTTATTAGGTTCTTTGATAAGGTTACAATACGAAGGCCTACGTAGCAACGTAACTTGCTTGATGTCCCCAAACCTTTGGCGTCACGTGACACGTCACGAAAGCGCCAAGCAGCTCTGTATCCCATTCCCAGCCACAAGCGCATCAAGTGAGCGCACATTCAGCTCTGCTGGCCGGGTGCTGGAGTCTAGGAGTAATAGATTAAACCCCGGTACAGTGGATGCCATTCTTTTTTTGCACAGCGAACGTAAAAACGCTAAATGAACATTTCCGTGTGTTAAATAAAACAAAAGTTCAGTGGTTATGTAGCATAGGCTGTAAACTGTAGGCCTATACAAATCTGAACAAAAAATTGTTTAGCCTATTAGATGAATACAAACGCTGCTTTGTAAATGTTGAAAATGTTTATCATTATCTTGTTATTAATATGACCTGATTTATGGTTCATATTCATAATCGTATGTTGTTGCCAGTTTACAGGGCGATGTTTCCAAGCACTTTCAGGCTGAAATAAAGGCTGTTTTCATTTACATTACAATGCCTAGTATGTCTATGTAATGGTCGCGGGGGCGGGGCGGGGCGGGGCGGGTTGTAAAAATAGATACAGTGGTGCGGGGCGGGCTGGGGCGGGCCAAATCATTTCATAAAAGCGGGACCCGCGGGTTGGAAAAAAACCCGACCTGCACATCACTACTGTAGCAGGCATCGAATTTGAAATGAGCTCATTTAGTGGATAAAAGTGTAAAATTTCTCCGTTTAAACATTTGTTATGTTCTCTATGTTCTGTTGTGAATAAAATATTGGCTCATGTGATTTGAAATTCTTGTAGTTTAAATTTTATTCAAATTTAAAAAACTTCCCAACATTTCCGGAATTCGGGTTGTACATTTTATTCAAATTTTATTATAGCTTAAATTTATATTAAATGCAATTAATTGAACTTAATGCAATTAATTGAACTTAAAAGTGATTTTTTTTAGCCACCTAAGTTGGACTTCTTTATATTTAATTTTTTAATTACTTCTATTGTCTTTGTGTACTTTCTAATATACTTTAATGTCATTTTTTTACTTGTATGTCATGTATTTATATACCGGTAAATACACATTTCTAATGAAGTTGCAATTTGGAACATTTAAAATATATTACAATTTAACTAATATTGTTACATATACCTGTATAGACAAAAACTTGTTTGTATGTTAGTCAGCACATCAAAATAAGTGTACTTCTTTAGACCTTGATGAAATATTATTAAAACAATGATTCAAATGTACTTAAGTTAAACTTAACTTAAGTTAAACTTTTTTGACAGCATTATAAAGTGCACTTTTTTAAAGTGAGCTACGAAAAAAAATCATGAAAGTGTACTCTCTTTAAATACACAAGTAGCATTTTATTTCTTTTAATATTATATTAAATATATAATATATGTCTGCAACAGTTTTTAAAAATATACTTAAAGATTTGTACACTAAGATAAGTACGCTACAAGTGCACATTCAGTACTATTAAGCACACTTATTTTTCACAAGTAATAACAACACTTGAATGATGTGATAAGCCTGTTAGGCTTCTGTCATAAGTGTACTTGTAAGGGAAGCTGAAATTATTGTCTGATAATCAATAGCTGGTCACGCATGCAGTACATTCGAGCACATCAACACTCACTCAGGTCACTGACACAAAGGTCAAAGCCAGACAGACAGACAGAGAGTCTCCAGTTCCAGGTAAAGTGATTATAAACACTGGAATGCAGCACTACAGTGACCTTTAATTAAAGACACAGAATGAGACATAACTAACCATAATACTCCACGTTACCCCAGCCGGTTACTGTACCCATCTGCCCATCTGCCAAACGCTGGCCATAGGTAGGAAGACACACCGGCTGGATATAATCTAAAACACCAAAACAAAAGATGTCAACTGAGAGGAAAACACACATAGTCAAACGCAATACTGTGAAATGACACTAGAGGGAATGAGGAGTGATTTTTAGCTTCTCACACTCATTTTTCTTCGATTTACTATGAGAAACAAATGCATTTCAGAATCAAATCCATCATATTCTGCAACATTCTGGTTAATGGTTACAGAAAACTGTGGATATAAGGAAAAGCTTTGTCCTTCTGGAAAATTCTGCCGGTATTGTATTTTGTTTCGACTCGAGGCCTCTTGAAAATAGAGGAGCTTTGTTCTCAGGACGAGCAACCTGAGACCAGAGCTAGGTTTACTATAATGCTGTGTTCAGTCAGACAGGCCTGTAACATACCAGTACCTACTGGAAAACACCTCAAAACAGACTGATTAAACTGCTGCCACTAAAGACTTGTCCTTGTTACACAGAACAATTTCCTTTATGAATGCATTCTTTTATGAACATACTTTTGTATTGAAATGCCTATACTGCTCACAAAAAAACCCAACATGACATTGACAGTAACAGTTAAAAGATACTTTTATTCAAAGAGCTAAAAACAAACGTTTCTAGTAATTTTTCTGTCCAAACTGAAAGCAAATATGCATAATAACAGCCAATCAGAACATATGTGATGTTTACTATGCATCTATATAGAGCAGGATTTCTGCCAATGAAGTTTCACTGTGGGCGGGGCTACGTATTTCCTGTTGCTCTGAGTAAAAACTCACCAGTGAACTGCAGAGGTTTTGTCAGAGCCAGGACTGCTATGTCACGACTGTTGTCATCAATGTTGGCGTCGACGAAGGGCAGGTAGCTGCTGTGGTAGACAACTGTCTTCACTTCAGCGATCACAATGTTCTTACGGATGAGAGTGTTGTAGATCGATCCCATCAGAACCCGCCAGCGTGACGCATGACGATACCTCCTGACAATAGAGGCAAATCAGCATATTAGAATGATTTCTGAAGGATCATGTGACCCTGAAGACTGGAGAAATGTATCACAGTAATAAATTACATTTTAAAATATATTAAAATAGAAAACAGCAAAACCCTCCTTGTGTGGAGGCCCCACAAGAAAATAAATGTTCTTAAAGGTGTTGTAAGTGATGTTTTTAAATACTGTAAAATGCCAATTCACATTTAACAATTGAAATTGCTAAAAGCATCTTTAAAGTGACAAACTTTTTTTATTTTATTTTTTTATAAAGATCTAAGAATTCAATTTTGTCAGACTTCGAGATGCACACTAGATAGTAAAGTCTGTAGACAAATTTTGATGTTGGCTAGAGAAAGCCTAGCAGAAAGTTTGAAATAGTTTAAAAAATGTATTTTTTAAGATTAAAGTAATTTAAAACCCTTTAATTTCAAGCTTTTAAAGCAATGCAATCTGTATAGACAGACATTGCTACCATATTTAGGGTGAAACTAATAAGTTTTAGCTTGGTTCTAGATGTTAACATGTTGCCAACATGTTTTAGCATATTTGCTAACATAAATTAAGATTTTGCTAGCAGGTTTTTAGCATGTATTACTATGTGGCTATGCATTGCATGTTTTTAACACATTTCTAGCGTGATTTAATGTTGATAGCAAGTTTTAGCACATTGTCTCTCACATGGTTTAACACACTGCTAACATGTTTTACCATATTTTCGAGCTTATTATAGGACACTGCTAGTATGTTTTAGCACATTGTTAACATGACTTAAGATGTTAGTTGTGTCCTAAATGAAGTAGGCTTCTGTACTCCACCATCTAGTCTATGAATTATATAATGTTATTCTATCACCCAATATCAGAGTCTGATAGCCTCTCCCCCTCCATTACATAGCATGTTTTAGTAAAAAGTGTGTCACTCACTCAGGAAAGCAGTGTGCGGCACTGACGATCCAGCGATCTGAAATGATGGATCCACCACACTGATGAACTCCATCATACTGTAAGCTGACCTGCCATGGCCACGAACCCTGACGAGCATCCTCTCCCCCCACGATCCGCTCCTCAGGCAGCATACGACGACCACAGTCTATGGTGATGGAGAGCGAACAAATCATGCATTTGCAGTGCACATATTCAATATACTACAAATATGCACGATTTGTTGCACTTACCCTGACAAATCACCTCAAGTATCTGACCTTTGTCACATTTACTGAAACAGAAATGAAACAACAGAATGTTTTAGAGAGGTTAACGAAATTGCAACTGTTTCGCTTTTAGTTAGTGTTTATTCTTTTGTTTGCCAGATTAAAAAGCAATCTGATTCACTGTTAAAGATGAATTGTGTGATTTCTGCACCACTTGCGAAACCAAATTAAACATTAGCTCTTTTCAAGGACTTATGAGTCTCTCATGCTCAAGGCAGCATTTATTTGATCAAAAATACAGTAACAACATTAATATTGTGAAATATTAAAATAACTGTTTTCTATTTTAATACATTTTAAAATGCAATTTATTTTTTGTGATGCAAAGCCGAATTTTCAGCATCATTACTCCAGTCTTCAGCGTTACATGATCCTTCAGAATTCATATGATCAAATGAATATGAATCATCTAATATGCTGATGACCTTGATGACCATTCAAAATTAGTCCATGGTGCATATATTTAGATTTAATGGTATGTAGCTTACCAAGGATAAAGGGCTGTTTTTATCTTCTTCCCATAAGTTAACTCACTCTCTTTCACACAGAAAAAATCTCGGTCACCACCATTATCAGGAGCACACGTCACTGAGAAATTCACTGCTCTGAATAGAGAGTAAAAAGCAAATCATGTCTGAAAATAATGATGAATTCCAGTGATATTTTAAACCGGCTTGATTAAATTTCTAACAGTTAGCTGTGAGCCTGGTACGTCTCATGTGTTTGTTACCTGACGAAGCCCATCTCCTCACAGCTGATGTTGGCGATGAGCTGGTTGGCGCTGGATGAGCAGACGTGTTTCCACCTCCGCTGGGTGGAGTCAAACACTCGCAGCCTCTGATCTGCTGCACTCACCTGCACTGCAGGACATGATCGACACAGTGAGAATGTTCATACTATTATAGATGACCCAATGCACTTTCTATGTTGCATGGGAATACAGTATACAAGCAGAATGCACTGTGCTGAATACTGCATGATACAATGCAATGTGTTCAACTTGACCTTCCATCTATCTATCTATCTATCTATCTATCTATCTTATTTTATTTGAAATAAATACAGTATGATTACAAATGAACAATGCTTACCATCAAATAATCCAGTATCTTCTGTTGTTCTGAGATATGTGACTGAAAAACAAACACAGAAATCAAGGGTAAAGTGTCTCTGAAGTGGATGCAGTATTCCATTAAATCAGCAAGCAGAAAGTCTCACCAAGGGCCCAGATAGCGGCTCCCAGCCCTCCCAGTATGATCAAGATCAGAGCTACCGAAGCGGCCACCCGACACCAGCTGAAGATGCTCATCCCTGGACTTCCTGTAGGACAGAAACCTATACGCTTTCAGTACAGGATGAAAACGTATACTTAAAGAAGTAAGGTAAGATTTTGTGAACCTTACAATACATGCCTGTGCGCAAACACATAAATCATGACAGAGCTGATGAAAAGAACAGAACCATGAATGAGATCAATAGTCCAAAGTCATCAATTCCTCACTGCTAAAGTAAACGTGGGACTTCATCTCAGTGCCATGATCAGCTCGCTCTCTCTCGACACACACACACACACAAACACACACACAGACCAGTGTCAGCATGTGATCAATGCCACAAAGACAGTCATATCCAGACCTGCATGCACTGAGCATTCACCACAGCTACTGTTTACAAGCATTTCATTCTAGACCAGTATTGCTCATTCATAACCATTATCATCCTAGATAAAACACGTACTGTAAACATATAATATGACTTTGATATACAAATGTGGTGTTCTGCTTCTCAGATGTTTATCCTGAAATAAAAAGACCCTAATAATCTCACAAGTGTTTTCAATAAGATGCTTAGTTTCAGAGAAAATTTCAAGTTTACAGTAAGACCTCAAAGATTTCTATTTATTATTATATATTAGCAGCTCTATTCTTTAAAAGCTCTATATTTATTTAATTTTTAATTTAATTTAATGTAATTTAATGTACAACATAAATGAAAATAATTTAAGTATATTATAAATATATTAAATATAAATATACTATACTTTTTATTTATATGAATATGAACTGAATTCATATACACATCTGGGATCATAAATGCATCTTTATACTGTTCTTAAGCTTACATTTTGTTTTTACTTTTATTCAAAGCTAACGATATGACAGTATAAGGAGAAAAGATTGTGGATTTCCTGCATGCGCCTGCATGTGTCAAAAAATGCTGCTTCTGTCAAAAATAATATTTTTAAGAAAATAATGTACAGGTTTTTGCAATAATGTACTAGTCCTGTGAGCTAAAAAAGGGAAATTTCTGAGCAATAATCTTCCTTTGGGAGTAGTAGGAAATATACATGCATCCTATACAAATTTGCAAGCACATACATTACTGTACAAATGAGCCATGGCTTCATCCAAACTACATTCATTGACAAGACTCAATATAGTCCACTTAAAATGAGCATGGATCAGCAGAATTACCTTTCTATGGACTTTGTAAAAAATATTTAACAAATTAAAAGGAGACGAGGCATGTGTAGGGTTTTGTGATTGATGGGTTTCAGATTCTGGTGAAATGCGCAGGGGATTCTGCTCATGCAGCTGACATGTGGATCATCACAAAATGTGTTTTCCTGACTGTGAGGAGCTTGTGCAGAAGCTCTGGTGTGATGATTAACAGTCGGCCCATGCGACATCAGATTACAGCAGAGACTGTGCTGTCTGATAAGCCCAGAGCAAACAAACACACAGAACAGGTTGCTGCAGCTCTGCATCAGGACTGAACGCACAAGCCTTTGGGTCATAGGGACATATTACGTAGAATCATCTCTTTACAGTAGTTAAAGGCGCTTATGATCCTCATGACCCAAACAAGCACAAAAAAACAGAACAAATCTGTAAATCCCTGAAGGTTTTAAATTACTTGTTCTACACAAAAATGAAAATTCTGTCATCATTCTTTCTTCTGTGGAAGACAAAAGAAGATATTTTGAAGAGCATTTAGTCTCCCATTGACTTCCATCGTATGGACAAAAAAATAATATGGTAGTCAACAGGACCCAAAACAGTTTGATTACCAGCTTTCTTCAAAATATCTTCTTTTGTGTTTTACAGAAGAAAGAAACTCATACAGATCTGGAATGACAAAGTAAGTGAGTAAATGATGACATAATCTTCATCTTTGGGTGGATTGTTGGATTATTTTCAAAAATCATGTTTTTTATTATGTTATCATGTTTTTATTGTGTTTTATTGTGTTCTGTTTTGTTTTTTTTTTTGTTTTTTTTTACCTAGTCAAAATAACCCAACTGCAGTTTGATTGAAATTAATTGGAATGCACAATGAAAAAACATGTTTTTGTATACTGAAGTTTTTTTGTTTTGTATTTGTTTTGTTTATTTTGGAAAGAAAGTTTCATCAACTGAACAATCGGTATGTTGTTAAAGAACAATACAATCCATTGAACACATTTATTTATATCACTCACAGCCTCATTTTAATTTTTGTCAAAAATGTAACATGGCGCGACCCTAACCAAGGTCTATAATGTAGAAAATCTATTGTCTGTGTGATTTATGCTGTTAAGCGGCTTTCCAGAGAGCATCTAATAACACAACAAATTGTATTATCTAGATTAAAAGTTTGACTGAACTATCTGAGAACTTGTTGCAATTCTATTTGTGAAATGTCTTGGTCATTGATACAAGCTGTAAAACAATGGGCATGAAACATATCAGAGTATCAAGTGAAAATGAGACCATCCATATCTCACCTTGACTCTCAACTGACTGGTGACGTTTTGTCCAAGCCCAGCTTTGAACAGTTACATTAGAGGTCAGAACAAAACTTAAACAGTGTGATGTTTTCCTGTTTGCTCTCTCTGGTTTCATTCCTGAGGATTTCCCCACTGCCTCAGACTGTTTCTACAGCACCTGCCATGACCCATTTGACAGCAGAACAAGTAGTACTTTTGTGTGAGTGGGGGTTTGTATGAGACAGAGCTTCTTCATGGTACACTGCTCTCTCTCTCTCTCTCTCTCCCTCTCTCTCTTACTCAAGATGGTCATACCTGGATGATTCAAGTTTTGCAGCCAAATTCAAATATCACTACGGCCTTTAGCTCATGGCTCTAAAATGGCCTCTACAATGAATTGCATCGACTATGAAGGACTGTTTTGGTCCAGAACATTCCTTTAAAATACTAAACTGCTAAACTACATCAAGCAAGCAGCATTTATGTTTTACTGTACATACATAATGCATAATCCACAAAAGCCGTAAAAAGTTCTTAAATCAGAGCATAAAGTCTTAAACATTAAAGGTTATTTTCATAATCTAGTTAAGTTTTTTTTTGTTTTGTTTTTTGCAATGGAGAGCTGGTGCTGTTGGCTAGAACTAAAACCATAAAAAATAAAGGTTCAGCTTTCCAAGAGTTCCCAACCTTAATTTATTCCTGATTTCTTATCCATTTAGCCAAGGGCGTAGAATTTGTCCCTACCGTGTCCCTGCCAATATCCAGTGACTACTAAATTGTCCTTAACAATAATTTTGATCAAACAATTAAATATGTATATGTAACCACTGTTGTTGTAATGCATTGATATCAGCAGAGAAGTTAGAGTATATTGCTAACTTTATGTTGTTGCACTGTTTTATATTCAACTGCTTCTCCCATTTGTTCTTTTTACATTGACTATCACTCTAGACTAATAAAATAAGATAAAATAATAAATAAAATAATAAAATAAGATACAACAAATAGTTATTACAATATATACTGATAAATTAAACATTCATGAGGTGACTGGATGCTTTCAACTGATTTCCTCTTGAACTGTCACCAACTGAATTGGAGGGGTCAAACTATTCAAAATATAGCGAATTAAGCTACAAACTCGATCATAATGCACAGTGTTTCCATCTAACATGTATTCTGAGGTGCAGCTCGTCATTTTGTGTGTTAGTTAGCAGAAAACTGCTCAGATTGATTCAAACTTGTGACCTCAATCATTCAGAATCTATTCATTTTCGCATTTTGACATCGCTTGTAATTTTAAAATGCATTTATAGAGATGGGTGAAATAACTGAATCAGTTAAACCATTGCTTTGCAAAATGATTTAGTGATCTGAAGTGCTCCAATCAGATCACGTATTGCTAATCATTTGATTTAGGGACTTCAGAGCACAAATCTCAAATCATTTGCTTTAGATCGGACCTTCTGAGTGAGTTCTCGAATCATTTCGTATTCACACTTTGAAGTCCCAATCTGAAATGATGGTTTACGAATCATTATTCAGATCGGGACTCCGGAGTGCAGATCATGAATCTTTTGATCTTTCAGAGCGTGGATCGCGAATCTTTTTTTCTGATGTCTTTTTAAATGTTTATTAAACATTACAAAACATCAAACCATTAAGGCAGTAGGAAATTAAGGATATTAGTCTAACCATGTCATTTCAGTAAAAGTGTACTGGTTAGTGTAGCAAAACCATAGTTCATTTGTGGTCATGGTTTAACTATAGTAAGCTTTTTTTGTAGTAAAACCATGCGTTGCCAGGTTAACCAAAAAAAAATAATATATATATACATATACGCCTTAAGAGGACACATAGGATGAATATAGAAGCAGTTTTCACTGTTTTAGCATTAACAGAGCTTTGGATAGTTTCCATATTTGTCTAGATCAAAGATTTTTGTTAATGCATGTGAAATTCAGCTAGCAGGCAGTGCCGGGCCTAGACTTCTGGGGGCCCTATGCAAAGGGGGGGGGGGGGGGGTTGAGCAGGGTATGAGTGGTTATGAACGAATGTATGAAACGCATTTGTCTGTGTTTCACTCCATCTTGAATCGTGCTCGCAGAAAGCGCTTGAGAAACAGTGTCTCTTCCTCGGCTCGGTACGCTTTCAACTCGTTTTTTTTAGTCTCAAGCAAGACTGTAGGACATTGACGTTACATGATTTGACTTATTTTTACTTAGAAAGGGCGATAGCGCACCACATTAAAAGAAATGATCATTCATGTTTTCATAACCGCTGGCCAAATTCAAATCATCTTCGAGAGCAAGGGGGGCCCTGGTGTTTCGGGGGCCCTACGCAGCTTGCATATTTTGCGTATAGGAAGGATCGGCTATGCTAGCAGGAAACAAATTAATTCATTTATATTTTCCTATATTCTATATTTCCTATATTTCCTATATTCATTGTTCTGTTGTTTGCCTTCTTTATATTTAAGAAGAGAACTTTAGTTTCCAAAGTTGGACATTGTTTGTTATTATTTAGAATGTTATGATTATGTTATGTTTGTTATGTTTTGTAATGATTTAGGCTGTAGAATATAGTACAGTACCTACCAATATCCAGCAACTACTAAATTGTCCCTAGCAATAATTGTAATAAAACAAAGAAATGTCTGTTGTCCCCACCGATGCCAAAATCAAACCTGCACCCTTGCATTTATGTTTTCTGTGCAGGTAAACAGCTGTATGGCACATCACATCACGTCATGTCTTGACACCTTTTGGCCTTTTGTCAAAGTAATACACAGATCCAGACTGACCAAAACAAATCGAGTACATGACCCATCACTGTTAATCTTTAACACGGCAGTCATCTGATGTCAAACAGGAGAGAAATAGCTCAGTACTCACCGATCTTCTTCTCTGGCATCTTTATCCAAAACAGAAAACTGAAAAATAAGCTTGGAACAGATTTCAATGATTCCTCCTCAAAACCTTGATTTGTTGCTTCTTCAAACCTGAAAATGTTGAGGAAAATGCTTATAAAAAGTAGTCCGACTGCTGTCATGGACAAAGATGGGTTAAGCAAGTTAAATAAACCAAAGGGCAAACTGAGAAGAAATTCAGAGGGTTACAGTCTGTGCTGTTATTAACAATCACTGTAAAAATATTTAAACATAATAGGAACACAAACTAATTTTGTTGCCCTACATTTAACTTTCATTTGCATTCATTTATGTCCTTGATACTAACTTTTACATTTTTTAATTAATAAATAAATTCAAACTGGTTGAAGCATATCATTTATTAGTGTGATTTGTAACTTAAAATTTGGTTTAATGTCTTTAAAATTAAACACTTTTAGAGGACTGAAAGGTGTCTAGTGTTCTGTAACTGTGTTCAGCTACACATTCGCTTTTTTTGTTTCCAAATGTTCACATTTATTTTAACTTTTTTTAAATTATTATTAAGTGTAAGTTAAAAGTGAAAAAAGTTGCATCCAGTATAAGAATGAAAAATCCAATTCTGTCGAATGCCGTTACATAAGGTGGAAAATATCTGGAAAAATAAATGATCTCATAAGTAATTGTTGGTATCATTATTGGATGGAAATGATCATATTGTGAAGAAGATAAAAGATTAATGTCTTATTCGATTACTTCCAGTTTCATCAATGCTCTTAATAGTAAAAACCAAAGTTCTCACCTGTACCTCTCCAATGCAGGTTCTTGGATAAACTCTTGAATAAGAAACAAGGAGGTGAAGAAGTAAATCAGTGGTTTCTTCAAGATATTCACGTTGACATTTCACTGTCCCCGGAGTCCTTCGCTCTTTTATAGTGTGTTAAATGAAGCTCTTCTCCAGCAGACAGGACAGCTCTTCTCCTCACTTCACTCTCTCTGCTCTTTCTGCGCTGTTCGCTGGAGTGGTAACCTCCCTCTTCCGGTCAGCAGTGAGTCTCAGGAGAGCGCAGGTGGACAGCTGCAGCTCATCTGATGAAGCACGAGCGAGACGACTGCGAGATACATGACGCCTTGTATGCTTTTTATAGCTTTTCGCATAAAAACGAATCATTGAAGTCGATCGATAATAATAAAGATTATTCATATTATAACATTCTCAAAATCTTATTAACAGTTAATAATATTTATAATATATACATTATTATACCCTTTACTTCTTTATACTTAATAAAAAAGCATAAACATATGGTCTATGCCCAATATATTATTTTTCAACAAAAATTATAATAATTATCATTAAAAGCAGTTGTTATTAGCAATGTAATATTAAATATAATATAATTAATATTTAACATCACTTATTAAATAATATATATATTTTTTAAATACTAGTAATAGACTGTTGCTGTTCATAAAATAACATATCATGGGAATTATGTAGTAAAACATCATGAAACAAATATATATATATTAATGGAAACATAATTTTATTTAATATAATACTCATAATATAACATTGTTATTATGCTCTTTAACTCTGTAGATTGGTCAAAAATACCATAAACCATGATGCTCTGTGTCCATTTTATTATTTTCTAATAATAATAATAATATCATCATCATCATCGTTGTCATGGCTATTATTATTTTTAATATAATAATAATAAAATAAAAAAAGCTAATATTTACCATTACATATCAATTCATTACATTAAATCATTACAAATTATTGTTCATAAAATAACATTGGGAATTATGTAGTAACAAATATTTTTTAACAAAATCATGAAACAGGAAAAAAAAGTAATAATATAATATCAATAATGAATAGTAATATTTGTAATATATTATTACTATTATTATGCTCTTTAGTTCATAAGATTAGCCATAAATACCATAAATATTTATGCTCTATGCCCAATTTTGTATTTTACAATAATAATAATAATAATAATAAAAAGCTATTTTTATTAACGTTACAATTTTATTTTTTGAAAATACTTTACATTAAATATTAAGTAAAGCTCATTTTAATATTAAAAAATCATTGCTAATATATATATATATATATATATAATACACACACACATACACACATATACATATATATAATAGATAGACATGATTGTGTTGTTGTTCATAAAATAACATAGGAATTATGTAGTAACAAAAAAAATCATGCAACAACAACTACAAATACATGACTGGCAACATGCAGGAAATAATGACATCATAAATGATGAAAAAGGAGGAGGAGGAACAAAAACCAGACAAGGGTGATGTTTTCACATCTGCACAGTAAGGAAACACTCGGGGCTGCAACAATGTTTATGAATGTTCTTGCGAGCGTTTGGACCCTGATGCCTTTGATTCTGTCGGGTAAGACTTACTGCAGAAGTTTTGCTTCTACTGCTGAATTCTCTCAGACTGAGAATATATAAGTCATCTAAGCATGCAGAAGAATGTTGTTTAGACTGTAGGACCAGCTGTTTCAAATTAGATTCCTTCAGAATTGCTATGCTTCCATTTCAGGCACTCTTGCTGCTGACTGGATAGTGCGTGTTCCCATGGATCCAGTCTGTGCTCCTCCTGGTTCTTCTGTAGTTCTACAGTGCACCTATGACTACCCTGAAGAGTCCGACCAGGGAATACCGCACAAAGTGCTGTCAGAGATGTGGTGTCTGAATGAAAGCCGCTGCATTACTCCAAGATACGTGTACCACAGTGCAGGGATATTCCCTGAGCCCTCATACCAGAGCCGAGTCAAGTACTTGGGGCAGACGGGGAACAAAAACTGCTCTCTGATGATTTCTGATGTGAGGTCAGAAGACAGCGGCGTGTACGTGTTCCGTTTCATCACCGACCACCTGAAGGCCAAGCTACCGGGACAGAGAGGAGTGAATCTACAGGTCACACATCAGACAGAAAGTAAGAACAGTTTCTTATGCTCTGGACATGCAATATTTTAGCTCATATTGCACAAAAATAAAGGCTCCAAAAGAAGGATTTTGCATAGAATAAACATTTTGGGTTCCTCAAATAACTTTTCAGTGAACAGTTCTTAAAAGAACCATTTTTTTTTTAGTGTCAAGATAAACCTTTTGTGCATTTGAATGATTCCATGGATGTTAAAGGTTCTTCATTGAACCATTACAAAAAATATATATATATACTATATATATATATATATGAGAAATATAATATGTGAGAAGCGCATTTAAGTTTCTCATTTTGATCAATGAATTTCCAAAGTTTTCAGTCATTTGTCAGTACCTTATGATTTTAAAATAATTTTAGGATGAGAATAAATTAAATTAAATTAAATTAAACCTAAAATTGTCATTCTAGGAAAGCCTGGAAATCACAATTTTAATATTTCCTAATATTTTCAAACTATATAAGATACATTAAGCAATTTTCATCCTGTTCATATCTTTATGAATTTATAGATCATGTAAAATATAAAACTTTTATATCATATAACAGCACTGATTAGTGTGGCATTTATATTATTTATATGTTAACACTTTAAACACAGGTCTTATTAGTTACTGTTTGTTAATGTATTAACTAATATGAATTAAAAATTAGCAAATAAATGTTACAGTATCTTTGTTAATAAAAATACAACTATTTATTGCTAGTTCATGTTAGCTCAAATAATATTAACAAATAAAACTTCTCATTTTAATAATTTATTAGCAGATTCTGAGATTTGTATTAAGATTAATTTAGTACTAATATAGAAGGATGATATAGAATGATACTAATATAAATGGTACCTTATTTTATTTTTAGCATTTTATTGTTTACCAACAACAATTAGGCCTGTCACGATAACAACTTTTTGTTGTGCGATATATTGCCCCAGAAATAATTGCGATAAGCGACATTATTGTCATTTTAAAGACCATTTTATGCCACTGAATATATAATCATAATGTAACAGCATAATAATGCAAGAAGGCCTACACACTTCCAAATGACAACAAACTTTACATTTTTAAGAATATTTAGATCATGGAAATTAAGTATCAAAATATTAGATACCTTAAAAAACTTGAATAAATAGTAAATAAATATTATCAAAAAACAAAGTATGACAAAAGAAATGGAATTTTTCCATCTACAGATTTTTCCCTAATTCTTTTCTCTGTAAATTAAGGGTATTGCTGAAAAACACAATCCCTACTTAGCAGTCAGATGTCCGTATGCACAAAGGCACAGATTCCTAAACAAGACCATATTGCAGATTAAACTTTTTTTGTAGAAGCATTTTTTAAATTTGTTCATGACTACACCACGTTATGTACGAGAAGCTGCAGACACAGGCGCAAGTGGAATGTACAAAACATGGCGACATTAATTTTTAAGTAAATATAATGGGCGATATATTGCGTCACCAAAAATTATTGAGGTAATGTACATATATTGCGCGATAAGTCGATATATTGATTATTGCGACAGGCCTAACAACAATGAAATATAACTTCTATAGTTTAATATATCCAAATCATATTTAAAATTAAGAATACTGACGTTGACAAACATGTATGACAAAAAAAAAAAAAAGCCAAACCAAAAGAATTGGTCAATATTGTTTGTCTGTTTTTTGTTGAGTAAAAGCAAAACTTCCTGTTTTTAGTCCACAGCTAATGTCAGCTCTTCACAAGAAGACATGTTTCCACAAAGCAGAGGCACTTCCTCAGAAACATTTGCTTTCATAACCTTCACTGCGGAGGTTTATTTCAAAATCTGTGACCAGTTAACATGATATTATTTAGCACAGATAAACACATTTGTCAGCCACATTGATGACACTTTTAAATGTGTGAATACTGTGATATAACCAAGTAGACAGGAAGTCATTGTGGGATTGTAAACTAGCCTGTTAATGTCTTTCTAGATGATATGTTGTAATAATAATAATTCTCCACAGCAAGAAGTGCATCTTCATCCACTACTGGCATTGTGATTGGAATTATTATCATGGTTATTATCATAATAGCAGGCATTGTGATATTCATCAGATGGAAGTCACGGTAAGCAGAGCATCTACTCAATAAGTGTCTTGTCTGCCGTTATTTCTGGTCTTAGAAACTAATGGAATATGGCTTTGTTTTTCAGGGGAGAGAGATCACTTTAAACAAGTTATTACCAAAGAGGATGAAAAAAAACTTGTGACTGATCAAAACAGAGATGGAAACCAATAGTTCTGCTTTTTTCTGTTTGTGTGCTACATTTTACATTCATTTATGCATTTTTTTGCATCCATTACAGAGTCTATTATTTATCTATTTATATTATTTTCTGCATATCAAACGGAATGTTTCATTCACATTTTTTAAATTTTTGTATTCCTATTTCACCTTTAGTAGTCTACTGTATTATCGTGTTGTATCTTACATTTTGCAAGTCACTGCCGCTGTGTTGCATATTGAGTTACACAGCCTTCAACCACTGAACTAGAGACTGAACAACACGCTTTCTTCACAGAGTCTGGAAAAAGAGAAAATAATGGTTATGTTTAGATAGTGAGGAATTTATTAAGCCAGCAGGAAAGATACAGTGGATTCTCGCATTGTGAATCATAGAAAACTGCCTCTCGTTCTACCCTCAATTTGAATAAAAAAGCACTTGGTATTGTTTATAATCACCTCACAAATGAAGAAACGTTCATTAAGGGAATAGTTCACCCTAAAAAATCAATCTGTTGTTATTTACTCACCCTTGAAGAATCGTCACACAGTTCCAGGTTGTTAAAAAAAACAACAACGATGGATATCCCATGTGGTCTCAGTATTCTGAAATACCAATAATGCCAAAAATATGCATATAGCTACTGTTTGTCTTTTTTCTTTCTTTTTTTTTTGAGTGTGTGACAAGGTCAAAGGTCAATTTGCTCAGTACTTAGTATTTGAATTAAATTTTCAGCAATTGCAATAAATTGTGTATTATTGCCAGAAAATGTATGAAAACAGACTCTTTGTTGCCATTGTAAGAAATTATTATTTATTTGGTGCTTCCCATGAATTTATCATGTCAATTAAATTGAATATTTTCAATTTAAAATATTGAATGATTTTTTTTATGATGCATTTAATCGTGTCACACTCAAACATATAGCGGATTCACTACCTTTTAAATGTTTGGGGTCAGTAAAATTAGTTTTTTGAAATAACTTTTTTTTTTCAGCAAGGACGCATTAAATTGATCAAAAGTGACCGTAAAAATGTTCCAAAAATTTATATTTCAAAAGTTCCTGAAAAGAATGTGTTTCCACAAAAATATTAAGCAGCACAACTGTTTTCAACATTAATAAGAATAAGAAATCTGAATATTAGACTGATTTCTGAAGCATCATGTGACACTGAAGACTGGAGTAATGATGCTGAAAATTACATTTTAAAAAGTAATAAAAACAGTCATAAATTTTAATAATATTTCACAATATACCTGTTTTTGCTGTATTCTTGATCAAAAGAAACAAAAAAGAGCATAAGAGACTTCTTCCAAAAATATTAAAAAAATCTTACTGACCCCAAACCTTTGTACAGTAGTGTGTTGTTTTGAGCAGCTGGGTTTTATCAGGGCAAACTGCAGCTGGACACAATTAAACAGAGCATCCAGTGGGGATTTTTTTCTACTTTTGTGTCCTATTTTCAAGTCTCTGACATTCAGGCTACATCAAGTGGTCCATAAGTGCATATAATTTAAAAAAAAGTCACTGTGTGGTTTTACAATTTCTTCCATCAGTTGACCGCTTTAGACTCCAGATTCTTCCATCTCCTCTCTCTCTTGCTTGGCGAGAACAGTATAAACAACATTAGGGCCATCTTTGAGCTTCTTGTCTCCATCTAGAGGTATGTTTGTGACCTTCGCCTGGTCCCGACTGTAAATAAAGATGACAAACACAACAACTATGGCATTAATATGACAGAGGACAGGCGCAAACCAGCACACATGGACTGTGTAATTGTGTTTAACCTGGGCATGCGAGAATAATGCACCGTAATGTAGTTGATTTTTCCGTGTTCCTCAGCTCTCTGAGCGGCTTCTTTCAGGGGCACGATGGAAGGGTGGCTAGTTTCATAAATCTCCTCCGGCTCCTCCTGAACCAGGCACAAAATAAAACACTTATAAGTTTAGAGAGTATGACTCAGTTCATATACTATCCATCCGTAATATCAAGACTACAATTAGTGCATCACAAATCATAGAACATTATAAAACATACTGTATAGTGCCTGTCATGCAATACTATTTCTGGTACATTTTCAAACTTTCAAACACATGCATGATTGTTTTTGGGTTAATATTGTTAACAATTAATTGTGCAATGGAAGACAATAAAGCTGAGACGTTTTGAGGCTGAGAGTTTCTAAAAGTATAAACCTAAATGTTATGTAATGATGAATTCTGAGATAGGAAATTAAGCTAAAGATAATGTCCAGTGGTATAAAAAGATTATTTTATATCGATATAGTACTATTTTACTACATATACTGAAAAGTATATCTTGTTTCCAGTGCACTTTAGTGTGTTGTAAAAATATGTGAATTTGGACACAGTGTAGATACAGAACATATAGGCTGTGTTCTAATTCACATATTTATACTACAGAGACTGACATAATAGTGGAGGGAGATCTGAGCAAAGAAAACTCACAGGAATGTCTGACATTTTTGTGCTCTTGAGGAGAAACATCTCTGAAGTTGATTCACTAAACAGAGTATTGTCCACTGGCAAGTCAACTACTGGTGAACACTGTGGAAAAAGATGGCATTTGATTAATATGATAAATATAGATTAGATTCAATTCATACCATGACAGAATAAGATAAATAAAAATGACCTGTTTTTCTTCCTCAAAATTTTCAGTGTCCACGCGATGCATGTTTTTACTGCAAAAGAGATATGAAATGATGTGTGTAAGATCAGATGAGAAGATAAGATATTTACTATTAAAGCCAGTAAACGTAAAATCACCTGATCATGACGACCACGGTCAGCGATATTAATCCGACAGAAACACCCACTGCAGAAGCCAATGCGATCACCTTCAGCCGGCCTGAACATATAAACCACAGCAGCTCAATCATGTGCATACAGTACATGCACATCATTCATCTGATAAACAGTAAGTGACACCACGGAGCAACTATATTAGAAGTTCATCTCTCAGTATACACACACACACACACACACACACACACAACTACAGTTAAATGTTCATGTTTTTGAAAGAAGTCTCACCGAGGCTGCATTTATTTGATCAAAAATACAGTAAAAACAGTAATATTTTGAAATATTATTACAATAAAAAACTTTTTTCTATTTTAAATAATATATTTAAAATATAATATATGTAATTTTATATAAAGCTGAATTTGCAGCATTTTTACTCCAGGCTTTAGTGTCACATGATCCTTCAGAAATCATTGTAATATTCTGATTTGCTGCTCTGCTGTGGGTTATGCACTGACCTCGAACTTTCACCGTCAGAACCGGGGAGCTGTGCGCTCCGATGCGGTTGCGGGCCTCGCAGTAGTACTGGCCGCTGGCTCCAGGGCTGACCTCAGCAATGGTGTAGCTGGGACCCGATCGAGTTTCCCAGGCGTCAGCCGCATTGATCCGGTGCCAGGTGTAGTTCTCCACCACCGGATTGGCCTGACTGATGCAGGTCAGCGTCAGCGAGCTGCCCGCTTCGATCACAGTGGAAGGCCGAGCCAGCACAGAGGTGTTTTTGGGGGCATCTGAGAGAGAGAGAGAGAGAGAGAGAGAGAGAGAGAGAGAAAGAGAGGTGGGAGGTTAAATGAAAGAAAGAAACAGATGGGGATCCTTAGAAAACTGGAGGACTGAGGTATAAAAATCCAACAAATTTAGCAGTTCATAGAGGTATATACAGTAGGTACTGTATCCACCTTATTTTGCAATGTGGAAGTAACCTATTTTCTGTGAATGTGTGAGACTTCTGATTTATTAGCCACAACATACATAACTAGAATAAGTGCATTAAATGGTCTGATTATTCACAGTACAAACCAGTGTGTATTTTATGGAAGCCACAGGATAAAAAAAAAAAAAGTTAATTGCAACTTTTTATCTCACAATTCAGACTTTTATTATCTCACAATTCTGAGTTTTATATATAAACAGGGATACAGAGATCTAAACTCAGATTTGCGAGATATTAAAGATATATATATATATAAAAAAACTGAATTGCTTGATACAATCTCACAAATCTGAGTTTACATTTTGCAAAAAAAAAAAAATCTAAAAAAAAAGTTTGAAATGTAAAATAAAAAGCTGCAATTTTGTATTTTTTATATGGTGGCAAAAACAGGATTCAATAGAATTATAAAGTGTAAACTTGCAAAAATTGTGAGATATAAACTTCCAATTCCAAGTTTACATCTCGTATTTCTAACTTTTTTTCTCAGAATTGCGAATTTATATCTCTAAAACAACTGGAAATGGATGACACCAGAAGCAGTGCACGTTCAAGTTACAAAACTCTTAGACCTATGTTAAAACTTTATAATATCATTTATAATAAGTATAAACTTACAAAGTACTATAAGAGAAATAGTGGGCGATGTCCCCATGCCGAACACGTTCCACGCAGTGCAGTAGTACTGTCCGGTATGATGGGAACGCACGCTAGGAAAGGTGAGATTTTGCGCAGTGCCTTTGGTCCAGGGCTGACCGCCGTTCACTTTGTACCAGGCGTAGTTCTGCACGGGAGGGTTGGCATTGCTGCTGCACGTCAGATTGACAGCAAACCCTTCCTTGATGTCTCCTTTAGGACTGATGAGGATTCTTGTGTTCTTTGGGGAATCTGGAAACAAATATAGTTACATTTTACAATACATAAAAGTCTCACAAATACACTAATGATGATGATGAATTAATTAATTTAAAATAACCGTTCTTTATGTAATTTATTCCTGTGATGTAAATCTGAATTTTTAGCATCATTACTCCAGTCTTCAGTGTCACATAATCCTTCAGAAATCATTCTAATATGTTTCTATGTGGTTGCTAGGTCATTCTGATTGGTTGTAAACTCATTGCTACACTTTTTAATATATGTCTATGTTTTATCATTCACCAGGTGAAAATTCCAAATTTTAAAAAGCAGTAGCATAGTTGTCCTACATAAACCAAACAATGTGACGTATCAGTCATGCCCATGGCATCAATAATGTGGGACAAGTCACGTACCAAATAATTTTAACACACCCCTAACCCTAAGTATGACCAATGCTAGTAGTGATGTTTGACTTAACAAGTGAAAACAGGAAGTAAATACTCCTTTCATGGCTGAGCATCATGTGGTTTCCCGATCTGCCCTAGATTTGTACACTTGATTTGAACTTTGATCTATTGGAGGGTGGCAGACAATGTGACATAATGTCCTGCCAAAATTAAAGTTATTTCACAAGATCCAGCAACTAAAATAAATCTCTGCACTCACAAAGACATCAGATCAGCAATAATGAAAATACATGTCTAATTGGGGAAAGTGAAAAGTTCAAATGTCTGGTGACATTTTTCAAAATAGGCTGTCATTTTGACCTATTCACTGACAAACTGCATATCCCGCAGTTTAAAAGCTACAATATTTAGTTCAATATTGAATAATTATTATATAATATAGTTAATAATTATTAGAACAATAATTATTGTTCACTGAAAGGTTCCTCGGGGAACCAAAAATGGTTATTCTATTCAAAACCCCCTTTTGAAACCTTTACTTTGTTTTAAATGTTTGCAAACAGACTAGCAATACCTAAATAATTTATTCTGGCTACATAAAAATAGAGGTAACCCACAGGTAACATTAAGTAAAAGCGGTCTGGACCGGTCTGTGCCGAGTGGGTTGCGGGCCACACAGAAGTACTCTCCATGGTCCCTGTAGTCCAAACTCCACAATCTCAGCTCAGGTTTAAAGCTGTCTGGCACACTGCCACTCTCTCCTTCTTTAAACCAGGCAAAACTTTCTGCTGGCGGAGCTCCATCACTACTGCAGGTCAAAGTCACCGAATCGCCCTCCCTGACTGCCTCTCGAGGGGTGATCTGTACCGTGGTGTAGCGAGGAGCATCTGAGACACAGGAGAAAGAGAGAGATCAAATGCAAGTTCTAATGGGAGAGGGCGGCTGACAGTAGAATTCAATTGAACACCCTGCTTTAATCACTGTATTTGCAAGTTTTATGTATTTAATACACAATATTTAATGCACTGTTGAATCCTTGAGTGGCTTTTTCTAATAATACATGTGTAAAATCAGCCAGTTTAGATGTTACCACATACAGCACATGTGTATCCAGTAAAGTATACTATTCCATAATGTTTTGTTGAATGTTTATTTCTGTTCTTATGCTCACCAAGGCTGCACTTATTTGATCAAAAATGCAGTTAAACAGTAATATTGTGAATATTACACTTTAAAATAACTATTTTCTATCCATATATTTTAAAATGTAATTTATTACTGTTGTGACAAAGCTGTGTTCAATTACACGTACAGAACTACTGTCTATATGCATGCACAATACTCACATCCAACAGCCAGGGTGACTCCTGGTGACTGAACGTTTTGAGGGGGTATTGGACGGCAGGTGTAGGTACCCGCATGCTGACTGTCAAAGTTATAGATGGCTGACAGCTTGTTGGACTGACCCAAGTTGATCCCATTCTGATAAAGGGCAAAGTTCCTGCCAGGGGCGGCACAGCCTCGTGCCACACAGCTCAGGAAGACCGTCTCGCCAGCAGCAAACATGTTGCCTATTCTCGGTGGATGTACATGAACCTGAAGTTCTGGAACCAGGACAACATTTCACAACATTAGCTCCATGCTCCATGCTAAATTATTTTACAGTTAGGTGGGTTTTCTCCACAATTATATGCACATAAACAACAAAAATATTTTTTTAAAGTTGTTAATTTCTTCCTAATTACTAGGTTTTCTATGGAAAATGTGAGGGCAAAACTGTTCATACAATTAGAAGGTGTTGCCAGGCTGTTGCTTTGTAGTTACTAATGTGTTTCTAGGTGGTTGTGTAAATAACACACCTTCCACCATTGGTCGAATAGTCAGGTGGCCCCGCCCCCCAAAAAACACTTGCTTATTTACACTACCATTCCATTCAAAAGTATGGGGTCAGTAAGATTTTTCTCAACGTTTTTAAAAGAGGCCTCTTATGCTTGTTTTATAGAAAAAAAAACAGTAAAATTGTGAAATTTTATTACAATTTCAAATAGCTATTTTGTATTTGAATATATTTTCAAATGTAATTTATTCCTGTGATCTAAAGCTGAATTTTCAGCATCATTACTCCAGTCTTCAGTGTCACATGATCCTTCAGAAACCATTCGAATATGCCGATTTGCTTCTCAAGCATTTCTTTTTATTATCAACATTGAAAACAGTTGTGATGCCTATAATATTTTTGTAGATTTTTTTCACATTTATTTGAACATTGATTTGAAATAAAAAAAATTGTGTAACATTACAATGTATTTACTGTCACTTTTGATAAATTGAATGAATAAAATATTGTAAACAGTACTGACCCCAAACTTTTGAACAGTAGTGTATAGTTGCATCTACATATTAAACTTGTTTTTATATTATTTAACATAAAAAATAACCTTTAAAATGTGGCCTGACCTGTGACGGACAGTGTGATGGCATCAGGAGAGGTCCATCTGCTCTGCTGGTTGTCGGTCTCGAATCTGAAATGGTACGTTCCTGCATCGCTTAGCTTCACGTTCGTGATCTGCAAACTGCATCTTTTGTGGCCCCCCATGTATTTGATCCTGTCCCTGTACGAGGGGCTCAACAGATTCTCATCAGTATGGTAGGCAACCTCCCGTCGGCCCTCTGCAGAGATGTGAAACCACATGACCCGCGTAGAGCTGTAGGGCGAGGGGTAATCATAGTGGCACGGCAGCGTTACCGTGGTCCCAGCCCAAACGCAGATGTCCGTCCTGGAGAAATACACCAGCCATTTACTTGCCCCGACTCCTACAAAGCAATACAAGAGTAATCAGAGGCCGGTATTGACCTTAGCAAGGTGTACGCTGTTGACGCCAGGGATAAAAACAGGAAAAAATACAGATCAATACAATATAAATACCCTGTGCACCAAGGGCACTCAGGTAACATAAGAGCACAGATTAGTCAGAGTAGCTACAATCACAACCATTTTATTGTATAAAAACACAAGATAGCTTTCCAAAATTACCTGACAGAAGAAGCACAGAGGTCACAATTACACGCACCCACATCTCAGACCTGTTTGTGAGTAAAAACAGAAAAGACTGTAAGTAACTTCAAGAATAATCAAGAAATTGGTTCCTGGTTTTGCTCTAATACTACCTGGTTCTGATGTTCTTCAGCAAGCACTGCCAGACGTCTGTGGACGCATGGACACACACATGTGTTGAAGAGGGAGCCGAATGGCACCAGACGCACAGTGCAGGACGCTGAGCCAGAGAAAGCAGAAGTTGAAGGGTGGTGATAGGCTGGCCATCCCACTGTCTCACCTCCCGTCTCTCTGAGCCTCTAAACTCTGTCTCTGTCTCCAGTGAAACTCTACGCCACCTTCAGCAAGGTGCACGAGGCAATAACCACAAGTTGCTGACATCCACATCCCTCTTGTTCACACACACACTAAAAACATGTTAAGGGGAACTGGGGCAGCAGGAAGCATGTCTTTTAAAACACATTCACTTTAATGCCTTCCTTAATCAAAAAGGATATACAGTTTACACAAAGTCAATCTTTTCTTATGTTAAAGGCTCACAATTGTTTACCACAGCAATCATAGTGTAACTAATGTATTCACACTAAAATCATAGTAACCACAATCCTTCACTAAAATTAACTAAAGTTTAACTGTGGTATTTAATGTAAAATCACTGAAACCACAAGTAAAGCTACTTTTTACTGGAACAATATTTTACTTGTGGTGTTTGTTGTGAAAGCATACACAAGTAAAACCGTATTTTATTGAAATCTAGCCTACTAATATTTTACTATATTTTACCATAATATTTTACTAGAGTTTAACTGAGGGATTTGTTGAAAACTCTTAGTAACAACAAGTAAAACTAACTTTTATTTAAATAAATTTTGGTTTTACTTCAGGAACAAGAGTTGAAATGTAGTTTTTGTTGTAAAAGCAGTAACCACAAGTAAATCTACTATATGATATTACTACAGGGACAAGAGTTAACTGCAGTATTTGTTGTAAAAACACAGTAACCACGAGTTAAACTTTATTTTATAGAGATTAACTGTGGTTTTACTACTGAAACAAGTTTAATAGGTATTTGTTGTAAAACCCCAGAAATTGTTATTTTATGGAAATTAACCATGGTTTTACTATACAGGAGCAAAAGTTGAACTGGTGTTTGTTGAAAACCGATAGTAACCACAAGAAAACTGTATGAAGCTGAAGCTATACATTTACATTTACATTTAGTCATTTAGCAGACGCTTTTATCCAAAGCGACGTACAAATGAGGACATTAGAAGCAATCAAAAACTATAAGCTATAAGATTATGTTTTTTACAACATCGACCTCTTGTGGTAAGAAGATGCAAATGCAGCAGAAAAGTAAATTAAAATACATTTTCTGAAAGAGTAAGCCTGCGATTAGGCTGCACTATACTTTTCTGACAAAAACTAGTCCTAGAAGGGAAGGTGAGAAGAAGGAAATGAAAGAAACTGTTACTTTGCTGAATTAACTGCAATAAGCAGATGAACTTGCCAGCATTGCACCATTAAAACATTTATGACATGAGATTGAATATTCCATAGCTTTAGACAGAAGCACACAAACGATTTTTTATTTAATTGTATTTAATTAGGCTTATTATTATTATTAAGTTACAAAATAAAACATACAAAAAGGACATTCTTATAATAACTGTTCTGAAATGCGTTATTAATTAGATCAATCTCACTTCCAGAAGGGCTCTGCTTTGTAACCAAAAGTTATGGACCCCTTTTTAATATTCATAAACGAAATCGCTTCCGGTGCTTAGACGCGGTTATTTCACTAGTGCTGCACTTATGTTTATGGCAGTATTGCAGTAAATAAATCAATAGTTTTCCTTCAGGAGGCGCACTGGCGCTCAGGATGCCGAAAACTCCATTGAGCTCTATTCAGAACTCTGGATATTTTAGTGCTTCGGTAGAGACAACTGCACAGTAAAACATATGCATATTTTAAATATATTAATTCCAAGGATTGTCATCTGGCATTCAAATAGAAATCCGCCCCAACAATCGCTAAAAAATTATTTTAATAATACCTGATTAAGTCAACACACTCGACTGTGATTGGTTTGTCCTTAAAGGCGCTGAGAAAAGTAACACTTACCTCGTGACAAAATCTTATTTGCTCTGTTTTACTAGCGTTGTTGAGTAATATTAAATACAAAAATAATGACACTGATAAATTACAATAGCACTGAATTGAAAGTGCACAGTGTAAACTTCAAATAATAAAATAACTATTACCCAACCAACAAAGTAAACAAATGCTCAGTCATTAGTCCCTCCCTTTACGATCAATGCTAAATTCCATTCTATCCACTTGTTCAGTTTGAAACTAATGGACCTGCTACATGTGACAACATGAGGAATTGAAGTTTCGCTCAGCGATGGACTGACATGATCCACTTTTTCACTCTCAATAACACGCCTGTCTTCCGTGGAGGTGAAGTTAAGATTTATGCCAATTTTTTTATAGCGATGATAATTTATTTTCTATTTGTAGTTCAGTCATGCAGTTTGTTATTAGACCATAAGCAATATAACACACATTAAAACTATAAAGTATTAAGCGCGATGAACCACAATACCAGAGTTAATATTCAGATTGTTGATGTGCAGTTTTGTAACCGTTTAAAAGTGATTGTGAGAAGGTTTGGTATTGTATTTGTACATTTGATTTACCCTGACAGACAAGTGAATGTTGTACTGTTTCAGGTTCTTTCACTTCCATCATGTTTCTTCATGTTCTGCTCCTCCTTCATGCATCAGGAGGAGCTTCTTCCTCCATCTCGTGTTATGATGATCAGGGGAAACCTGGAGACTGGTTTGTATGTTTTTAAATGGCCTAAAGATGGAAAACATTCAGCATATTGAATCACAGTTGTAGAGGCAGCTGTACACTTTCTTTGTTTCTTTCAAAAGTTTGGCATCAGTAAAATGTGACAGTAAAGACATTTATGATGTTAGAAATACATTTATTTCAAATAAAGTTATTTTCTAATTATTATATATGCAGTTTCATGACCTTATATTAATTAAACAAATTGTTTATTCACAACAGCACAATTTAAGTAAATAAAATGGCTACTTAATGTAACAGTACTTGTATTAATATTAATACTATAATTTTTATAGTACAAATGTAATATAATTTGTTATAGGGTAATTATTTTGTTAGTTAATTTATATAAAGATATATTTTATTGTTTTACATATACACCTGAAAATATTTGGTGTAGGATTTAGAAATGAATGATACATTTCACAAATAATTACACAGACATCAAGTAACACATTGAATTTAACATGAAAGTTTGAATTAGAAAAACTGAAGTGGTCTTTTTTCTTGTAAAATATAACTTCAATAATCTTTGTTTTATTTACAACTTGGAGAAATCTTTTTTTTTTTTTTACACAATAAAATAAATATAGTAAAGTGTTCTCAATTGTGAAGGGTCATCTTTCCCTCATTTCTCTCTCTCCTTACAGGTTTTACTTGTACAAACTTCCACGTCTTCATCATGAGTCTGTGCAGGAGGGGCTGAAGTATCTTTTCATGGATGGAGAGAGTGAGGGATGGATGGATGGGAAGACTTTAGTTAATGACAGTCAAAGTGCTGTTGGTCGAACAGTAGGGCCTTTATATGAGGTACAAGTCACTCTCTTTACATAATATAAAGTATCTTAATTTAAAAAATGAAATGTTCAGTTTTGCTTAAACCATCTTCTGTTCTTCTTTCATTATTAGTAATTTTCTGGCTGATTTTAGAGACGCTTACTCAGCTTATCCTGTTCTGTAGTCGGCACATTTTTCCAGTTTTGCAGAAGTATAAAAACACTGAGTTTGCATTTACATTTAATTATAAATCTTTTTCAAATCTATTGAGATTTAGAACCACATTTAAAAGTGGCACAAATCAGATACCAAACAAGTTTTTGCTGTTTACGCTGAGCAAGCTCTAACTGAAACTCAAAAGTGTATAATAGCTTTAGTTGCACATGCATATTTCATAATAAAAGAGAAACTCGTGCTTTAGATCACATGCTCATCATAAGGGCCTCCGATCTGCGGTCTCATACAGTCATGTTTATTATGAAGAAGCTTTGAGCTTTAACTTTCTTCCAGGGAGGTGATGTTGGATACATTTTATATAATGATCAGCCACCGCAACAACAGAAGCTTTTTGGAGATGCAACCAGGTCTTGTGGCCACACCAAAGGTGCGGTTTTAGTGCAGTTAACTGCTTGAAATGATATTAATGGAACACAAACAAACATTTATGGAGGATGGAGTGTTAATGTATACTGTTTCTTTGTTCCAGGAGTTGTTGTCTTTGATAAACAACAGGGCTTCTGGTTGGTCCACAGCACGCCTCATTTCCCCCCTCCTAAATCACAGGGACAGTTTTCATACCCCGGTTCTGGCATAAGTAATGGACAGAACTTCATCTGTGTCACATATCCTTTCGAGCGCTTTCAGACCATAGGTACGACTCCAATACATGTAACGAATTAGTGATGGTTAAAAATTAGCTTTTTTGCATCACACAGGGATAGTCCACCCCAAAATTTAAATACTCACCCTTGTGGTGTTAAAGACCTGTAAGACTTTCTTCAACAGAACATAAAAGAAGATATTTTGAAGGAGACTGGTAACCAGTTTTGGTTCCTATTGACTTCCATTGTATTTCTTTTGTCCATGTTTGGTTACCGACATTCTTCAAAATATCTTCTTTTATGATCTGTGGAAGAAAGAAAGTCATGCAGGTTTGAAATGACATGAGGGTGAGTAAATTGTCAAAAAAAAATTTTTTGGGTGGACTATCCTTTTATGGTATAGTTTGTGACTATAAGTATGAATCAGGTGTGTTCAAGTGAACAGGATTAATATGATCGATGCATGTTTTACATTTTCATATGCTTGTTTTAAAGTGAGTCTGATGTTGGAGACGCTGCTTGAAATGCTTCTCACCTAACCTTTTCATGTGCAATTTCTAAAGACAAAACATTTATGGGATGCAGTTGCCATAGTGACTGTTAGAGTAATTGTCTGACACAGTAACCATAGTGACAACACCTCTCACTGAGATCCTCTTTAGGTCCATTTAGTCTTGTGTTTGTATATCACAGTATTATCAGACTTTCCAATAATGGCAATAAAGCAATAAGCTAGCGTTTCTCTGTCCTGTTCCACACCAGCAGTACACATTTTGAAATATTCCTAACCAAACACATCTGATTACGCTCAGCGGAGAAACTAAGGCCTGAAATGAATGGGTCGGATGAGGGAGACAAACAAAATGTGCATTTTTGGTGTATCTCCAGGAACAAGGTTGGGAAAGTTTGTACGAATCAAGGCTGTATGTTTCAGATATGAAGTAGAGTGCCTTAAACTCCCTTTACATGGTTTCAAGCAGCTTATTTATTCTGTAAAACAGTGAGTGATATGGCAATTAAGAACAAAATATTGCTAGTATTGGATCCCAAACCAGCCTACAGTTAGACAACAACAATAATAATAAAAAAAAATAAATAATGAATGCTATTGTTAATGGAGCATAGCGTTAGTTCTGGCAGGCCATGTTAGTCAAGCTCTCATCAGCTGACACTCAGCTGATCCATGTCTACCTATAGGATCAGGGGGAGGGAGGGGGGAGGGGTATTCTGCTCTCCCTGCTCCTAGGCTGTGTGGATGGGCATGCTAGGCTGTTTGCCCAGAACAGAACCATTCCCCCAACCTAAAATGTATGCAGGGAGTGTTTGCCCAGAACAGAACCATTCCCCCAACCTAAAATGTATGCTAATCATAAGTTATATTGACGATGGTGGTCCTGACAGAATTATTGTTGTTGTTGTGGATGTTGGTTTTGTTGTTTATTTTTATGTTATTATCTTCTGCGGTTTGTCTTAAGGTAATGTAATAGATTTTCATATAATGTAATTTATTTCTCTGTAATATATTTCCTTATTATTAAAATAAAAAATATTAACAGTAATAATAATTATAAAAACAACAACAGTACTAATAAAATATACTTATTAGTATTATTATTAGTAGTAGTAGTACTATATTGTAGTTTAATTTGTATTTATTTCATATCCACTGTCATTTGTCTTTCTTCTGGTAATGTAATATAATTTTGTGTAATGTAAATTATTTCTCTGTAATATCTTTCCATATTTTGGGAAAATAATATAAATATAAAGTAAAAACAATAATAATAATTTTAACAAAATTTTTAACAACAATAATTGTGGATTGTCTTTCTTATGTGGCAGTGTAATGTATTTTTATTTAATGTAACTATTTCTCAGTAAAGTGCACGTGTCTCTCCGTCTATCCATCTATCTATCTATCTATCTATCTATCTATCTATCTATCTATCTATCCAGCTAGCTAGCTATATATAAATAAATATGTCTGTCTGTCTATATATATATATATATATATATATATATATATATAATATATTAATATTATCCTTAAATGCTCTTATCATGAATTTTATTTGTGTGTAACAGGTGAGCAGTTGAAAATCAATCAGCCTCACATATACGACTGCAGCATCCCTGCTTCATTGGCCGCTGCTGTACCTGCTATGGCTCAGCTCTGTAAACACACACTGGGCAGATGGGACAACACTTCCTCTTCACCATCCAATCGCAGTGTCTCACTCCTCTCACTGGCTGGAACAGAGTTCATTAGCTTTGCAAAAGGTGCATCATTTGCCAATGGTAAGACTCAATTTTAATACTGATGTAATGGTGACAGTGACACTCTTAACGCCAGCCAATCAAAGTGTTAAACAATCAAGATTTGAACATTTAGATCTTTTTGTTAAACAAATATGTTCTGGTCATAGTGAGGATGGGTTCTTTCATCCGTTTGCACTGCACTTGTTTAATCGTTTTTCTATGCAAATATGTACTAGATTTACAGTTGTGATGCACATTGCTGTTATTTTGTTCCATGAAACACGGCAAGTTAAAAGAAGTTCAACTTATACACACATGGGCCCAATGAAATCTGCTTTGTTTTTCCATTTTCCATTTTATGATTTTCTTTTTTTTTCATGGTCAAAAACCATGTCTAATTATTAATTGAAATCATGAAATGTCTATTTTTATGACTGGATTTCCCAATTCCATCTGTTTTTTTGCATCACAAATCATAGGGCCCTATACAGCTTTATGTCAACTATACTGACAAAAAACATTTATGTAGTGTTTACTGAAAACAATTTTCACTCAGAAATTGCTAGTAAATTTCACAGATAATTACAAAGAAACTGCAAGTAACATTGAAGTAGATGTGAAATTTAGAAAAACTGAAATACAGTAGTATTTTCTGATAAAACATACTCCAACAGTCTCTGTTTTATTTACAAATCCAAAAAAATAATTTTTTACAGTATATGCATTTTATAAAAAATAAGAAGTAATGAAGACTTTTTCACTGTTTCATTCATAATCAGACCTGTATCACTCCTGGGTTGCACCTACGCTTCAGTCCGACCTGCTGGTTCAGTTCTGGCGTCGCTCCACGGGAATCCTGCACTCTGACTGCTCTCCAAGCTGGAAAGTCCTCAACGTAGATCTCATTTCCCCAAGCCAGAGCATCACATTCAAGGCTACAGAGGACCACTCGAAGTGGGCCGTCAGTGTCGGCGGCGGCAGCGCTGGAAGTGGGACGTCTGGCGGCTGGGTCTGTGTTGGAGATATCAACCGCGACGAGGCGGAGGAGAAGAGAGGTGGGGGTACGGTGTGCCGTCAGGATGCTGTGGTGTGGAAGGCCTATCGCTCGGCAGCCCTGCAGTGTGAGACCTGCGGTGGAGAAGTGCAGACGTGTGACAAATCCACACGGTATCGCTGATGAAGCAGGACACAGCAGAAAGAACAACAAAATCAGGGTCATGCAGAAGGACTGCCTGTGTAGGTGTCAAACGGGTATGATTATTAGGTCAAATGCTTTTTTATAAATATATGTAGCAATTTTAGGGAAATAATGTGAGGTAATTAATTTAAATGCAAATGCAACAAGACTGTACATTTATGATTGATATCTTAAAATCATTTCATGTTTAAAACTTCAGGAAAACGGGCTATAAATTTGATTTTAATATGGTACAGCCTTGTTTTTAAATGTGTATATATAAATATTTTCTTTTGCTATGATTACATCTTTTTTTAACAAATAAAGGGTGTTAGAAGGTGAAGTGTGTAATTTCTGCAGCATTATTACACACATTACTTTGAACCTCAAGAAGCCAGAAGTGCATTATGGGAATTAGGCTGGGATGTGTATGATGTTTTTAATCCTTCTGCTTTTGTTGCTGTATTACATTGAGGAAATAAAAGCACTTCATGTGTCTGTAATTACATTTTCTCTGCTTTAGCTTTGCACAAATTCAGGGGTAAAATATGCTGAATAACTCCGGGTGACTAAAGCATCCACGATCACAATCAGAGAGCGATCATTTCTGTCTGCAAACACACACACAATGCTTCCTCTCTCTCTGATGACAACCTAAACAGGCCGTGGTTCATGTACAGAAAATTGTATTACTGTGGTCACTATTTTTTAGCAATATTTATATTATTAAAATTTCCAGTAACATTAAAATGATAAATACATAAAAGCCTCGAGGTGTCAGGGAATCAATAGAATAAAAAAGCTGACATTTTTAGTAAGAATAAATGTTTCTATTTGTGCTTGTGTGAGTGCAGTGTCTACAAAATAATTTTAAACGGCAAGTGACGTCTAGTTTATGCAGTAATTGATTTTCACAGGTAAATGTAATGAAATCTCAAAGGCATGAATCAGGTCTGAAAGCTGTCGGTTGTATCAAAATTAAAGTTTATTACAAGAATAGGAGGTATGTAGTGCATGAAGTTGTCAGAATACAGATCTGACGGTACAGGACTGAAGCTGCAACATGCTTTTCACTGCGCAACACACCAGAACAATCACACACGAGCACCTGGCAATAAGGCACTTAAACAAGTGACCAAAAACAAAGACTACGATCGGAATGGAATACTAGCTTACTGCTTACTCAATGTATACTTTCCACTGTTTTATTTAAAGGGTAATTGAAACAGTAGTATGCTACATTTGCTGTCACATGATCTCATCACATTGCATGTGACGCCCCGTTATCATCTTAGAAAAATAAAAAAATGTTTTGTATACTGCACATTGTAGCAAGTATACAGACCATTGCATACTACATGTAAGTGCAGTACGATAGTATCCTATTCCGGACATAACCAAAGACTGAGATGAAACAGACCCCTCTTCCTTGCTGAGAGCTCTCACATGCCTCAGTTCCCACAGAGACGTCAACAGCATACGAGAAAGAGCGCAAGGTTCATTAGGATACTAATTTTGATGATCATATAGCATTATGCTTTTATCAGTACAAAATAATGTCACAGGCACAGCTTTGTTGCATTTTTTAAAGGCGTTGATTTGGTATCAGAACAGCCAGAACCGGAGACCTTCAGTTCTACACACTGTTGGCTCTGTCCCAAAATCTAGTCAGCTGCCTACATAGACAGCACTTTGAGGCATTGTAAGTGCTACACACTCAAAGCCTGTTCCAAATAGGCTGCGTGAATTATGATCACTTTCTTTTGGCCTATTTTTATGCATATATACTTTGTGAAGAAGGCACACCCAAAATGTGGAAACGATCACAAATACATTTCATTCAATACCGCAATTTATTAAATAAAAAAATAGTTAAATACAAATAAAATTGACTATATTACCCAATAATTTTGTGCTACTGTACATACATTACCATTCAAAAGTTTGGAGTCTGTAAGATTTTTTTTGATGTTTTGAAAGAAGTCTCTTATGCTCACCTACGCTGCATTTATTTGATCAAAAATACATTAAAAACAGCAATATTGTGAAATAATTTTACAATTCACAATGTATGTTATATATTTTTACATTTTAACGTTTAATTTATTCATGTGATTAGAAAGCTGAATTTTCAGCATCATTACTCCAGTCTTCAGTGTCACATGATCCTTCACAAATCATTCTAATATGCTGATTTGTTGCTCAAGAAACATTATTATTATTATTAATGTTGAATATTTTTGTGGAATCCATGATACTTTTTCAGAGTTCTTTGAAGAATAGAATGTATAAATAAATAAATAAAAAATTGAAATAGATCAATTTTAGATCAATTTTTTGATCAATTTAAAGCATTATTGATAAATGGCCATAGTATCATTGAGATACAATTATTGTTTTTATGAATATTTTGAATCAGTTTTTATTTTTATATTTTCAGTTTTTATTTTATTTTTATTTGTTATTTTCGTTTTAGTAAATTTGTTGTTTTTGTAATTTATTTTGTATTTTATTATACATATCTATACAATTTTTATTAATTTATTTAAATGAGAAGTGTTGCTTTGGCAATTACCTGAAATAACAAGATTTATATATATATATAATTTCAGTTAATGTTTAAGTAACAATTTTTATGGTTTTAATTTTAGTTTTAGTTAACTGTAATAACCTTGCAGAATAAAAGTATTAATTTATTTTGAAAATCTTACTGGCCCCAAGCTTTTGGAAAGTAGTGTATTATTATTCTTAGTGTATTATTGTGCTGTTAGCTTAGAAACAAACACCAAACTGTATTGAAATCAATTGTAAAGTCTCACATGTGCGGCCTAAGAGTTGCTGCCAATTTAGAGTGATTCAGATCGGTCCGTTTCAATTAGTTTCCTGCCTTAGATTTACACAAACTTTATACTAGGTTTTGGAACAGAGTCTCGCTATTACCATAACCATAATGAATTCTGTATAAATATTTAAAGAGAAAGCACACAGTAAGCAACTCTCAGTTTGCATACTTGGTGAAGACATTGGAGAGCGGCAGTGGTTTTGCGACTCATCTTCAGGTAGGTGGGTGTTTTTCAGTAGCTTTTAGCCCACGCAGAACACCTTCTGTAAGTGCTTATTTTATTATGCTGGGATCTTTTAGCTGCTCTATCTCCATTTGATGTTCATTAATAATGCAGAATATTCTGTAACCAATGGACTGCTAGATTTAGAGGTAGACGGGGGAAGTACTGGAAATGCTGACATCAGCAAAAGGTACATGATTCTGTCTTGAAATTAATTTTGGATTTATGAAATGCAAAAATAGTGCAATGTTTAGCAAACATCTTAGAGCCATTTCAACCAAGCTTTCACTCAAATTACTAATATTAGGACTTATGAAAATGACTTATTTGAGTCAATTCTACACAGTTACGTCAAAGAGCTCTGAATGAAATATTTTGTGTCTTTTCTTTTGAAAGTACTTGGACGAGAATATCCTGTTTTATGTTAAAATAGTGTCCGGACTAGTCTTCTGCCCTTGGCTTTGATTCGTGGAAAGGTTGCGCTGGTTTCGTTGCCAAGAGTCGGAGACCCTGTTGGAGTATTTCCTCTTCTTCTTAACAGGAAGTCGACGCTAGCTGAAGACATGGCATAGAAGACGTTTCCTGTGGGAGGTATTATTAACTCTGTGGAGAGAGAAATGAAAGACAAAGAAATAATCAGAAAACCATAAAAAAGGTTAAAAAAAAGAAGTGTTTTTCTTACATAATCAGTTTAAATAATTTTGTTAAAATATTTCATTTTTATATATATATATATATATATATATATATTTCTATAAATAAATAATTTAAAATAAATAATTTACTTTGGATTAAATATAAATGAATTAAAAATGTTTAATGTGTATTTATATACAGTATATACACTACTGTTCAAAAGTTTGGGGTCAGTAAGATTTCTTCTGGAATGAAGTCTCTTATGCTCACAAGGCTACACTTTTTTGAATAAAAAATTTACAGTAAAATAACTCGTCTATTTGAATATATTTTAAAATGTAATTTATTCTTCTGATACAAAGCTGAATTGTCTTAATGTCACATGATCCTTCAGAAATCATTCTAATATGCTGATTGGCTGCTCATTTATTATCATTGTCCATGTCTAAAACAGTGTTTGATGAATAGAAAGTTCAAAAGAACAGCATTTATTAAAAATAGGAATCTTTTGTAACATTATAAAATGTCTTTACTGTCACTTTTGAACAAGTTGTGTCCTTGCTGAATAAAAATATTAATTTCACATGTGAATGGTAGTGCACGTATATATTCATTTATATTTTATTTGACTGACAGCTGCCTGTTTTTATATATCAAGTCCATAATGTCACTATGTCCCATTAGTATGCCCAGAATAATGTTTTTCACATTTTATGATGTGTTTTCAAAAAACATACAGCACATTATGACATGTAAAATGTGACATCACCTTTCCCCTCCGGCAGCAGTTGGATCAGCTCGTATTTGGAGGCTTCTTGAGCATTCTGGTTGTGCTTCTCTAATGCAGAACTGATTACAGTGGGTGTTTTATCATTACTGGTGACCTGAGGCAGCACAGAAAAGAAAGTATACATTAGAACAAAGAGCGACTGCATTCATATTAAACAGGAGCTGACATGAAATGCCAAAGATTGTCTGATGAAACACTGGACTGGTGCTGTGAAATACAGGGGTTTCAAAGCCCCAAAAGTGTGAGCACATAGTGTTTTATTTTACTTTCATTTGAAAATGTCTTGTATTTGTGTTTGCTAGACTACCAGAATGCTTCTGTATAAGTTGCCGTCATGTAAATCCATCCGTATCCTGACGATTCTCATTTCAGGCCCCGCCTCTGGTTTGTTATTGGTGGGGTTGTTGCCGCAGGAGACAGACCGCCGATGTGATTTGACAGCTGTAGTGGGTGTGGTCAGAACAGAGGGCGTGGCGTCATTGGGCGGCGGTGACGAATCAACATCCAGACAGGAAACGGATGGGGATTTCACATGCTGAAATAGAGGTAATTATGACAATACTTTTAGGAATAGTTCAACAAAAAAATATATATATATCATCTTTATGTGGGTTATTTTGTCTGTTTTGCTCTTAAATCTCATGTTTGCTCACACAAATTCTTAAAGCTCAGACATTCTCCTAAATATCTGCTTTTATATTCCACAGAAGAAAGAAAGACATTTGGGTTTAGAGCAACATGAAGGTGAGTAATAGATGATATACTTTTTATATTCAGGTGTCAAAAGATAGAAATATCATAAAAGGTGAGTATATGAAATTTAACTACATAATATATATATAATATTTAAATCTTTCTACTTCAAAAAATCCATGTTTAATTCAATTTTACTTGCAGTTTTTTTATTATTATTATTGTTTGTGAAATTAAGAAAGTAAGATATAAATAGTATTTTTCTGTAAAACATGCTCTAATAGTGTTTTATTTACAACATTGTTTTTAGTGTATACAATCTTTATTTAATTAAATTAATTAATATTATTGTGATTAGATTAAATGTCTACGTTTTAGAATAATAGTAAAGTCATCAAATCTATGAAATAACGAAGTATGTTCATCCATTAAAAACACGATTTAAAAAAAAATTGTTTATAATAAATCATAAGTAGTCAATATATTATCATCTCTAACTAATTTCAAGCATTTAAGCACAGGCCTTCAGATGAAAATGTTTTTGGATCTTGAGTAACATAAATTCAGTTCAATGTGTAAACACTTTTATCCGGTAGTTTGAAATTTCATGCAAAATAAATGTGTCGCATAATAAAAGTGTGGCATGGTTCAATGTGAAAAAGCAACTTTAAATGCTATAAAGATCCTCAGTGAGCTCTCAAATAATAAACCTCTCAAAGTTGCTGATAACAGCCGGGCTTTTAAAGACCCATTACTGCAATGTAATCAAAATGAAGCTTTCTTCGCCCTTACCTTGTAAAGCCTGGAGAGCAGGTGATTGACAGGAGACGGGAAGTCAAATGTGCCATCAGCATCCATTGTGGTATTTGTCATGGCTGAGAGTGTGCTGTAACGGGAGAACAGAGCAATCTTGTCACAAACTGGAGGATCTTTGCCATGTGCTGCATATGACATTGATTCTTTCTGAATAGACTGTAACCTAGAGTATAAATATAAAACTCCAAACCAGCAGCAGCAGTAGCTTTGAAGTCAGATGCTAACTGCAGACGACAAGTGTGTCTTTGTCCTGCTTTAAAACTTCATTTGATTCAGCTCAAGCAGCATTACGGCGCTTAAGAGCTCATGAAAGAAACATCTGTGTGCATGTCAAGGACTGAGTCTGATCCTCAGCATAGCCAACAGGAAGATTGTTATTTGAATAGTTGAAAAATTGAGCCCAGGATTCACAAAATAAGAGCAATACATTGCATACTATTTTGTGGTGATTCTAAGCTGGTGGGTCGTGACCCAAAAATGTGTTGCAAATCTGTTCAGCAGAGAAAAAACAATGCTGAATGCAAAAAAAATTATAACGTAATCGTGTTTAGCACATACAATTCTTCCCATTTCTTTGGCAAAGTCTGTGCGTCCAGTCAAACTCTACTGTATTTTGGTGCAAATTCATCCGTCTCTTGTTAAAAGGTAGTCAAATTACACAGACACTAACATGGACAGGTTTGCTGTCCTCATAGGAAATGAATGGGTTACTATGGTAACCAGGATTCGTTTTCCCTTATGCCAAATCACAGCATCAGTATATGTTGTTGTCTGTTGTGAAGTATTTTAACAAACAAAGAAAATGTTTTGTACAATTTGATATGCATTTTAGATAAGTTTATATTATATCTATCTATCTATCTATCTATATATATATATATTCCTAAATATAAAAATAATTGTCCTGAGACCAGTGTTATTTTTAATATTATTTATATACTACTATTGTGTTTTATTAATATTGTAAATTAGGTTTTAGTTTTATACTTTGAGTTTTTAATTTTTAATATTACTATTTAAGTTTAATTTATTTTTACTTCAGTTTTTTTTTTCACATTATTATTTCCAGTTAGTGCTTTTTAGTGCTTAAATTAAATGAAAATTAGAAATGTTGTCTTTGGCAACAAACTAAAATATGCTTTTTTTTGTTTGTGTGTTTGTTTGTTTGTTTTGTCTAATGTTTGTATTTTTATTTTAGCATTACAATTTTAAAAAAGATGCATTTGTGGTTAATTTATTTAAAAATTAATTTGAACTTATCTCCTTTTTATATGACATTTTCTTTTCTTCACTGTAAAAACCGCAGCTGCATTTTTTAAAAAAGCTTAAAAATTCTTGAGATAATTTAAATATCCAACTCAAGTAAACTAAAGTTAACTGAACTTAATATTTTTATTCAAGCACAAACACTTTGTTGAAACACCTTATTACTAATTATAATGTTGAATTTTAAGTTGTGATAACTAATCACAGAAATCATTTTCAACAGTGTTGCAACTGTACAGCACTATATTTTGATTCGTGTTAATTTGCAATCTAATTTTGGACTCTACAGTAAGAAACGCTGTGTGGTTGTTGATGTAGGACAGTGATGTTCTTACTCTGGACACTGTGTGATGATCACTGTAGGGTTCAGGCCACGGCCAGGACTCGGCTCGCCCGGTGCTTCAATCTGATTGGACAGCTTGTAGCTATCAAAAAACACATGGGCATCTTATTATATAGTTAATCAGTGTGTATCTGAGATGATCAGAATAGAGTAACAGAAATGTCACTGACCTTTCCTCTTCACACAGAGTAGGTACGCTGTGATACCACTGAACAAACGTCTCATCCGTTCTGAAAATGCTGTTTCTACACGAGGACTGAAGGAGGCGAATTTGAGCGATGACTTCAAACTCCTGAAATCAAGACGATGTGAAGTTAATATTTTTTAAACAACTTAAAAGAATGAGAATCAAGTATATAATCACCATAAACTCACCCGTCGTCTTTTATCGAAGTTGATGAAGCCATTCTGTAAGAGACATTAGATTTTGGTTTACATTACACCCTGCCAATGCAACGCTGACTTAGAGTTTTGTTCTGACACATCTTGATTCTGTCAGATGAGCTTTGACAAACATTGTGAAACCACTGCTATTTTTATACTTCACAGCTGGATGTGCTGATACTGTCTATTGCCCCATTTTTTTAGTTCTGTTTGTCATGTTTCATGGCAGGCTGTGAACTGAACATCACCTCTAATCGGTCTTTGACTGCAGTGTCCAGCATGGTGAGATCTCGGAGGAAGATGCCCAGGTACGGCACAGTGCCCTGAGCGCACGACTACAAGAGAAATACAGCTTTCAGATACATCCAAGATTATAAACACTACATCACACCATAAATATATGCATATATTTTGATATACACGCACATACTACCAAGTTTGGTGGAAGATTCTTTAATGTTTTTGAAAGAAGTCTGGCATGCTCACCAAGGCTGCATTTATTTGATCAAAAATACAATAAAATGTTATTATTATTTCAATTTAAATTAGCTGTTTTCTATTTAAATATATTTTAAAATGTATTTAATTTCTGTGATTCAAAGCTGAATTTTCATCATCATTACATCATTCAAATATGCTGATTTACATTATGCTGGGAACATTTCTTGCTGCTTGATATTTTTTGGAGCAAGGATATGTTAAATTGATGAAAAAAAGTGGTAGTACATTTTAAATTGTAACTTTTCCACAATATGACTGTTTTACTGTATTTTTATTCAAATAAAAGCAGCCTTGATGAGCATAAGACATTTCTTTAAAATAACATTACAAATCGTACTGATCCCAAACTTTTAAACAGTAGTATATATTATCATTATTTATTTATAATAATACTTATATTTCTATATTAATATATAATAAAATATAATATGTTATAACATGTTTAATGTACTATACTTATTTAAGGATGCTTACCCCTGTAAATCTCCTGTTGTTGATTTTAGTGTCAAGGTTTGAAAATTTGGAAGTCCCCTCCTGTAAAATGAAAGTGCTTTTATTACAGAAAACTTGAATCAACTCAAAGGAAAATAGTTCAGTTCCTGTGTTTGCAATATGTCTCTGTATGATGCATTTAAATCTGTCATGTTGTGGAATCTGAATGTGATTTCAGAGCTTCAGTGGAGAGCAAGAGTACTTGTATTATGATTTTATGCTTGTTTTTTTGTCCTTTTTGGACCTTCAAAATAGTGGTCACTATGATCACTAAAGCTTAATTTCTCCCTTTGTGTTCCACAGAAAAAAATAACAAGAGGATGAGTAAATAATGACAGATTTTTCATTTTTGGGTGAACTGTTCCTTAAAGAACAGCAATAGATAATGAATTACACAACAAGTTTACAGTGTGAGGTTGTGTTTTTACATGACTGAATCTGATATTACTCATTCTGTTCATGTCATTAGTTCCTCCCTTTAGGCCATGCTGAATTAATGCAGTGCTCTACAATGATGAAGCACATCCAATGACAATTTTACACAGAGAGCCAGAGAACATCGATTGGCCTGAATGCATTGCCATGCTCTCTAATAACATTAGAGAAGGCCCGTGTGAATTGGCTGCTTTGTATCGTAGTGTGACTGACCTCTTTGAGTAGCTCGCGGCTCTGGGAGTAGTTGTCTTTCTCTGAGGAGATGTCAGAAAGTTCCTCGTATCTTCTCACAGCTTCTCTGTCGGAGTAGAGGAAAGGACTTTAGGTTATTCTGCACTGCTGTTGTTAAAAATGACGTTACCATTTCATATAATATGCATAATTATTTACATTGCAATGCAAATTGTAAATATAAATGTTAATGTTATATAAATAATATAAATATAAATGTAAGAAATGTTCCAGATTAAATAAAACTAAAATACTAAAAATAGAAAATGTAGAAAAACACGAATGCTGGAAATGTTGAGACGTTTTTTTAAATTTGAATAAAATGAAAACTAAAAGACTTTCAAGTCACATGAGCCAATATTTTATTCACAATAGAACATAGATAACATAACAAATATTTAAACTGAGAAATTTTACAATTTTATGCACAAAATGAGCTCATTTCAAATTTGATGCCTGCTACAGGTCTCAAAATAGTTGGGACGGGGGCATGTTTACCATGGTGTAGCATCTCCTCTTCTTTCAAAACAGTTTGAAGACGTCTGGGCATCGAGGTTATGAGTTTCTGGAGTTTGTGTTGGAATTTGGTCCCATTCTTGCCTGATATAGGTTTCCAGCTGCTGATGAGTTTGTGGTCGTCTTTGACGTATTTTTCGTTTAATGATGCGCCAAATGTTCTCTATAGGAGAAAGATCTGGACTGCAGGCAGGCCAATTCAGCACCTGGACTCTTCTACTACGAAGCCATGCTGTTGTAATAGCTGCAGTATGTGGTTTTGCATTGTCCTGCTGAAATACACATCGTCTGGAGGGGAGCATATGTTGCTCTAAAACCTTTATATACCTTTCAGCATTCATAGTGCCTTCCAAAACATGCAAGCTGCCCATACCGTATGCACTTAAGCACCCCCATACCATCAGAGATGCTGGCTTTTGAACTGAACGCTGATAACACGCTGGAAGGTCTCCCTCCTCTTTAGCCCGGAGGACATGGCGTCCGTGATTTCCAACAAGAATGTCAAATTTGGACTCGTCTGACCATAGAACACTTTTCTACTTTGAAACAGTCCATTTTAAATGAGCCTTGGCCCACAGGACACGACGGCGCTTCTGGACCGTGTTCACATATGGCTTCCTTTTTGCATGATAGAGCTTTAGTTGGCATCTGCAGATGGCACGGCGGATTGTGTTTACCGACAGTGGTTTCTGGAAGTATTCCTGGGCCCATTTAGTAATGTCAATGACAGAATCATGCCGATGAGTGATGCAGTGTCGTCTGAGGGCCCGAAGACCACAGGCATCCAACAAAGGTCTTCGGCCTTGTCCCTTACGCACAGAGATTTCTCCAGTTTCTCTGAAATTTTTGATGATGTTATGCACTGTAGATGATGAGATTTGACGTTGAGGAACGATGTTTTTAAAGTATTCCACAATCTTTTTACGCACTCTTTCACAGATTGGAGAGCCTCTGCCCATCTTTACTTCTGAGAGACTCTGCCTCTCTAAGACATCCCTTTTATGTTACAGACCTGATGTCAATTAACTGAATTGGTTGCTAGATGTTCTCCCAGCTGAATCTTTTCAAAATGTCTTGCTTTTCAGCCCTTTGTTGCCCCCGTGCCAACTTTTTTGAGACCTGTAGCAGGCATCAAATTTTAAATGAGCTCATTTAGTGGATACAAGTGTAAAATTTCTCCGTTTAAACATTTGTTATGTTATCTATGTTTTATTGTGAATAAAATATTGGCTCATGTGATTTGAAAGTCTTTTAGTTTTAATTTTATTCAAATTTAAAAAGAAACGTCCCAACATTTCTGGAATTCGGGTTGTAAGATTGCAAATGTATTTTGAGCCTTTTACAATTTTATACAGCAAAAAAAAAATCTGACCAAATTATTTTTGAAATATACATATATTCAAATGGAAAATCTATTATGTTTGAATCTTCAAATGCTAGAACATATTTTTTAAATGTAGTGTTCAAAAGGGGCACGAAAATATATTTAATTCTAAAATCCAAATTTTAGTAAACAACATTTTTTTTTTTATTATATTTTGGACAATATCAATATATTTAGATTGAAAATATATTAAAGCAAATATAAGAAACATAAATGAAATAATATAAATTAAATTGATCTAAATGTGTGTGTGTGTGTGTGTATACACATAGATAGATATAATGTATTTTATTTCTGTATACATTTATATAAGAGAAATTTCATCTGATATTAATATTATATTAGTCTTATATTTTAAAATATATTTAAAAAGTATATCTGTATCTATGATTAATATACTAATTTAATTTAAATAAAGATGTAATTTTATCATTATGTATATTTACCATTAATATATTCATTTTCAATATGTATTACATTAAATATATTTTAGCCATATGTTTTAACCCATTTTTATATATTTTTTTAAATATATTTAAAATTTATGAAAAAAAAAAATCATATTGGAGGAAAATCTGTAGGGCAGGTTGTACTGCACCACAAATAAATATTGACTTAAATGATATACATTTAACGTATCGACGAGCAGTTTTCTAAATAAATCCAGACCTGTCTGTCTCCTGCCAGGTCTTTCTCAGTCTGTGGATGGGGTTGCTCTGTAGTGCTGACAGAATGGCGTACAGTGAGGAGAAGTTCTTCCTGCTTCTGCAGGCCTGTTTGGGAAACAAACCACATGCTCACGTGAGTCCTTTATCCTGAAGGATGACATTATTTACAGTGAAACCGCTCTGACCTCTGCAACGCTGATCCATTTCTCCAGCAGTCTGGCCCTCTGTTGGCTCTTCAGACCCGTGTTCCACAAGCACGAGGCCAAGATGGCGTTTGCTAAGCGATTAAACTGCTTGATAGTAGCTCTGACCGACCAGCACGCTCCTTCCTGGCCCTTCTTATCTCTCTGAGACCACAGATACCCCAGACAGTGATAGGGCACCAGCTTCAGAAACAGATCCTTAAGGCAAAACAAAAGCATTTAATTTAAGGATGTTACCAACAGGTTCGAGATGTTCACAGACTTCCGAGGTAAACTGTAACTCATTTTACTTTTAGTTTCAAACTAATCTCTGGTGTTTTCTGCAGATGTAAAGGTGGCATTTGTGAGCGGTATGATCAAACTCACAGTCTCGATCCTGGTCAGCTGCTCTGCGATCACACTGGACGGAAACCCCAGGATGCTGGTGGCATCAAACTCCGAGGGATCAGGAGGAGATGTCATGCCTTTGGTAGGATCTGTAGGAAATCAATACATCAATATGGAAAAATGGACAATAAATGCTGCTATGTCTATCTAACCTGGAACCAGAATTTACAATTAATGCTTGCTATGAGGCAAATGTGTTTATAAATAAAAAAATGTGGTGTTAGTAGGATTTTTTTAAAGAAAATAATACATTTATTCAGCAAAGATTCATTAATTTGATCAAAAGTTACAGTAAAGAATTTACATTGTTACAAAAGATTTCTATTTCAAATAAATGCTGTTTATTTGAACCTTCTGTTCATCAAAACATCCTGAAAATAATATATCACTGTTATCACAAAAATATTATGCAGAACAACTGTTTTCAACATGTTTCTTGAGCAGCAAATCAGCATATTAGAATGATTTCTGAAGGATCATGTATCATGTGACACTGAAGACTGGAGTAATGATGCTGAAAATTCAGCTTTGCATCACAGAAATAAATTACATTTGAAAATACATTAAAACAGAGAGCTGTTGTTTTAAATTGCAATAATATTTGTGACCCTGGACCACAAAACCAGTCATTAGTGTCAAGTGTTTGAAATTGAGATTTATACATCATCTGGAAGCTGAATAAATAAGCTCTCCATTGATGGTTTGTTAGAATAGGACCGAGATACTCGTATATATAATATTTGTAATATTGTAATATAATATTTGGTCGAGATAAAACTATTTAAAAAAATCTAAATATTGAGAAAATCGCATTTAAAGTTGTTTTAAAGTTCTTAGCAATGCATATTACTAATCAAAAATTAAGCTTTGATATATTTACAGTAGGAAATTTACAAAATATCTTCTTGGAACATGATCTTTACTTAATATCCTAACGATTTTCGGCAAAAATGAAAGTCATTCATTTTGACCCATACAACGTATTGTTGGCTATTGCTACAAATATACCTGTGCTATTTGTGACTGCTTTTGTGCTCCAGGGTCACATTTTGCAATATTACAGATATTACTGTAGTTTTGATTTAACAAATGCAGCCCTGGTGAGCATACAAGACCTCTTTCAAAAACATTGAAGAATCTTGCAGACCCCAAACTTTTGAATGCTAGTTTAGATAAAACTGTTAATGAGCTTACAGCATTTAAAAATCATTTTATAGTGCAATTTCTAGCCATTTAAAAATATTAGATTGCTATTAACTACATACATTTCTATGACTTTGTAATTTTGCACTAATTTTCATGACTTTTCAATTACAATTTTCAGGTAATAATTTGATAATTTGGTCCTCAAATTATTGTGGCATAAACAAAGGTCAGTAGGAAAAGCTCAGAGACTTTTGTTGTCATTGGCTATAACAACTTTTACTGCAGTGGAAATTTGCATTTTTTTCTGTATTTCAGAACTCCAGAACTTCATGTAGTTATATTCCTCCAACCAAAATGAAATATTGAGGTACAAATCTATGTTCTTGTGACAGGCGGGACAGGTGGTTGTACAGAGAGACTGATATAACCTGAATAACCTGCACTGTCTATCACAAGCGTACAAAAAAACGGTGAAATGTGACCTTTGTCAAATGGACAAACAGCCTGACCTGAGAGCGAGCCGGACAGCAGGGTTTTCTCACTCAGCTCCTCAGCGATCCTCAGCAGTCGTCCTTTGATTTCTGCGCCCGAGGTGTCTGTGGGAAGCAGGGGGTCCAAGCGCAGCAGGCAGGAGGGATCGTTCAAAGAGCGGAAATCCTCGGGATAATCACTCAGCCATGTGCTGAACACCGTACACACTGCCCTGAACACAGCAAATGCGAATAAACACTCCACAATGCAGTTTAAAAGACATAACCGGCTATTAATAACTTCTGTTTATAGCTTGTTGTGTATCTATAGTAGTACATACTTGTTGAACATCTGACGAGTGTTACTATTGCTCTCCCCAGGAGGATTTCCCAACCTAGAAAATAGTTCATATTGAAATTGGGGGTTCATTTACTGTAATGTCAGTTAGTATTGCAAATAATTACCAAATTTTATTAGTAATAATTTTATATTATTGCAAATATATATGAATTATAAACATGTATATATGTGTGTGTGTGTGTGTGTGTGTGTAGATAGATAGATTTTTAGTATTGTATTTACAAAAGAAGTCTCGCAAGAATTCAGAAAACAAGAAAGGACCATGCAACTAATCTTAATTTTATGCTTGTATGTTGCTGAATTTGATATCACCAACAAAATCATTGCAAATATGTCATCAGTATTAGATACTGTATGTGAAAGACAATGACTTTATTACTTTACATGCACTGTACCTGTCAATCAGGATGTCCAGCACTCTCTTGGTGGAGGTGAAGGAGCGATAGGTGGAGAGGAAGATGGAGATGAAGGAGGAGTCACCCATGGATAAGGAATGAAGGAGATGGAGGACCAGCTTTTCCTCTGTCCCTGCTTTGACATGCTGAGAGCGGGATGCTGTGGTCTGGGAAGAGACGGGTGAAGACGTCAGGACAGAACTTCAGGAACATTATTGTTATTATTATTACTATATTACTTGTGAAGATGGGGCTCACCTGCAGGCCGGTGGGGGAACTGTGCCCTTGTTTTACCAACACAGTATAGATGATACCGTCTTCCTCCATTTCAGACACAGTGGACTGAAGAAGAGAGAGATCAGAGTAAGCAAGCAGTCATTTTGTGGATTTAATTCAAAGAGCCTTCCAGTGTACTTATTACAAGCTCACTGGGTTAGGGGCCTTGCTCTTGGTCACAATAATTAAACCTCATTGCTTGTTCCCTGTGGGAATCATTTGTCTTATATCACCAAACTTTTGATTAAAGGCATAATGTCTGCTTTAGTTTATTTTGGCAAAGACCCACCCACTTCACTAACATGAGAAGTGACCACAGTCCACAGATCACAGTTTTAGTTTTTACTTGACTTTTTATATCATTTCACATGTAATAACTAAGACTTGTGTGGAAAAACACATTTTAATAAATGTGTAGACTTTCATTTTTAATCCATCCAAAAGTAATAAATAATCATTATTGCACAGACATAATGTAGACTACCGTTCAAAAGTCTTGAGATCAGGTAGATTTTATGTAATGTTTTTGATAGAAATCTCTTGTGATCACCAAGGCTGCATTTATTTGATAAATACAGTAAAAAAACAGTAATATTGTGAAATATTATTACAATTTAAAATAACTGTTTTCTATTTGAATATATATATATATTTAAATAAATTTTATTTATTTTTTTAATTTATTCCTGTGATGCAAAGCTGAATTTTCTGCATCATTACTCCAGTCTTCAATAATCCAGAACTGGTTTACACCACACATGTGTAGAAAAACATATTGGATCCGTAGCCTCCTGCAAATTGTGTCATGTGAATGTACAACGGCGCGAGTCGGTGGGGCCAGGCCTTCGAACATTGATGCTTGGCAGTGTTTTTTGTTGAATATACGTGATTATATAAAGGAGTGACTTTTGTGTTCTTGTTGTCCTTCCCTCTCCCCCTCCCTTTTGATTGGACCTTGAGATGTTGAGTATGTGTCTGTTGTTTTGTTTTGTTGTATTTTGGATATTATGTTGTGTTGTGTGTGAAAAAATTAAATAAAAAATTGTTGATATCATTACTCCAGTCTTCATTGTCACATGATCCTTCTGAAATCATACTAATATGCTGATTTGATGCGCAAGATTTTTTTAATTATTATTATCAATGTTGAAAACACAGTTGTGATGCTTAATATTTTGTGGAAACCATGATACATTTTTTAGGATTAATAAAAAGTTTGAAAGAACAGCAATTATTTAAAATAGTTTTTGTTGTAACAACATAAAGGTTTTTACTGTCACTTTTGATCAGTTAAATGCATTCTTGCTGAATAAAAATATTCATTTATTTTAAAGTCCCCATGAAATTTTTTGGCTTTTAGTATGAATATGTTTGCTTTAAGGTTATCTATGTATAACCGAGTGTGCTCCATAATAATGACAAAATTTAAGATACAAGATATAAGCATTCAAAACTTAGTCTCTAACTTCCGCCAATATGGATCAGCGATTTTGATGATATCATAATAATCACTGTTTGGCTTCAGTAACAGTTTCATATTGAATCTAAAGGGGTAGTGGCTGTCATATGCTGTCAAATGTAGCTTTACCGAGCTCAATGGCTCTGGCACAAGCTGTGAAAATGCTATTGGCTATTTAAAAAAGGGGGTGGTGCTGCTTGATATGTCCCTCCCCGACTTCCTGTTTCAGTTGAAATTACGTCAACACATAGAATAATGCTACATGTTTCAAGGCACTCCAGTGGACAAAAATATTACTGACTCCAAAATTTTAAATAGTGAAACTCAAAAACAAAAAAAGGTTATTTCACAATATTTTTTCAATCTAAAAATCTGGCGACCTAACCTGGCAAACTTTCAAATCTCTGATTAGTTCGGCCTTAAAAAGCACTCATTCTATCAAATGGGCAGCCTAAATAAACATGATTTTGTTTCCAGGAGGACTAGTGCACCTCGGCTGCTGGATTATATTACATAAATGCCAGCCAATCAGATCGGAACAGCTGATTGTCAGATAGTGTTTGCCAGTTTGTGTGCATATGCATCAGAAGGTATGTGGGCATTCTGAACATCTGATACTATACCATCATTGGATTTTCAGTTTTCAGCTACTATGCCACAAAAACACATTAAGAATATCATTATATGCTGCAGTTGACACAGACTGTTTGAAAGAAGCATTTCTGTTGGCAGAAAAAGATCCAGTCTTACCAGGTCCAGTGGACAGTACCATGTGGTCTTCATCGGGGACGGCTCCCCCTAAAAGAACACAGACAAAAAAATGTAAGTGCATCATATATTTCCAATGTAAACACTGTTTAGGCTGAAGATGCATATATGCAAATATTAATAACTGGGATTAAACAATTACATAAATTACAAGTGTGAAAAGCGACTGTTTTCCAACAGGTTTCTGGAACATTCCTCATGTTGCCATTGGTTGGACAAACACATAGTCCCGCACCAAACTGACGCTATTGGTTGAGCTGGTCAGGATGCACTTTGATTGGGAACCTTAAACTTGACCTTTATCTCAAAATGGCTAAATATCACCTTAATTATTAAGCTTTGCTATTATCTACAGCTAAATCTCCACTTTATATCCTAACAGTGGCTTCATTTAAAGCAAGGTAAGATTGCACAATGGCAGCATTTAAAGCCTAAACTCAGTGATAAGGCATCACATTTACATGTTATCTCCAACAAAAACTTAACGCATGATGGAAATCACCTCATTCAACCTTCTGTTTCAATTTACAGCGTTTAAACTGACGTATGCATTAGAATGTTTTTGATTTACTCAACACATCTGACAGAGATTTTCCAACATTAAAAATGCATGAGACAACAGGCCAAAAACAAACCCTGTGACACGGTTATGAGTAACTGTCTGAAACGTCCACATGCTTTCCAGCAGAATGATACACATAGATTACTTACTAAGATCAGTGTTCAAATGTGAACACAAATGTCAGATATTTACTTAAAAATCTGCTAGTTTGTCTGAGCAGGAAATGCTAAATTGTTATAAAGCACACAAGATACTTCATAATAATCTAAGTCTTGAGAAAAGCCATAACCCAAAGCAAACCAAAACATTCATACATTACCTCAGTTGCAGTTCATTTGCTTGAAATCATTCAGTGTTGTGTGTGCCGTAAATTAAAAAACAACTGAAGGAAACACACTACCTTCAACTCAGCGAGTCCAGACAGGCAGAGATCTGCCAACTTCCTGGAAATCCTTAGAGTTTGCCGGAGAAATCCATCTCCTTCAGGCCTTTTCATCTGTTTGATTTAATCTATTTTTCTTGCTGCTGCTTACAGAAGAGTGTTGATTTCATTCAGCGAGATTCTTAGTCTATCTGTCTTCCCCGCTCAAATCTCACTCTCTCTGTTATGGAGCCGTGCAAACACACCTGAGCTTGTTGCTAGGCCAACCCCCTCCATACACACACACACACACACACACACATGCATACCTCACAAGGGCACTCCTGTTACAGACTCACACACAATCTCTCTCTTCCTCCTTCATTCATTTATGGGTGATTCTCACAAAACCTCCAGCTCATATTTCACCCCCCCCAAAAAAAAAAAAATAATAATAATAATAATATACACAATGGAAATTCAAAGTGCTTTACATAAAAGGAATTCAAATAATCATAAAAATAATCACAACAATAAAAACAAGGAATTTAAAAACTTTTAAAATGATTAAAAAATTAATGTAAAATGAATTAAAACAGTTAAGAATATAAAATGATTATACATTATATATATATATATATATATATATACGTATATACAGTATATATATATATATATATATAAATGCAGAAATCCTAAAAATAGCCTGATTTGGGGAGAAATATGACTTTCATATCCAAATATATTTATATCCAAAATATAAAAAAATACCAATATAATGTAATATTACTTATTTACTTATATTATATAATATTTATATATCTATAATGCCCGTGTTTTCCGTAAAAATAATGTAAAAAAAAAAATTAATGGACCTTAAAATATGTTTACTTTTCTTTATTCACATATATTCTTATTTTAATTGTGGGGGAAAGTATGACAGAAAAAAAATATGTTTACATTTTTAAAAAAATATATATAAATAAAATATAAAACTATATATATATATATATATATATATATGTAAGGAATAATTGACGACGGGCCGTTGAATTATTCGCGGAGTGGCCGTTACACCTCGGGTGTGCATTATATTTACATTTACATTTAGTCATTTGGCAGACGCTTTTATCCAAAGCGACTTACAATTGGGGAATACATAAAGCGATTCATCTTGAAGAGGCAATCAGACAGAGGAAGTGCTCGTAACACCAAGTCTCAGTCATTGTTCAAATAGGTACAAGCTAGTAAGGGAAGGAGAGAAAGACAAAGGGAAAGAGTGTTTTTTTTTTTTTTTTTTTTTCAAGTAGTGCCGAAAGAGATGAGTTTTCAGTTGTTGCTTGAAGATTGACAGTAGTGTTGCTTTCGTCAACGAAAATTATGACGAAATATCGTCGTCAACGAACCTTTATCACGTGACGAAAACGAGACGAGACGCAACGTAAATGCTGGTCATGTGACGATGACGATAATTAAATGTATAATGCAATATCGTTGACGAATAAAAACGAGACTAAATGTGGTTTACAAAATAAAAACTATGCTAAAATGTCTCTTCATTTTCGTTGACCAAAACGAGACGAAACAAAATGTTATAACGTTATTTCGTCTCGTTTAGTCGCGTTATTATTTTGCCGTATTTCTGTTTCATGTGACTTAACGTTACTTCAGGGTCTGTCAGGGTTGCCAGGTTTTCGCAACAAAACCCGCCCAATTGCTACTCAAAACTAGCCCAATCGCATTTCGAGGGGGGTTCCCCGGTAAAGTAAATATTTGAGGACTTCGGCAACACTCTGCGCAGACGCAGACGATGTCACTTCCTCAAGCTCCACTCGCGGCATTATTTAGAAGGCGACAACAAACAAAGTTAAGTCTGACACAGAGAAAGGGACGTCATGTAGTTTTGAAGTTGTTAAACTATGTTACTGATAAAATCCTCAGAGTAGCGCTAACAACATTAGCACTTATGTTAATGTGTATGCAATCTGTCTGTGAGGGAGAGAGAGCGGGAAAGAGAGAGTATGTGCTTTCCGTACATAATAAAACGTAATTTTGTGGCAAAAACATGGATATGATCTGTCGTTTTTATCCTTTTGTTTACTATATTTATTTGTTTGGCCAGTGTCATTGTGGGTTTTGGTTCTTTTGCTGTTTTAGGCTGTAAGGACCTTTGAAATAACGCAAATCATTTGGCGAAGTGATATGGACATGTAATGCTGTCAAGAGCTGCCTGGAACTACGTTCGCCGTGCGTTTCCCTGAAAATAATTGCACACCTTAGAACGTTTGTCAGCCAATCAGATTCAAGCATTCAACGGCCCCGTAGTATAAATATATATACAGTATATATATATATATATATAGCATTAGATTTTTATTTAGATTTTTGAAAAATGTTTAATTTTTTCAGTCATATTTTAATTTTTTTTGGGGGGGGGGGGGGGGTATGACTGAAAAAATATAATATTTTTTTATATTTTTATTTAAAAAAATAAAAATAGGCTTAATTTTTAATGCACATATCGATTCTTATTTTAACTTTGGGGGAAAATATGACTGAAAAAAGTGTCAAAAATATATAAAAAATATATAAATAAAAACACAATGGTCCCAAAAATAGGCCTCCTTTTCTTTATGCACAGTATTTATTTTGATTTTGGGAAAAATATGATTTTGACAGGTTCACATAAGCCTTACATGTGTAGACTAATGCTGCTAAACCTGTTTGGTGAAGTTTAATGCAATGAATGAAACGGGAGTAAATAAATACACATGAATGTATCGGCTTCAGATTTCAAGAATGGAAGCCTTCCCGTCAAATCTACTGCTCAACAAGTGGTTGCATGTAAAACAACCATCATTTTATGGTTGATCTTAAAAGAGATCTTCTTTAAACAGCAATGCATGACATGACAAATGCCTGCTAATAAAACACGGGGCAACACCTGTTTATCTAAAAGGGATACTCAACCGAAAGCACATATTGACACAGAGATGGCGACATGCCGTGCAGGTGCTGGGTGCTGGACACTTCATGCAGTCCTGAGAGCGATGAGAGTTAACCTCACTGATTACAACCTATTCGCTGTGCTGGAGTGTTGTTTATATATAACGAAACAGCCGAGTTCCATGTTTTAGAAAGTAAAAATAGCTGGTGAACCACAGATATGAAGTTATATTACTCTAAACTGAACTGAAACTTGGCTGAAAAAAAATCCTTGAGGTCTGGCTTTCCAACTGGGAATCTTTTCCTTTTCTTTTGCTTCTTTTTTTTTCTGCTTGTATAAATGCCACTTCAGCCATATGCACTTGGAGTGCCATCTCATTTGAAAATAAATGTAATACAAACAATATTTTTTTATTTTTCTGAAGAAAGAGTGATGCTAGGCATTCTGGGTTGCAGCATAGCAACACCTCAGAATCATTCAGAATCTGGCGGTTGCCAATATGGTGCTTTGCAGTTTCCATGTTTTTAAACAGTTTTAGTCTGTTGCTAAGCAGTTGCTAGAGTGTTCCGAGTGGTTTCTAGCATGTTACCAATGTGTAGGGTTGTTGCCATGGTGTTGCTATGCAGTTTGTAGAGTGTTTTAAATAGTGTGTTGCTAGAGTTTTCAAGTGGTTTCTAACATATTGCCAAGGTGTTGGATGGTTGCCAAGGTCTTGCTATGCAGTTTGTGGAATGTTTTAAATAGTGTGTTGCTAAGCAGTTGCTAGAGTGTTCTAGTGTTTTCTAGCATGTTGCTATGCAGATTGATATGCATTCTGGGTTGCCACGGTGTTACTATGTAGTTGCTGGGGTGTTTTAAATAGTATGTTGCTATGCAGTTACTAAAGTGTTCTGAGTGGTTTCTACAATGTTATGCATTCTGGGTGGTTACCAAGGTGTTGCTATACAGTTCCTAGGGTGCTTTAAATAGTATGTTGCTATGCAGTTGCTAGGGTGTTTTAAAAAGTGTGTTGCTAAGCAGTTGCTGGAGTGTTATGAATGGCTTCTAGCATGTTGTCAAGGTATTGGGTGGTTGCCAAGGTGTTGCTATGCAGTTTGTAGGGTGTTTTAAATAGTTTTAGTGTGTTGCTAAGCAGTTGCTAGAGAGTTGTAAATAGTTTATAGCATGTTGCTATAAAGATTGCTATGCATTCTGGGTGGTTTCTGGGTTGTAGCATAGCAACACCTTGGCAACCACTCAGAATGCATAGCAGCATGCTAAAAATCACTCAGAATCTGTTGGTTGGCAATGTAGTTTCTATGTGTTTTAATCTGTTGCTAAGAAGTTGCTAATGCATTCTGATTGGTCTCGAGCATGTTGCTATGATTTCTTCAGTGGTTGCCATGGTGTTGCTATGCAGTTTGTAGAGTCTTTTAAATAGTGTGTTGCTAAGCAGTTGCTGGATTGTTCTAGTGGTTTCTAGCATGTTGCTATGCGGTTTGCTATGCATCCTGGGTGGTTGAAACAGTGTTGCTAAGCAGTTAGTAGGATATTTTAAATATTTTTAGTTGTGCTGTCAAACAATTAATTGCGATTAATTGCATCCAAAATAGAAGTTTTTGTTTACATAATATATGTGTGTGTACTGTGTATGTATATTTATCATGTCTATATAAATACACACACATACATGTATATATTTAAGAAAAATTGTATTACATGTAAATACATGTAAATATTTTCAAAATATATACTGTATGTATGTGTATTTATATATACATAATAAATATACACAGTACACACACATGTTATGTAAACAAAAACATTTATTTTGGATGTGATTAATCGTTTGACAGCACTAATTTTTAGTATGTTACTATGCAGTTGCTAGAGTGTTCTGAATGGTTTCTAGAATGTTATGCATTCCGGGTGGTTACCAAGGTGTTGCTATACAGTTTCTAGGGTGTTTTAAATAATGTGTTGCTATGCAGTTGCAAGAGTGTTCTGAGTGGTTTTTAGAATGGTATGCATTCTGGGTGGTTACCAAGGTGTTGCTATGCAGTTTCTAGGGTGTTTTAAACCGTTTTATTGTGTTTGCTTTTCTAAACAGTTTCTGTGTTCTGAATGTTTGTTTGTTTGTTTGTTTTTAGTTGTTGAGAGTTTGGAGTGTTTTAGGTGCTCACCATTCATAAATGGAATAAATATCTTTTTTTTCCCACTTACTGTAAGGGTTGGATGTTTTGAAATATCTGTAATCCTGGGTTATGTAAGATGATAATAGTGATACTTGCATTGCTGTACTGAGTCCTTCTTTGATTTATGTAACGCAAGGTGTAAAACTCCCTGATTTCCATACCATTTACCAGTCCTCTCTGAGTCAGGTCCGGAATGAACCTTAACAGCTCATTAATGCAGACGCTTTTTCACTAGCTGTTAATATCACTTTGCGAAATTCATGTTGCAAAATTCACACCCTTGGGTATGTTTGGAAACTTTGAGTTTTACCTTTAGGTTAAACCAGCTGTGAGTTTTCATGGCTTTTCTCGGCCAGCAGGAAGTGCATAATAAGTGTGGACAAACACAGGAAACAGGACATGCTGTCATGTCATGCTGCCCTTCCTCCCTCCACACGCTCTTACTCTCTCAGTCAAACGCTTTGAGCCGCTGTATTCACTAGCGTTCGCCTCGGGGGAGGGGAACAAGAAAACCTCTATAGAATTTCCCAAGACAATATCAGCTGCTCTGTGTGTTTACTATCCTCTCTGCCCTTAGTAGGGGAGATTGGGTGCAACTGTAACACAAGGCAGTTGTAAACAAACAAGATTTTTCAGTCTCAAACGGGCTAGCATAATGACACTTATACAGACCATGATCAAGATTAAGTTATGAATACAGGACTTTATCAGTGCTGAGAGGTCAGGGGGAATTATTACATTTATTGCATGATTGAACTGGCTTCAGATTTCAAGAATGGCAGCCTTCCCATCAAATCTACTGCTCAACAACTTTGCATATAAAACAACCATCATTTTATAGCATGACATGACACCTGCTAATAAAACACGAGGCAACACAATTATGTGACTTTTGATTCTTTAAAATATGCAATTAACATTTCATTAAAATATATAGCTAAAGATAGAACTTATGAGCTAGTCAGATTATTTTAGTTATTTAGCTTTCAGATCATTATAATATTGGTGCTGCTTAAGGACTTTGGCTTTAAACACATTCCTGAAATGTAAAGAATGAGTACCATATGGAGGAGAAAAACATTCATGAATATAAATTATTTTAAAGCAATAATATTATAATTATAATGACTGTTTTTGAGATCTTTATTGTTATTTGACTTTATATAATAAAGTTGCTTCCAACCATTCAGGTTTACATTAATTTATATATCTATATAGATATATAAATTAATGTAAACCTGAATGGATATATATATTCTTAAGCTGAAAATATAAAATAACAAATACGATTTCTGAAGGAATTAAATTTTACTTTTATATTCTTTGTTTTCATTTTAATTTTAGTTAAAGTTTTAGTAATTTTGTTGTGTATTTGGTCATTTTTATTATTATTTAAAAAATATATATTTATATAGTTTATAATTTTTTTTATTATAGTTATTTTAGTACTTCAACTAAATAAAACTGAGAAATGTTGCATCAGCAACTAGCTGAAATAAATTATGTTTAATATTTTATTTTATTTCACTTAATGGATTTTTTTCCAAATATTATTTTTTTAATGGTTTTATTTAATGATGATAACCCTGAATAGAAAGGCCAATTTAAAATGTAATGCTTTTTTTTCACAGTATTACTGCTTTAATTGATTTTTGATCAAATAAATGCAGCCTTAGTGAGCATAAGAGGCTTATTGACCCCAAACTTGTTTCAAATGTTTCTTATACCAAAAGATGGCAGGCATATTTAGAGTAGTCTGTGAGTTATTAAGGAAAATGTAAAAAACAAATGTCACAATGTTCTCCCCTGCTAATACAGCTTCCTCCCAAGCATTAAAAACCGTATACGTCCCTGCCGGCTGCGTTCTCACAAAAACGCATCGTAAATACATCACAGGGGAGCTATTTACAGAGACCTATTGTTTCTGCCTTCTCTATGAATACCTCGTCTCACTCTCTTTTATCTCTCTTCTTGTGTTCTCATCTATTACCGCATCGACCAACTTTTCCTCTTTCTCTGCCAATGGAAATCACACCGTGACCGCGTGAACGCTCACCACTGACGATCACAATGGAGCTTAATGGAAATCAGTCAATCATTTCTGCCCTGTTGTGGAGAGGTTTAGTCGATGCATTTTCCCGCAGCCGATTCAGTGACACATGGCGCTGCATGTGGCCCACGGTGCACCATTCAGGGGACATAATGAGCACTCTGTAGACAAACTGGGTCAGCTGAGGTTGTTTTTAGCTAAACAATTATCTACCTCTCCACCCTCCTCCCTCTCTCTTTTTACGTTACACCCAGATACACACACAAGGAAGTTGCACGGCAATGACTGCAAACACATTTTGACCTCCCCATATGCATCCTGCCACTGTCATTAAAGAATCAAGAGAGGGCCGGATCTAGTTTCATCCTGTTGAGTCTGCTCTGGCTTTCCTTTTGTGTCATCCGAGCAAGTCCCGACAAAAGAGCCAGTGTGTTTCATACTAGACTCTTGCATTATTTACCAAAGAGCTGTGAGCTGGTCATGTGACCCGAACAGGAGGGAAGTTACTACAGTGAACTGCATGAGACAGCAAGGCTTCTGTTTTTAGACCGGGGAGCCCGAGTGTTGAATGAGTCTAACCTTGGTGGAGCAATTTCTAGTCAATACTCAGGATGTTGTGACAAGATAGAAGAGCAGGGCCGTGACCAGCATAGACACACACACACACACACACAAACACACGCTCAATATTCAGATTAGTCGTTGATCAATATGGGTTTTTCTACAACAGATTCTTAATTTTCTCAATTTGGCTCACTCCAATACAAGTCAATACTAAAATTAAATATAGTTTTTTTTAAATATAGTTATATATATATATATAGTATTTTCTTTTTTATTCTGATTTTTTATTTGGAAAAGCATGCTACATGCTACAAAAAATTGTATATGCCATTATATATACATGTGTGTGTGTGTGTGTGTGTGTGTGTGCGCGCGCGTTTTTGTGACAAATGAGGACATAAATTTGTATAATGACACAGGTATGACATAGGTATTACAAGGTGAAGGTGACTTATGAGGACATTACCCCATGTCCCCACTTTTCAAAACGCTTATAAATCATACAGAGCGAGTTGGGGGAAAGTAGAAATGCACAGTCTCCTGTGAGGGCTAAGTTTAGGTGTAGGGTTGGTGTAGGGCAATAGCACATACAGTTTGTACAGTATAAAAACCATTACGCCTATGGGATGTCCCCACTTTTCACAAAAACAAACGTGTGTGTGTGTGTGTGTGTGTGTGTGTGTGCGTGCGTCTAATAGCTTATTAGTTTTTGCTTTGGTATCGTATAGCAATTAGTATTAAAATTTGTGATATTTCACTAGTATTGGTATTGTGACAACCACAATTATTTAAAAATTAGGTATAATAAGTGGTTGTACTTCATTAAAGGCTCCTCTGATTTGAAGGAAACACTTATATCTGTAAGCTGATGACGTGTAATCTCAAAGCCGCCTGCAGCAGCTGACAGGCTATAAACACAGATCATGAGAGAATATCAGGTGGAGTCAAACAGCAGCACACGAGGGCTTTGCCTCAGGCTGATAAGAAACTCACCACCCATAGAACAGCTAAAACAAAATGGTTCCCGCTAAAACAAACACAAAGCAGGTATATAACAAACTCAAAGAGTGTATTTGAATTTTATGAACTTTCAGCTTGGTCTCTTTATATCGCCACAGTTAGTTATGTAATAGACCCTCTTTAAAGTAACATTTGCAGCTTGTTACCCTCTCCTTGAGACACACTGAAAGCCCTTGCAGCTTTTCTGAGAACTCCGCAACAGCAGCTTCAGTTTCCTTATGATTAAATGTCTCATGAGGACGAGGCCTATGTCACTTCAGATCAAACTCTGGGTGAAGAGTCACAACTCTGAATATCCGGTTTCAAGTTTTAATCCACAAGCGAAAGCTGATCTAACACAAAACACCACAGCATTCGGTGAGACAGAACCATGTATGAGATATGTGTGCTGTTATCTTAGCCACAGAAACCCACTGTACGAGCAAGACCTGATCCAAATGGAGTTGAAATGAAGTTATATTTAGTAGTATTCATGTAATATAATCCTGAAGATCACAATAATGGTTAAATAACTAGTATTTTTTTTACACCCAAATTTACAAAAAAATATTTTATCATCACTGATATACTATTATAGCTTTTGGGTTTATTTTTATTTTTAGATTTTCTGTTTTCAATTTAATTTTAACATTTTAGTAAATTTGTTTTGTTTTTATCATTTTTATTTATTTATTTTTATGTCTATATAGTTTTTAAGTTTGAGTTTGTAATTTCTTAATTTTAGTTTATTTTGTGTTAGTTATTTTAGTTCTTCAACTTTAAATGAAAATAAGAAATGCTGCCTTGGCAACTCTCTGAAATAAAATAAGTTTGCTTTTTTATATTTATTTTATTTTGAGTTACTTTTCCATTTAATTTCAAGTAATGGAACCTTTTTTATGGTTTTAGTTTTAGTTAACAATAATAACCCTATAATGAATAATAACTTCATGTGGATTTTTTCAGATGCCTTTTTATCAAGTACTGATTTGTTTTTAAGAATGACTACTGATTTTTATATGTTTAGAAAAATGGGGAAAATACACTGAAAACTTCTGAGTATGATTTTTTATAAATATATTTTTTTAAAAGTCTCTTATGCTCACCAAGGCTGCATTTATTTGATCAAAAACACAATAAAAAACAAGAATATTGTGAAATATTATTACAATTTAAAACAACTGTTTTCTATTTGAATATATTTTAAAATGTAATTTATTCCTGTGATACAAAGCTGAATTTTCAGCATCATTTCTCCAGTCTTCAGTGTCACATGATCCTTCAGAAATCATTCTAATAGGCTGATTTGCTGCTCAAGAAAAAAATCTTATTATTATCAATGTTGAAAGTTTTTCTGATTTGTATTTTTGGAAACCATGATCCTATTTAATGCTGAATATATAAAAAAATATTTCAAAAACAAACCCCAAGGAGTAAACCATGACATCATCGTCCTCTTACCTGTGTGTGATCCGCCTCCCTGTTTTCATTCTCCTTCCACAGCTGATCCTTATGGCCGTCCACCTCTGGCTGTAGGGGTCGGTATCCGATGAGGGGCACCTCTCTCTGCCCCACTCCCGGCAGCTCTACTCCAGATGTCTTCATACTTCGAGGGAGCATGATGGTGCTGCTGGCCAGAAACAAACCAAAACACAGGTCACTGGAGAGGAACAGGCAGCTCTTGTAGATCATTTGTTTTCATCATTTACATTTCCCTTTGCCAAGAGACAACTTTGAATTTGAATTGCAGGCCCCTCCCTCGCCTTTTCCTCTGTCCCTCACTGGTATTTATATTAGCCTGCAGATAGAGATCTCTTTCAGGAAGAGAAGGATGGAAAGAGAGCGGCTCACCATCAAAACTCAGTGCCATTGTCACAAACAGCAACAACCAAGATGTTTTAAACAAGTGTAAGTTCATAAACATCGTAGTTCATAACAGCTCTGAATGAGGCAATTCACTAGTAAGGGATAAACATTTATTAGTGTGCAAAACTAGAGTGAATTAGGTCAAACCTTGCAGGAAAATAAAGCTTCCTTTCATCTAACCCTGCCTAAAGCACTCAGCCTAACTGTGTTATTTTCAATTTACTGAATCTTAATAGGAACGTAGGCTATCAAACATATAATGTCATTTTAATGCCCACAGCAATATCTAAAATACGTTACACACAGGACGCGCACGCTTTTATTAATGACTTTTCTCTAACTTACAGTTTGCTTATATATGACACATCCTCTCTTAACGTCTCGCGTTAGAAGACAAACGTTCGCGTTCATTCACACCCAAACCAAGCGCAGAAATACCTGTTAGGAGAGCAGTATCGCGTCCATCCGCCCCTGCGTGTGGGTTCCTCGGAAGTCAGAGTTTCTGTCCCTCCATATCTCTCCCCTCCTGCTTCGCCCGTCAGCGCTTATCGGCGCGATGAAGGCGCGCGAGCTGAGCGTGTCGGTGAGGTCTGCGCTGGTGACGCGCGAGCGGCGCGTTGGGCGCAGTTCCTGCTGTCGCTGCAGCGCGTGTGGTCATTGGCTGGACGAGCTGGTGAGGAGCGGTGCCCGGTCAAATTCAGAGCAGCAAGAGCACCGGACGCGTCGCGACACAACAAGATCGCTTTCGTAAAACGTAATATAGGTTATAGGTTATAGGCTACTGGAATTTCCAGTTTTCAAGTGACAGCAGCAGTTTACAAACTTCAGTCAGTCACACAGAAGGGAGAACTGTGCTGGTCAGTCATCAGATAATAGGGTCAAACAAGCAATCAGGGCAGTAGGGATGAAACCACAATGTTGTTGTGAATAGGGTAGAGGGTAAAGAACAGAAATATAGCAAAATATATGAGAAATGCAAAAATGTTTATTCACCATAATTATCCAAAATCATGCGTGACCGTATGGTTGATATGTCTGTAAAGGACATCATACAGCATATATATTGCCATGATACAGCTATATATATATATATATATAGCCTACAGATGCTTAAATATATTTTTTTATCTTTGTGGACCCTGAAGGTTATGAAAGGTATGCAAGATACTAATAAAGTTAAAGGAATGTTTATTATTGGAAAATAACTCATGAAATAGTTCTCTGAATTTAAATCGAGATTTACCATGGACTGACAGCTCAACCGTATGGTAGAGTTTTATATAAAAAATAAATTTTTAAAAAAAAGTGCTGGAGGCTATTTATTGGATGTCTACTAATAAGAATTTTAAGTTGTTTTTTTTTCATTAGCTCTTTTTAGGGGTGAAAGTTAAGTTCACTAGTCCTAGACTAAAATGTAAGTCTGATCTGTTTCAACTGAAAGAAACTTGCTCTGACTGATCTTAAAATATATCAGTGTCTTTGTTTTGTCTCAAGATGCACACCAGTAATGTTTTTTCTAAGCACGTTTATATAAATGACTTAAATGTCCTAATTGAACTGTGATCTAATCCTGGCTTAGTCTAAACCCTGTCTGTGAAACCAGGCCTTAGGGTAATAATGTTATTTTTTTGATAATTTTGCAGTTACTATTTTCTATTTTTAATTTTATTTAAAATTAAATTTTTGTTGTGTTGTATTGTAGCCTATTTTGCTGCTACTCCAACCACTTTATTTTCCTCATTCATTCAAAAAGAGTTTTTCCCCATCTGCAATAAAATATATATTTTTATATATATATCTTTTGTTATTTTTGCCATGTTTTTTTATTATTTTGTTTTGTTGCTACTTTGTTGCTACTTATTCATCTGAAGATGAAACAATGGGGAAGAGTGAATGATCTCTCTCTCTCTCTCTCTCTCTCTCTCTCTCTCTCTCTCTCTCTCTCTATATATATATATATATATATATATATATCATTCACTTTTCCCCCGTCTGCAATAAAATAATATTTTTGGATTTAATTTGTTACTCTTTGCAGTTAGATTTTATTTTATTTTATTTTGCTGCTATTCCAGCCACATTATTTCTCTCATTCATCTGATATAAAATAATATTTTTTTCTTATATATCATTCATGTTATTTTGTTTTATTTATTATCCACTTTTTCCTTCATCCATCTGAATAAAAAAAAGAATTAAAATATAATTTGTTTTTTTATTATTATTGTTTGCAATTATTTTTTTATCTTATTATATTTGTTTATCGTTTAATTTTATGTTGCCTCATCCATCTGAATAAAAATATTTTATTTTATTTATTTGTATTTGCAATTTGAGAAGGGGGGGGGGGGGCTCATTCCTAAACATGCATATAAATTTTAACTTAAAATCTTGTTTTGATGTTATGTGTCAACTGCCCAACCCTTTTATAAATATTAGCTTTATTTATGAACAGTACGTCAATAAGAAGTCCATTTAGCTGTGTGTGTGTGTGTGTGTGTGTGTGTGTGTGTGTGTGTGTGTGTGTGTGTGTGTGTGTGTGTGTGTGTGTGTGTGTGTGTGGACCCTCACACATTGTCAAGGTTGTATTTTATTGCCTGGTGTTGTTTCACGGCCTGAATTTTAAGTGGCCGTTGGTGTTGAAGTTTTTGATGTAAATGATTTATGCTTCTGAATGGCTGGGCAGTTCCTAGCAGGGTGATTATTTAAAGCTAATCCTTGAGCAGAGGGCCAGCTGTGGACTCCACTCCGACCTTGCAATATTTTTATGGCAGGGCCTTGCAGGAAAGAAGCCCTTTAACAACAAAAAATAAGGACAAAAATAGCATGCGTACTGTGCCATGGAAAACAATCAATTGCATTAGTTGCCAAATAAATATCATACAATGATCTCTTATCATTTATTTCCAATCATAGTGCACCACATATGGCATAAATTAGCAACCCAAGGGGGGTTTGGAAAAACTAGAATTAGGTTTAAGCACTTCTTGCACATTTTGTTTATCCACACAATAAATGTCTGACAATTACAAAGGGTATTAAATTATGTTTTTATGTATAGGCTCATAATTTTCCATTTTGAAACAAAGCTACAGTACATGCAAAAGAAGACATAATGTGACCTTTTGTTTGTCAGGACACTTTCCATCTGTTGTGCAGTTGTGTATGTGTATGTGTATGTGTATTATGCAAGGCGTCTACGTCTCTATTATCTGGAATAATATGTCTGAGGGAGATTTCTGTGTTTATTAAAAGGTTGTTATGGTGAATAAAAGCATTGGTAATGTGAGCTATGCATTCAATTCGTTGGAGTGGACTAATTAAAATAGTGGTTGGGTGCTTATGAATAATTTATCACCCTTGTCAAGCTCTTTAGGCTTGCTCTCTAAATGGCTTGGCAACTTATTATATAAAATGTATGTTGTCCACAACACTTTCAAGTTTGTATGAAGAATCACTATGTGAGAAACAATCTAAAATGCAGACTATGTTGAGTTGTAATTTGGCACAGGAATAAAGCCAGTCTCTAGTTCCACTCTGCATCTTCGTGTTTTGCGCCCTCTGCTGGACTGTACAAAAACTGTTTTACAAAAGACACGTCAGAGGCCATTTTGAACATTCCTGCACTATTGTCATCACAATGTGTTTCATATATCATGAATCTGGTTCGTTTTGATCTACCTCATCTACTTTTGTTACTAATAGGCCATGTGTTGTGACATGAAATAAGATTATATAACTTTTGGTTAAAATTGTCTTCAATACATGAAATTGTAAGTCAAAATGTATCTAAATTCTTATTTTTCTCGTATATTTTACCAATAATAATAATAATAATAATTATTATTATTATAAACTAGCCGATGCACTTAATGTCTTAATCAAGCTGTTCTTTATAATTGGTAAACAAATTAACTGATATTTAATATATCTAAAATATATATTTTGATATATATTTTAAACTTTCTGGTAATTATTATTACATTTACAATTATAAACAATATATATTTTATTATAATATTTTAATTTATGTAAGATATTACAGCAAAATAACTAATAATAATAATGTACATATATTATTATTTATTGTTATTTTTTTATGTTGTTTTGTTTTCAACAAATACATAATTTTATTTATTTCAAAAATGCATAATATTAATGCAAAACATTTCATCCTGTACATTTTTATTTTCAATAAATATATAGTGCAAGATAAGTGTTTTTGTTTTGTATTATTATTTACCCTCACTACGTTGATCTATCACGATTATCTACCTTCATATCGGTTAACATTGTATTTTTTTAAATCGCAGGTTCAAACATTGCCAAAGAAAAACATTTCCCCGCTTGCTTTTCGCGGAATAGGGCGCGTAACAGCAGCAGTTGCCAGTTTTTTGCCGGCACCCAAGGGCATTTCCAAACTTTCTCCAAAAAGTCCACGCGGCGCGGCTCTGCTGGACTAATTACAGCCCGAACTTTCCCTTAATGAGCCGCCGTGAGTGTGCGGCACCGGCCGAGCGCCTGTGGGGTCGGGCGCAGGTGGGATGTCGGTCAGTCGTACAGATGTGAAGGTGTTCTCCGGATCTCCCTCCCTCTCCATCTCCCTGTGTTTTATGTCTGCGTCACAACAAGTCGAAGGAGAGCGAGGCAGAGATGATGATGGCGTCTCTCTCGGGCTGATTCTCACGCCGCTTCCCTGACAAACACGCTCGATAGCATCAACCGAGAGACAGAGGGAGGTTGGGAACATGAAGCAGAAGACAGACAGAGAGAGAGAGACGGACGGACGGACGGTTGCGCACTGACGGCTTGAGTGAGTGACGCGCGTTTGATCCGCCGCGACTCTCCAAACGCGCCGATTATTCGGGACAGTGATTGAGACGCAGAACAACACCGGGCATCAGGCGTTTCATGTGAGACTGACATCTCTTCCCCGTCTCTGTGACCCCAGCAGAGCAGAACACTTAACACAGGTACATCCCGTCCACGTATGATCTGTCATGCGTGTTAATTGATATGTGCATGCGCGTGCCATCATGTGTGCATTGATTAGTGCACATCTGGCCATGCGTTTTGCATGCGCTCTTTCATGCGTTGTTGTGTCATCTGCATATATCATGGTCCGTTGCATAAGGCAGCCAGTGTTTTTGATCATGTGTGGCACTGCAATGTGCATTGACTCTTCATCATTTATCCTACTGTACTGTATACCGTCGCTATGCACAGAGTTTAACCCTTTAGACTGCTGCTGTTTGCGGCTGCTGCTGGTGTGGAAACAGTTTCATGCCCTGGATCTTTTTTGCACTTTTCTTTCCCGCGCTCCTCAGGATGGGGGGAGTCAGTGAAGGAGAGGATGTTTTATCCAGGTGGAGTGATGGACTTCTGTACCTCGGCAATGTCAAACGAGTAAGTTTGCTGTTTGTCTAAGTTAGTTTGGAAGAGAGAAAAGGACACTAGCAGAGAGAGGGAAACTGTGTGACTTGTTGGACTCGTGTGGATCGGTGTAGTGCTGTTTGTGATGTTGGACTGTATTTATTTGGCAGGTGGACAGCGTCAAGCAGTGCTGTTTGGTCAGATTTGAGGATAACTCTGAATTCTGGGTCCTCAGGAAAGACATCCACTCATGTAAGTGAAGAAACTTTAGATCCAAACTCAAAAAGTAAGTGAATACATCCAAAATAAAAAAGAATTTATACTTTGCATAAAGAAAATTAAGTCTATTTTTAGGACTATTGTAATATTATTTATTTATTTTGCATTATAGTAATGTGAATGAGATTTCTTTTTAGATTACAGTAATGAGGTTTTGCTAAAAATAATAAAAAAAGGTAAAAGACTTCTTTTTTAATAATTCTTTTTAATATAATTTCTCTTTAAATTTTATTTTTGTTTAGGGTTAAATATGACCCAGACATGTTCTAGACAGGTTATATTATATTAAACTCTCGATATAACGCCAGAATTATGCCCTAAACAATTAGGAGCAGTTAACAGAATATTAATAAAAGCTACTAACTGAAGTTATTTATTGAAGTTTATTATTTACTACTTTGTCACTATAAATTTATTCTGAAAAATATTTGTTTCTCTCTGTTGCAAATATAATTGCAAAAATAATTAAATAAATAAAAATTAACTGTTTTAAGCATGTTTTCTTAACACCACGCTGCCATTGGTCGATCAAACATAGTCCCGCCCCAAACTCACATTATTGGTTGAGACAATTTTACTGTCTCAGGCTGGTTGGGATGCTCTTTCTGTTTTTTTTTAGCAGATTTTAAAATGACAATATAAACATGACATATATGTTAAACAACACAATCTGCAATTTTCTTTTTTGGGGGGATGCTTTTTTAACATCTAAAAAAGGCACACATCACTTTTACATTAAATCGTATATGTTTTAAAAAAATATTTAATTAGCTGAAAATGAGAAACTATGTAATACATTAATGTATTTTTTTGTTGTTGTTGTTAATTATTAATCTAAAGTAAATTGATAATCTAAAGTAAATATCAAAATAAAATGTTGACCTATACTAGATATTGGAACATCTATTTGTTGTCTGTACAGTAAATTAATTGTTTCCTGTGGTCAGTCTCTTCAGGTGGAGAGGAGGTGTGCTGTATCTGTGATGCTCCGCCTCTTAAAGAACCTCTCATAAACTGCCTCAAATGTCGCCACGGTAATATGACAAATGAAAATGAAACAGTTTAGATTTCTTCTATTGGTCTTATAGTTATTATAGTTTTTGTGTATCAAGTAATGCGTTACTCATGTTGCATTTTTTTTTCTCGATCCATTGTTTCCCCAGGTTATCATCCAGAGTGCCACACGCCGCCCATTGAACCTGAAGTTGACCCCAACAGCTGGATATGTCGCCAATGTGTCTTCGCAGTCGCAACAAAGGTTGTACCTCGCCTCAATCCTGAAATTAATATTTAGAAACATGGACAGCGTTGTCATTCATTGTCTATTTCAAATCACACACAAGCTTTAATCTTGCTCTGAGATGTAAAGGGTATCCATGGTTTACTGCACTTGACTGCGTATTTATTACATTGCAGCACTCTGCAGGTGATGGCGTGGTAGAGCTGCGTTAAATGGGCCTGTGCTTTAATCCGTCTGTCAGCACGCTCGTTTCACAGACCTTACATGCTGATTTGAAGATAAAATCATATTCACCGACCCCCCCAGCAGGAAATATTAATGACTTCCTTCAGCGTGTCTTTTCCAAATTCAATCTTCAGATGAAATCGCTGTTAAATGTGCTTACATGACAGGAGATCGCGTGTCACGAAGAGGTGAGATACATTGGAATGATGAGCTGTGTTCTGTCCTAGAGAGGGGGAGCGTTAAAAAGAGGACGCTTCGCACGGCTCATGCAGATCATGAAAGTGCGGCTGCCCTATCAGCTGTCATCTTTAGACTGGGACCCTCAGCACTTGACCAACCAGCAGCAGTGTTACTGCTATTGTGCTGGACCAGGAGAGTGAGTCCAACTTATATCAATCTCACATGACTACGACAATATTTAGAATGGAATATTAGAGTACTGCGACTGTACGATGTACTGCTTGGGCCTACTGATGCATACAGTATGCAGCATTTTAGTTTATTTGTTCATCAGAACTGATTTGGAGAAATTTGGCATTACATCATTTGCGCACCTCTGCAGTGAATGGGTGCCGTCAGAATGAGAGTCCAAACAGCTGATAAAAACATCACAGTAATCCACAAGTAATTCACACCATTCCAGTCCATAAATTAATGTTTCGTGAAGTGAAAAGCTGCACGTTTATAAGAAACAAATCCATCATTAAGATGTTTTTAACTTCAAACCATTGCTTCCTGGCTAAAATACGAGTCTTATATCCATAATATTGGTTTCTTTAGTGGAAAAGTCTGAATCAGGAGAGAAATATGCACATATGTACAGTCTAAAACAGCTCTAAACAAATATTTGGGTGGATTTTGATGTGAGAGGATAACAGGGAATGGACTTTTTTTTGCTAAATGAAGCATTATAATGGATTATGCACTCATATTTTAGCCGGAAGCAATGTTTTTAAAGTTGATGGATTTGTTTCTTACAAACACACAGCTTTTCACTTCACAATACATTAATTGGGGGACTGGAGTGGTGTGGATTACTTGTGGATTATTGTGATGTTTTTATCAGCTGTTTGGACTCTCATTCTGACGGCACCCATTCACTGCAGAGGATCCACTGGTGAGCAAGTGATGTAATGCTAAATTTCTCCAAATCTGTTCTGATGATAAGCTCATCTACATCTTGGATGGCATGAGAGCGAGTAAATTTTCGGCAAAGTTTCATTTTTGGATGAGCTTTACTTTAATATTTTGTATTAGTTGTTATTTTTATATTATCTGTTTTAATTTTAATGTCAGTTAAAGTTTTAAACATTTTGTTAAGTGTTCTTGTCACTTTTATTTATTTATTTTAATATTTCTATTTTTTTTTTTATTAAATTTTCAGTGTTTATAGTTTTAGCTAATTATAACAATCCTGCTTACATCCATAAAAATCACAGAAATACCAGCTGTTTAAAAGACATTAGGCAAAATTATTTCCAAAAATGCTGAGAAAAAGCTGTAGCGTGATTTGTTTGTTTGCTAATTGTTTTGATATTTTGGCATCTAATGCAATGCCATTCAGACATCTGAAGTGTGTTTTAAGTGCCTACATATTTTCTGGCTGCACTGCACTGTATATGCAGAAAATGTATTAAGTAGATTCTTTAAAATGGAATTACACAACTAGCAATTGTAACAATTATGCTTTCATTTTAGTTGAGAGTGATGTTTTTTTCAGGAGCGAGTGTGTCTAAATTGAAGCATGTTGTTTTTGTCAGGTGGAATCTGAAGATGTTGCAGTGTGGGAGTTGTGGGCAGTGGTTTCATGAAGCTTGCACTCAGTGCCTGACCAAACCTCTTCTCTATGGAGACCGGTGAGGCTGATGCCGTTGTTAAGCACATGCTGTTGCTAAGCTAATTCTGTCTAAACCTTTTCATCTGTGTCTCCTCTTCACCTTTCAGCTTTTATCAGTTCCAGTGCTCAGTGTGCACAAATGGTCCAGAGAACGTCCAGAGGCTTCCAATGACCTGGTAAGAGCGCTGCTTCTGTTCTGTTTGCCGGACTGCAGAACTGATCTGAAGAGCTGAATGTAGTTTCTGATGATCCTCACTCTGTTGGATTGCAGGGTAGATTTGGCCCATTTGGTGCTGTATCACCTCTCCCTGTGCTGCAAGAGGAAGTATTTTGATTTCGATCATGAAATCATGTCTTTTGCAAATGAAAATTGGGAATCTTTGCTTCTTGGCACGGTAGGAAAATATAGTCAATAACACAGACACAGCTCAATTTAAAGTCAACATGAAACATCAAATGCAACCCATTTTACTTTTGTTGTCTGGCATATTTATGAATGAAACAGGATATCTACCAGAAATTGGTTGTGTGTGTGTGTGTGTGTATATAATGAAGCTTTTTTCTTTTAAATAACAGGAAATTGTTTCAGTAAATGTGGACATGAAATAAATATTGTCCTCATTTCCTGAAACAATGTATTTATTCATGTTTTTTTTTAATAATAATATATTAATTTTTGATTATAATTTTCAATATATATATATAATTAATCACATAAGAACTAAAACCTCAATAAGTTAAAATGAAAACTGAAAATATAAAATATAAAAAAATAAAAATAATTTGTCCCATAAAATATTTTCTGTAAAGATGTATTTTTGCTTTCCATAAATGATAAATGCCGCCTGCCTCTAGCCTAACCATAGTAAGCAGCAAATCATGATTCATGGCTTTGACATGAAGGATATTGACTAAAATTAAGCACTTCAATACGTCCCTATCTTTTCAATAAGGAATACATCAACACAGGAAAGTAAACTGTACTGGCAGAGCAGTTTCATAAGGTTTTAAGGAAGTAAACAGGGTAAATTTTGATTTCATGTTGACTTGAATGTATTCCTGCGTGTAGTTTTGAATAATCTCTCTTGCAGTTTGTGGTCAATCTGAGCTCTTACCTTTCAAATGCATTTGTTACACGCTGCCTTTCATTCGACTCTATATTTTGGTCTCTCAGCTGTCAGACACACCGAGGCAAGACCGTTGCCAAAACCTGCTCAATGCTTTAAATTCCCACAAAGACAGGTGAGACACGGATTATGCTCTGAAAACTGACGTTCTGCTTGATTTCCGTGTGGCAGCCCATAGGGATATATCACATATTTGCAATAATATCTGCAAAACCATTACTGTAATTGCTTTACATTCTAAGTGACTCTGCGTGTGTGATTTCACTCTCTGCAAATAGTATTTTGATAGCTGAAGGTGGGTCTGTCTTTCAAAATAAATAATTTAAAGTCCATTTCCATTTTCTTTCTGTCAGGGTATGTGGTTGATGCCGCTCATACGCTAGCACTTAAATAACTGAATCAGATGTTTTAGTTGGCAAGTGTGAGACGCCCAGGAACAAATAAAAATCTGTCAGCGAGCCCTGAAGAACAGCAGCTGAATACCAATCCAATCTGATTTTGCTCTGTCGTAAAGGTTTGTTTCAGGGAAGGAAATAAAGAAGAAGAAGTGTCTCTTCGGTCTTCAAGTTCGGGCTCCTCCCCCTCTGTCATCGGACCAATCACCTTTCATCGCTGAACAGCCAATCAACATCACCCACAGGAGAAGGTCAGAGACAGGAGCACACCAAGGAGCACACACTATTTTAATTGTTTAACTGATGCATTTCTGAATAAAACAGTAAAAAGGGAATTATTGACATTTTAATGGATTGTGAAAAGTGGACGTCACATACAGTACCAAAATGAACACTTGTTGATAAAATGAGAAGAGGGATTTAAGACATAAGCCAAAAACAAAAGGTTTAAGATTTTAGACAAAACATTATGAAGACTTTAAAAAAAATGTTTTAATAAAAACTAAATCTGGTCGGTATTTATTTCATGTTGACTTAACACAAGGTAGAAGTAACTTCAACGAAATTAAAATTATTCTCATTAATTTTATTTACTGACCTTCATGGCATTCCAAAAATGAAAAAATCTTGAAATGAAAAAAAAAAAAGAGAACCAATATGATACATTTTTTGTAATTCATATTTTAACAATACAATTTAATTTAATATTTAAAAGAATATTTAATTTTTATACATTTAATATTTAAAAGAATTAATTTTAAAAAGTAATTTAATTGTATTTGATGTTGAGGTCAGTGTATATATACATATATATATATATATATACATACAGTATGTATGTATGTAGTGGCTTTTGGATTTAAAGGGTCACGGCACCAAAAAAGCATGAATAATGGCTTGAACAAGATTCAGAGTTACATAAAAAATCTCAACATTTTGAGACTGTTTTTCTCATCCGTCTTAAGTAAAATATTTTAAATTCAGTTTGTGTAATTGTTTTGCATTTGCTTTTTTGTCATTTTATTTTTAATTAAATTTTATTACAATTATTATTAATTAAAAAAAATCAAATAAATTGACATGGTTTTCATGTTGAAGTCAATTGCTGTCTTCTCTCCAGCCCCACGTCACTGCCCTGCCAGCGGAGAGCGGTGGGTCCGGAGGCCCGTAAATCAAAGCGCCGGGTCACAGAGACACAGGTCAGTGCGTCTGCCTTTAACAGCAGCAATCAAAAGATGTCTGGCAGAGGCCAAGCCCCCTCTGCATCAGTAATGAGACACCCAGCATCACCTTTTGGGTTTGTTTTTCTCATATTCATTTGACTTATTTTTGCAACATGCTACACCGAGACAACAAGGTCTGTCTACCCTTGCAAGTCAAAGAATGCATATGCCCATTTAGTGAAGGGTTTGTTATTCTAAAAAACTTAAAGGGGTGGTTGACTGTTTTTTTTTTCTAGGCTTGATTGTGTTTATGGGGTGCAATCTAACATGTGTTAATGCTTCGTTTTTAAAAAAAATGCATTATTTTTCACATAATTTACCTCTATTCTACACCGCTCTGTCCCTTCTCCTTTGAACGCTCTGATTATTTCCTGTTTTTATGAAGCCACTCCCTCAGAAATACGCAATGGGCTCAGATTGGTTAGCTGGTCCAGTGTTTTGTGATTGGCTAAACCACCTCTAGTGCGCATCTAAACATCCCGCCCCTCTCCTCAGCGGCATGTGCTCCGGTTGTATTGTAAACAATGGTGTCGTCAATATTGCTTATCAATTTGAGCCCGAATAAGACGCAGAGAATATTAGTGAAGAGGATTGTGCGGAATCTGTGCAAGTACAGCTCTTAATGGTATGTTTTTTGTTTGTTGTTGTCTCATACTTTTAGATACGCTGTTATATGTAAATGCCACTGCTTATGTTAGCTTTTAATATACGGTTTTATCCTGATTAAAGCTGTAATACAGCATGGCAACTGCATGTTTAACACTTCTCATAGCTATGTGAATAATATCTGTCTGTCTATGCACATAAAGTGTATAATTGGAACACAGTTTATTGGAGCTGATGAGCTGATGATCAGGTGAGAGAGAGATGCAGAGCAGAGCGTGTGCAGAGCAGGGGGACGTGAGGAACAGGATTAGAACATTGATTTTGAAACTTGTGAATCCATTAGAATCGTTAGAAGACAGAATCACGATTCATATAGGAATAGATTTTTTTCATGCACTCCTAGTTTTGATGGCATGGCAACAACTCTTCCTCTTCTCTGAAGCAGTGCAACATGGCCCCGCCCCTTTTGTTGCTTGTTCCCGGGGGCGGGGTTTATCAGGGTTTGTGATGTCACAAACCCGGGAAGTAACTCGTTGTAGTCCCTACGAGCCGTTTTTGTAGGCATTAAACTGCCATAACTTTAAAAGACGATATATTCATTTGCATTGAACTTTCAAAAGATGTTGGCAGAGTTTATGCCAAGCCCCCTCTGCATCAGTAATGAGACACCCAGGATCACCTTTAAGTCCAAGTGGGACGTTAAAAGCCCAGCATCAGTATAGCTTCTGAATTACGGGTCACAGCACCAGAAAATCATGTCAACATGAATAATGACTACACCTCAAGAAGACACAGAGTTATATATGTATATAAAAAACCTCAACATTTACTTGTGCTGTAAGAAAACTACATTTCCTATTTCACCAGTAAATGTGCAAAGATATAACTTATTGTATATTGTAATAACTTTTTGGTGTTTGGTGTTTTTTTCATGTTTTGAGTCACAGTATTTTTTATATTTATTTTATTTATATTTATTTATATATATAGTTGTTGTTTTTTGTACTGAACAGGGAGTACAGCTTTGTTTTCCTCATCCATCTTAATTACAACATTTTTCATTTGTGTTATTGTTTTACAATTGCAATTATTTAATTTTATTTTATTATATTCTTTTGTTCTGCTTTTGTTTTGTTTTATTATTTAGCGCTGCACAGATAGTCCAGCTTTGTTTTCCTCATCCACTTTAAGTACAATATTTTTCATTTGTGTTATTGTCATGAAATAGCTTTTTTAGTTTAATTTTATTTTATTGACTGCAGTTTCCTTTAGTGCGATAAGCACTTTTTTTTTTTTTTTTTTACTTCTTATATGTTGCTAGCAAAAATGTATTTTGTCATAATACACAGCTATTTTTAATCTTTCTCGTCTCAATGGAGAAAATGCTTTTTGCATGCAAATTTCTGTAGTTATGACATCTACCAGTAGGGGATAACTGCCAAAACTAACTAGCCCAACCTTACGCAATTAATGTGATCGTACATTACCATAATTTCCAAGTGGTCGGGAACTGCTGTCTCTAGTTTTGAGCTGCTGTGTCAAACTGCTATTGTCAGTTGACTTTGGTATAATGATATGTGCCTGAGAATAATGCCATCATTTAGATTCAGTGTGTGTAGCGGAGTGATTCCTTACACTGCTGTCACACACGGCACCACTGCTTCTCTCCCACTGTGTGCTGTATTACACAGCTAACACAGCCATGAATCCAAGACTATGGGCAGAAATCACATAAAATCATTTGAAAGTCTAATTTTCCTTTGTGCTTTTCAACACTTAGGAACAAGAAACCGTTCTGTTGGGGAGCTGTCTCAATTTTTTAATAATTGTCAAGAGGCCACAGGCATACAGGCGACATGAATAAATGCATTAATGCAATTATGGCATTTACAGTCTTAGTTTTGTTGAAGTGAGAATGAACCTTCTGTTTTGATCAGATTTTTTTTTACTACAACTATAGTACTGTATGTTAAAAAAATGAAAATAATCCCCCTCATATGATTTTATTTAATCCATAGAACACACACACACACACACACATTTTTTAAAGAATATCCTGGTGGCTATGCCCTTTAAACTTTATTATATTTAACTGTTGATCATGTCTTTTTAGACTTGTCCAACAGGAGTTGCCTCAAATGCTATTGACCTGGTGCCATGCTGCCATGGTTATGTTGATGGAACAAACCTGTATAACCCTAGAAAACCAGAGCAAGAGATGAGTTTGGGGTCAGTAGCATGTTAAAATCAACTTTGAACTGCAATGAAATTCACACCGTGAACCTTAATCGTCGTTTCATTTATTTTTCTATGACAGTTCACCTCCCAAGAGAATGTATGCGCTCTATCACCCTTCATACAACGGATCTCAGGACCTGTCTAGAACTCTGCATCATTACAGGTCTGTGAATAAAGAATGCAATGAAATGCATCTATTTAATGCTGAAAATGAAAAATCTGGTGTTATTTACTCACCTCATGATGTTTCAAACCGGTATGCCTTATGCTTTTTTTTTTTATACAACTTTGTAGTGGCTATAAAGCTTTAAAAAAGGACCAGCATAAAGCAATGCAACAGTAGCCCATATGATTAATGCACTATATACAGTACATGAAGCCATGCAATATAATATTTTTTTATGCTAAAATAGTATATAATTTAATACTATTTCTTAGTATTTTTGTCTTGTTTTCCATTACAAATATCTAAAAAATTATCAAGTTGCATTTATTTGAATAGGAAAATGACTTTAAATCTTAAAATTAAGTCTTATTTTCTGACCAATCAAAATGAGGTGTTTATTCTTAATACAAGATGTTTTCCCTTTGAATTTAGAGTATTTCTCTTACCAGTTTTGATACATTTTTCAGTTTATGCTTAAAACAAGAAAAAAATATCTAGTAGTAGGATATGAAAAATAACTTAATTCAAAGGGAAAACAAGATTTTTGGGAGTCCTTTGGTAGATATATTTTCTTCTTTCAAGCAAAAACTCACTTAATTTTGATACTTTTGTTTTTTTTTAGAAAACAAGACTTAATACTTAACATCATTCTGCTTCTCAAGTAAATTTGATTTAAGAATGTTTAGCTATCTGACTGGAAAACAAAACAATATACAGAGTAAGACAATTATTATTATTTGATTTTGTTGATTTTTTCGCACTGTACTGTATATCTCATATCTCCTTTTTCAATTTAACATGGAATGGCATGGAATTAGCAGTAAATATTGCTTCTCATACAAAGCTAACATTAATTATTTTTTTCTTTAATGAGTTTATGCTTAAAACAAGAAAAAAATATCTGCAAGTTGGGAACAAAAATAAATGTTCCCTTTGAATTAAGTTTATTTTGGCCTCACTGACAGTTATTGTTTTCTTGTTTTAAACATAAACTCACTTAATTATGATTAATTTTTCAGAAACAAGACTTATTTTGTAAGTCATTTCTCAGCTCAAGTAAATATTTCTTGATTTAAGAATGTTTAGATATTTGTACTGGAAAACAAGACAAAAATGCAAAGACATCGAATTTCACAATTTGACACGGTGCAGCATTTCTGAATGCAAATGCAAATATTTCAGAACCGAAAATTATGAATATTGACTTAAATTTTTGTTTGTTTCTCACACAAATTTGTCATACGGCTTTAGAGTTGGAATATAGTGTCCAAGTCGCATGGAATTTTATTGTCATTATTATTTATTATTATTATTTTCACTGCTGCTGGTCACTACCCTGCAAATAATTTCCAGTACAATACAGTATCTAAAAGCAAAATGACATAAGATATTGAGTTTTAAGCATAAACTCACTTAATTTGATACATTTTCAGAAACAAGACTTAATATTTAATGACATTTTACAAAAATACCAAGTAAGAAAATATTTTTTTGCAGTGTATGAACTGTATAAGGATGCACAATTCATAATTTTGAATTTGGGTGAACTGTTCCTTCAGATTGAGCTCTGTATAATGATACATACATAATTCACAATTTTGAATTTGGGTGAACTGTTCCTTCAGATTGAGCTCTGTATAATGATACATAATTCATAATTTTGAATTTGGGTGAACTGTTCTTTCAGATTGAGCTCTTTTTGTATGTCTAATTTGTTGTCTTCAGTGCAGAGGACCCTTGTCGACTTCCAGCCCCCTGCCTTCCATTCTCTCTGTCCTCGGCTCACCCGACCGGACAGCGCTATGAAAGCTGCCCGTCTCTCTTCCTGCATGACGTGCCACCCTACCCCAGTACAGCCGGCATGGGGGTGCCCACGCCGAGGGGGTGGGGCGGAAGCGACGGCGTCAGGATCCTGGCCAGACGCGTAACGGCGGAAGGGAAAGTCCAGTACCTAGTGGAATGGGGAAATGTGAGCGTGTACTGAGAACCTGTGTGCGACAGAGAAAGAGGAAAGGGCTAGAGACATCGAGATGCATCATTAGGGTTTGCATGGTTACGAGCAGAGGTGTGAAAGCATCAGTGAGCAGGGGGGTGTTCAGCGGTCAGGAGAAGACAACCACATCGAGCAAATCCAGGTTGAGCTACACAGCAGCTTCACTCTGAGATTATACTGTTAAATCTCTTACACTTTCTTTTACAGTGTCTCCTATATTTTGAATACTGTTAGAAAACGCCTTTAGAATGCCTTGAACTTTATTATCATGATTTGTAATGTATAAGCTATTCATCGCCATCACATGTTCTTCATGTACACGTAACGGTCAGGAAAGCTTCATCATGCGGTCACATCAATAATTGTAATATTTTAACGACAGGGAAATGAGTGCTCCTCTAAAATTATCATTATAGAACTATTCCAGGTTTAGACCAAGTCAAACTCAATCAACAGCAATTGTGGCATATTGTTAATTACTAAAAAATTATTTCCACTTCCAAAAATGTGGGTTACACTTAAAATGGAAGTGAAGGAAATGTTACAATGCTAGTAGTTTATAAATGTGTTTTCTACAAATTGACCCTGTAAGTTGTAAATGCTTAACTATAATCTTGACATTTGCAGCTTTTTATTTCTTTATTTAAGAAAATGTGGGATTAACATTATGCTGCAAGTGCTGTTGAACTTGTACTGAACCCTGGAATATTCCTTCAGTAGCAAGCGTATCCTTCAAACTTTTCATGATGGGTGGCAAACAAAACATTCAGAATGCAGTTAATACCCATTTAAACATTAAGAGATATGTTTAATGACAAATTATAATAGTTTGTCAGCATATTTTATTCAGAGGAGGAATTTAAATGAATACATTTAAATTTAATTAAATTCAAAAGACTGTTCTAAAATCGTTGAACCCTGTTCAAATGACTAACATGTGGAAGCCTATTTCTGACACATAAGACAAAAAAATGTGCTTTGGTAAATCTAAATTATGAAATCAAAAGTCAAATCAAAATGACAAAGTGTCATGATTATTACATCTCATCTCATAAATATGACTTAAGTCAAAATTATGACATTGTATTAATGACAAAGTACAAATTATAATGACCTATATATTAAGACCTAGTCATAATTGACAAAAAGTTAAAATTAGGAGATAAAATGTCAAGTCAAAATTATGACATAAAAATCATATTTATGAGATCAAATTAATAATTATGACACAAAAATATAAATTATGACCTACCATGTCATAATTGACATGACGTTATGACAGAATAATTATAAAAAATATATATGACAGATATCATAGTTATGGCATAAAAAGTCAAAATGATGAGTCTAAATAATTTGTAATAATTGTGACTTTTTATGTCAGAATTTTAACTTTCTATGTCATGTTTGTATGTTATAATTTAAAATGTTTATATTATAATTATGATTTATTTATTTTTTATCATAAAGGAATTTTATTTCTTTAATGAGACTTTGCATTGAATTAATATGATTTGAAATGTCATAATTTCATAATTATGACTTTTCATGCTCTAACTGTGATTTACCAAAGCATGATTTTTTTCTTACTGTATGTGGACTTCCATAGTAACTCAAATAGCTAATCACTTACTGTTTTTAAAAAGTGCAGCGACAGAAATATGATTCAAGATGGCAGAAACTGAAAACATTTATCAGGTCTGATAAAGATTACATGCAGATCATTCTACCTGAATAAAAGCGTGAGGCTGTTCGTCCATGTGTGAAGCTCATTTCATCAGTGAATGATAATGAATGTATTGTGTGTGTTTTGTTTTTATTATTATTCATGGTACGTACTTGTTAGGTCATAGATGGACTGATTTCGTGTCAGCGTGACAAGAATTAGCAGACTGTAGTCTTTTTTATAGTCAAGTCGAAGTTTAATTGGATGTATTCTTTGACGTTTTGTCAGATTATGTTTATATGTACTCTAGGTTGACACCTAAAATGTAAACAAACAATAAAAAGATATCATTATGTTGTATAAAAGTTACACTCGTCCAGTTCCTCTGCCCACAGATTTGGTGGAATTTTGCCATTTTTTTATGTTGATTCAAATGTCTTTTCCAGTAATTTATAACAATAGAACACATGAACATACAGTCGTCATCATTTCTTCATTTGGACACATGAGGGACAGCAGGTGTGCAAGTAAATGTTCTAGTTCTCTAGGAACCTCCACATGAATTAGACTATTTCTGCAGTTCTGATGAAGAAATATTGTTATAATAGCAATGTTTTGTCTATAAGAACAAAGCAATACTGAAATCCACCTTTGTCTTTTTGACATTAGATTGTGTGTTTGTGAATAATGTGTGTATTTATTGATGCGACCACCAGGTGGCAGCCGTGTACGAGTTTTGAACGCCCACCTTCCTCTAACAGGTGAGCGCACTCATGACACTCCGGGAAATATCATTATAATGCTTCTGAGAAATTAGAATGTGTGGTATTGGGTGTTCTATAAGAATTGTAATCTATTTTGAGAAATAACATAACAGTAGACAGCAGGACTTTTGTAGTTTAGAGTTTACTCTGCGTTGAACGCCATTTTGGCTCCGTTGCTTTGACAGCGGGCCTCACTTTCCGGCTCTGTGGAGAATCTTGAGAGAAGTAAATGCATTACTTTAGTATGAGTTGTTCGTCTCTGTGCTGTTGTGTGAACTCTGAAATATAGTGATTAGAAGTTAAGTGCATGTGATTGACCAAGCCTAGTATAGTGGGAAAACTAGTTATGGGGTTGCAGGGGGCGTGTCCGCATGAAAGATGGCGGGAAACAAGTCTGCCAAGATGGATGCTTTGCAAATTTTCTCCTCTATATTGGTGCTAATAGAGCTTATCGTCAACTAATGTAGAGAATCTCCCCTTACGAAAAAGAAGTTTATTCAAGTGTGCTATTAGTATACTTCTTTTAAACTAAAAAATAGGAAAGTATACTTTTAGTCTACTTTTTATGTACTTCTCAGAAATGGGCTTTATGTACTTCTCAGAAATATACTTAAAATGACATTTAAGTATACTTGACATACTTAGAAAAAGTCTAAATATATTTGAGCTATACTTGTGCTCCTAGAATCTGTGTTTTCATTGTTATATGGTAGGGGGCACTAGTACACATCTTCTGTACAGAATTTCCAAAAAACACAAGTGAAGAAGAAAAAGAAACAACAAATACTTCCACATGCAATCAAACACGATCATCTGACATAAAACAGCATCAAAACTGTGTAACGTTATGGAATAAAATGAAGAGGTAATAATGACTGTTGAGCTTCGGGGTGTTGATCGGCTCCATCTATGTTTTGATTATCATTCTGAATACAATTCATAGTCTTATTCAGCTTTTTGTTCAAAATGTTTTTATTTCTTTATTTTTTATTTATGAGACTTACCCACATTCAAGTGTTTAAAAAAAGAATGCATGAAGCTAGAATAAAATGTTTTGTTTACGAGCAGACCCTGTTCTTTCTTTGATGTTTTGTATGTACAGATATTCATATAACAAAATATATACAAATTAATACCTAAATAGGGACATAGTAGTATACTTAAAGTATGATGTAAAGTTGGAAGTTCACTTAAAAAAAAAGTTCACTTAAAAAAAAAATACGAGTATACTTTTAGTATAAAACTACTAAACTAGTAGTTTACTGAGACTATACTTCAAAGTGTACTAAAAATGCTATTACAAGTATTTAATTAGTAAACTATCAGTATACCTAGAAGTTCACTTTTAGTTTAGTTGCAGTACAAGCTAAAAACATTGATGTAAACTAGTTGTGTACTCAAAGTTTACTAAATATTTAAATTAAAATATATTTGAACTTTACTTAAGTATACTTAATAAAATAAACTTGAAGTATACTACTTTTTGGTAAGGGTCTGAATGAAGAATAAATCAGCTGCGTTTGCTTCAAAGGTTTTGTGAAAGGTAAGCTATTTAAAGGAATCAGTCAGTGTAAATGTCATTCTTAAACACTTACAGAGAAGAGTATTTGCCATCATTGCCTACATTGTTTATTTGTTTTGGCTACTTATGTATTTTCTTTCTGTTTAGACTGTGAATGTTAATATACTGATTGACTTCCCACTGTACATTTGAAGGCAACACGTGTTCAATTGGTAAAGAGAAAGTGGATATATATTTATGCTTATTTATAGTTTGCTACGGTTTTTCACTTGCCCATAAAGATATATGTATATGTAATAGTTAGCTACTTTAATTATGTTTAGATATAATTGAAAATAAATGAAAATTTAAATCAAAGAAGCTGAATGGCAGCCTAACACCATTGCAAACATGCAAAGTGATTGACAGGCAGAGGGTGACTCAAAGTCTTCTGATTGGCTAAATGAAGTATTTCCGTAAAAAATGCTTACAGCAGCAGTTTTCAGTTTTTTAGATGCAACTGATCCCCAAATATGATCATGAGAGGCTGCATCCTAAAATCAATATATTTGCATGAAGATCCAATTTATACTGTGAAAAAATAATTATTAATTATATATGTTTTCTACTCATTATAGTGTTAGATGTATTATGTATATAGCCTAGTGATTTTTAAAATATTTTACCTTACATTTTTTTATTTAATCTTGTTTTAATGTATTTATTTTTATTTATTCATTTTTACTTTTACACTATTTTTTTTTTCAAACCTTTTCCACAGATCCCAGTTTAACCTCCCTGGTTTACAACACCTATAAGCGGTTTGACAATTTCTTATTTGACATTTTCTAAATAATATTTGAGTGATTATTTTTCGTATAAAACCCACCGACACTGTGGTTGGTTGCATGTTGCTTTCTGGTCGCTAAGGTGTTCTTGGTGGTTGCTAGGGCGTTACTAGGTGGTTGTTTGCTGACTCAAGTCAAAAGATCCCTCCCCTCTCTGTAATATTCTTTCAGATATGGATAATTTCTACTTCACTAGGACTTTTTCGTACATTTTTCATCTACCAGGCAAAAATCATGAGGTTGATCCCCTTAAAGTAAAATAAAATCGCGTCTTTTCAACAAGCTGCATGATTTGAGGAATTATGTCTGCTTTATTCAAATCCCTATAGACCTAAGCCCAATTATGAGCAATAGTAATAGTGATATTTTGCCTTAGCTTATAGGCTATGCTACAAAATAAAATAAAAACACTGAAAGTGAAATGATAATATTTAGCTAGTTTGAGTTTGGTTAAAAAAAGTTCATATTTGAGGTTAAAATTTCACATTGAGTTTCAGATGAACTATCCATTCATTGTGTAACTTAGAATCAACAGAGATGGCATCATAGAAATACCATACTATAGTAGTTTGATCACAATGATTACCAAATTCATATTCCCTGTCATGTGACTCTATAGGGGAATTATATCACATCACATTAACAGGCATACACACACAGTGCATTTAGATGGATCTACACTGGTAAACGCGCACACACACACACGCGCGCGCGCGCTCCCTTCACCGCCCCCTTCTCTCTCCGTCTCTCTCTCCCTTCGTTCTCCTCTTCTTCATCACTCTTGTTTTACGCGTGTGTGATATGTGATGTGATACACGGGCTGTAATCATCCCAATGGCTCTCGTCGACCATGGACGATGATTTTGTTTCGGTTTTTCCATTTGCATCACGGGAATATCGCTCCAGCGTCGACGCAGTCCATGAGCACAAGGGGTTTTTCGCTTCCTATGACTGCTGAAGGATATTTCTGCATGTCGAGAGACTGAAGAGACACGGAGAACACGTTCAATGCCGTTGGAACATGTCATATGTTCCCTTTCAAGGTAAGAGGACTGATGGATATCTGCTGCATCCCCCGTGTTCCTCCCTCAGCGTCCTCCTGCGCTAGAGTACCACTGCTGCTGCTGCTGCAGGTGGAGGACTGCTGTCATTTTATCACTCCAAGTCAGGCAGTTTCTGTGTGTGAGGGAAAGAGACCCTTCTGCCCCCTCATGGCGTTTTACAATCTGTTTTAAGTACCTGCAAACCGTGCAGGGTCTCTATTGCAAGTGCATCCCACTGCATGGAAGCTCACTGGTTAGAGGAATTATCTCGAATTGTGTGCGTGAAATGGCTCAGATGCTCAGTGCGAGAAATATTCTTTCATTTGGACACACTTTGTGTCTGTGCTCTGAGTTTTGTGAAGTAGTTGAGTGGGAGATGTCACCGCTTTGGGGGGAATGAGCTTAAAGCCATTGCTTCCGTTAGCAACGGTGCATCTGACTAATCCGCAACAGAAGGCGCGTCAGTACTTCAACAGTCACTTAATAGTTTTTAAATAGTGTATAGCTGTTTTATACACTTGTGTGAGTGGCGCGGATTATTATTAATTCATTTAATATTAATAGTCGCTTAAGTGGTTTTGCATTTCGATATTTTATGAGGAGAGAACTTAATATTTTGTTGAACAATGTCAGTTCTCTTGCATGAGCGCAGCAGGTTATGCTATTGCATAATGTTTTTAAGGACAGCATAAATGGTCGCTTTGAACACTTACACTATATGATGTGATGAAATAGGGAAAGATGACTAACTGGGTTGACAAGTAACTTGCGACTGACCTCTGTCGGTTCAAAGTCAAAGCCTGAAAAGTGATTTTTAAGAATACATGTGTCTGATTTCCACCTAATTTGTTTTCAATTTGTTTGGCAAAGACGCTTTCCTAATGTTTTTTTCCTCCTGATTTGTGTTCCATTTGGTAGAATAATTGTTTTGGAGTTGATGGAACACTTTCAACAATTCATAGCTTTCATTCACGTGACCGGCTCGAAGACTTGGAGGGCAAAACATCCATAGAACTGCAGCACAAGCCTGTCAATTTTCCATCTGTTTCACAGCCGCAAATATATAGATCACCTCTCAAAAGAATAAAACAAAATGCAAGTTTTGGCCATTTGCAATCCATATTAAGCACCCGCAGAAATATTTCAATCATTAAACAGTGCGACAAAACGTGGTAAAAACACTTAAAGTGCCTTAATATATTTAAAACAGTAATATTAAACCATCAAATTCAGTAATCACCATATTAATGATGCATAGTTTACATAGGCAAGCAGATGAGGCTGGAATCCGCTTAATGGTTCAGTGTTTTCCTTATAATGGTTTTCTATAGGAAACCATTTAATGTGAAACTTTGCACATTGTGTTTATATTCTGGCTTCATCTGCTTGCCTGTACAACATATACATCATCGATAAGGTGTGTACTGAAATTCGCCTTTTAATATCTGCGTTTTACTACTTAATGCAATCTGCATAAAAATAACTGTTGGTCAGTGGAGCAAAGCTTGGTTTTGCCCTCCAGGTGGGCGTTCCTATAAGGGTGTGACGTCACGTGAAAACTATCAATAGACCTTAGTCAGTGCCATATTTAATTTTTTTGACGGAAATGAAAACGAGGCTATAAAAGTACAGCGTTCCGTGGATTACTGTTGTTTGACAACAGCGATTGTTCAACTGACGAAACGTCTCAACGAAAAAAAAAAAAAAAAACTTTCTAGACAAAAACTCCATAAACAGTTTTGAAGGTTATGAGTTATAAAAATCACGTGATTTTTAGGACCTTTACAGTGTGCCATTGTAAAGATTAATCACTCACATCCTCTTTTTCAGCCGCGTTAAATTCAATATGGCATCATACCTGACTATGAAAGTCGACTATTAGAATGATCATTGTCTAAAAAATGTAACTTATCATAGGCTAGCTGTGCAAACAGTCTCATAATGTTAAAGGAATAGGCTACTATAGTGCTGACTTTAATACTTTTGCTGTCTGTTATTAATGTCCACAGACATATTGATGTGTGTCACTGCATCTTCACAATATGGACAATGTATATTTTGCTGTAAAGATTATCATAGACTCTGTAAAAGAGGAAGAAGGAACACCAGAAATTTCATTTCATTTTTGTGCTTTTATGGTAAAGGTTTATTCGAAATAGATTATGACACACACATTTAAAAAAGTATATCAAATAATGGTGTTGTAGTCTTTACAAACATTACAGAATAATTAGTGGAAAATATCTGTTGAGTGGAATGAAGATTGGAAAAGGCAGTTCACTACATGTGCACTGTTTCCTATATTTTAAAACCTTTATGTCCGTAATGGCGTTTGAGGGATTGAGGAAGTTCTTTCCAGTTTTGTGTGTAATAGATATCAGGCATTGAGTAAACGGACTGTGAGTGGGACTAGTCAAAGTTCAACAAACCTTTATTTGTGTATTTGCATTCTCATTAGCATAGTCATGATATTGGGCAGAGACCTCATGAATAAACACAGCAGATGCAGAGCTTATTATGCAATTTCCTCATTATTGACATTTCAAGCTCTTTAGTTTCTCCTTCAGGACTGTTTCAGCTACTTTACTAATATGATGTCTGCAGAATTTGGCATTAGCATGTTGCTAAGCTAATTCTGCAATACTCTAAGCACAAATATACACCGTATACACTAAAATATCAGGGCAAATAGTCGATTCCAATTAGATTCTGCATTATTCTTCGGTACTGAATGAAATAGTACAATAGAAGTATCAAAATGTATCAGGATGATGTCTTAAAATGCAGGCTAGGTAGTTCACTATGTTTTGGAACAGAGCTTCTGACTCACTTTAACTGCAGAAATGCAGAATAAATCACGTTCACTGTACTCTGGGGTTTTAATATTCACACCAGGACCACATAAGAAGCCTGCGAGAATCAAGCAAATGTTCCCTTATTATAAAGTCAGCCTTATAGTAATTTAATTATGCTCAAATGTTTAGCCTACAGGATGACTTAACGGGCTTCTGTTGAAATGATGATCTCCCTATTTTGATTGGTTTTAACTATTCATGTTGCCAGAGGGTCATTTAGGGCCAGACAAGCAAAAGGCAGTAGAACCAATGATACTGCATTTGACAGCCATTTTCAGTGGTAAAGAATCTTTAGTAAGATTTTTATCTTAATAAATCATAAAGAATGTTTTTATTCAGCAAGGATGCATTAAATTAATTTAAAGTGACAATAAAGACAATAATAATTCTACAAAAGGTTTCTATTTCAAATAAAATGCAGTTTTTAACTTTCTATTCATTAGAGAATCATAAAAAAATGTTTATGGTTTCCACAAAAATATTAAGCAGCACAGCTGTTTTCAACATTGATGATAATCAAAAATGTTTCTTGAGCAGCAAATCAGCAAATTAAAATGATTTCTGAAGGATCATGTGACACTGAAGCCTGGAGGAATGATGCTGAAAATTCAGCTTTGACATCACAGGAATAAATTACATTTTAAAGTGTATAAAAACATAGTTATATTAAATTGTAATAATTTTTCACAATATTAGCGTTTTACTGTATTTTCGTCAAATAAATAAACGCAGCCTTGATGAGAATAAGAGACTTCTTTCAAAAAGACTGTACAGTATATGCGTAAACATTATGTGATGAATTAGTGATATTTTAGTCTGTAAGAATCTTGCATTTGAAACAGTGAAAGGCGAAACTACATTATCAATGCTCTGCACATTGTAATGAGAATAAATGCAGTGAACGAAACATGCTAATTAGTGTTTTTTGCTAAGGCAAGCATCATTTTTTATCGCCGCTCATACTCCGGGTTAGGGATCTGAACAAACCCCTATCCTTATTAAACTTCAGTGAGTAACTTATCCTATGGTCATGAGGTTGTTGAGAAGAGGACCGCTATTACTATTGTGATGTGCAATCTCTCACAGACAGTTTTTACTCTAGAATATCATACAGGGGGTGCAACCATATAGTAATGTGCTAAAACACTCAGAACATGTTAGCAACTGCATAGAAGTGACGTGGCAACCACCCACAACAGCCTAGCATTGCAGCGTGACTTTTGCATTGGTAAGCAGTAAGCACCACTCACATTTTGTTCAGAAAATGTAAAAATCTAGTTGTTTGCAATTTGTTGTTTCTAGTTGTTTGTTTTAATGCAGTTAAGTAAAGAATGGAACTGTATCCAGAGGCTTTTTACTCCTGTAAATTCTCTCAACAATGTTTCTCAGTGAATCAGATGTCACTTTTGTCATACGTTCTAACCTGTTATCACACTTTCCCCTCTTCACCAGCATTAAGGAAGCTATTTTTAAACAGTACAGTAGTGTGACAAGCTACAAACTAGTTTAATACAGACTAAACTGTAGTATAGTACAGTCAAATTACTCTTTTAAATGAATGCAATAGAAGGGCTATTTCGGAAAATAACCTTTTAGTAAGCAGTCTTTTTTTTTTTTTCTAATGTGAAGAACATTTTAATATTCTAAAAAAAATCCACTATAAAGAAGCTTTTGTGCAATGGAAATGTTGGATGTTAAAGCTTCTTCAGGGAACCATAAATGCCAAGAAAGAACCTCTATTTTTAAGAGTGTAACTGCTAGAATTAGAATACAGGAATTTATATAACCCATAGTGACAAACAGTATCATTTTATCATATATTTCATGTATTTCACTTCACAAGAGAAGATGCAGGAGTTATATTTGATGCAGTGAATCACTTATTTAGGTGAACCGCCTTAAACGAACTGATTCACTAAAAGCAATCAGATTTTCTAATGCTGAATATGTGACATACTTGTGGAAAATCTAGCTTGTTTATGGAAAAAAATAGACTATTATGAAACCAGCTAAGCTACTTTCTTAAAAGTAAAGGTTCCAAAAGGTTGTTTTTGCAATGTTAACATAAAAGAACAATTTTTGGTCCCCCAAAGAACTTTTCACTACATTATAGTGTCACACTATTGAAAAATGTCTGTAGTTAAGTTAGTAGCATCCCTACTTTTAGTTCTTCACACTGTTCTTTACATAATGTAGGCCTGCTATATGAGTAATACCTTGAACTTTTTTCCATTAACTAGCCTGCAAGGGATTTGAACTTTTCCTCTGTGTCAAATTACATGCCGATGTAGCAGCTTATGATATAATTGCGTAGAAATTATACAGAGTAATATGAAACCAACACAGTGGCACCTTACACAGAGGAGCTATTCGTGCCGCGTGAAGCCAGCGGATGTGAGTCCATGCATTAGTTCTCACTCGAGACAGCCATCAGTGAGAGTTATATTTAAAGGTCTTATACTAGCATCGGCCAGCTGACACTGTTAAACTACAGCTGTGCCTCAGCAACTTTTAGTGAAGAAGAACGGACCATCCGGTCGCAATTCTCCAGATACAAAACATGATGGACAGAATTTAGAGTTTAGTTTTTCAGATTCAAGTTTAGACTTTCACTCTTTTTCTGATGTTTTTCCACTGCTTTCTGACAGGGTGTAAAACCGAAAACATACAGCATGCAAGTACTGTATGTGAATGCAAATGGCTCTGCTTAAAGGGATAGTTCACTTTGAAATTAAAATTTGGTATCTATCAGCTTACCCCAAGGGCATCCAAGATGTAGGTGTCTTTTTTTCTTCAGTAGATCCAATTTTGATGTTTTTAGGTCAAACCGTTCTAGTCTGTCAGTCATATAATGGCAGGTATAGGTCACTGTCTCTATAAGAGGGAAAAAGAACATGCACAGAGAAATCCAAATTAAACAATTCCCCATCGTAACTACACATTGATGGCCTAAGACACGAAACGAGCGGTTTGTGTGAGAAAACGAACAGTATCTATATCGTTTTTTACCTCTTGTACACAACCATGTCCAAGTGATCTGAGTGCGCACACGCATCCGGTGTGTGACGTGTGTGTGCGCGCGCTCTGGCTCACGCTGCATTCACACGGGGCGTCGGCGTCAACGCTTGACGGAGGGCGTGTCTGAAGCGTGGTGCTGACGCGCCGTCATAGTTACAACAACAAATCACATACTTCTCTGGTGTTGCATGAACGGGATTGGGTATTTGCATGAGGCGATCTGATTGGCTGACGCCTCCGTTGGCGCTTGAAAAGTTGCGTCAACACCACGCTTCAGACACGCCCTCCTTCAAGCGTTGACGTCGACGCCCCGTGTGAATGCAGCGTGAGCCAGAGCGTGCGCACACACACACACGTCACACACTGGATGCGTATGCGCACTCAGATCACTTGGACATGGTTGTGTACAAGAGGTAAAAAACTATATAAATACTGTTCGTTTTCTCACACAAACCGCTCGTTTCGTGTCTTAGGCCATCAATGTGTAGTTACGATGGGGAATTGTTTAATTTGGATTTCTCTGTGCATGTTATTTTTCCCTCTTATAGAGACAGTGACCTATACCTGCCATTATATGACTGACAGACTAGAACGTTTTGACCTAAAAACATCAAAATTGGATCTACTGAAGAAAAAAAGACACCTACATCTTGGATGCCCTTGGGGTAAGCTGATAGATACCAAATTTTAATTTCAAAGTGAACTATCCCTTTAATGCAGTACTGTAGTCGCAAAAATTTTCATTTTCTGAGAAAAGGGAACCATATCTTTATATTTGCATTTAAATTAAAATATACTATTTAATTCAGAAATTAGATAAATTTGGCACAAAACATCTACCTTTATACTGAACTTAATTTTACAAAGTAACTGCTAAAATTAGAATACAGGATTTTAACAAAGATGAACACATATAGTGACAAACAGTATCATTTTATTAATGATTTATAGAAAAGAAGGGAAGAAATGGAAGCATTTTTCACCATGCAATACACATATGAAAAGGTTAATTGTGACTTTTTATCTCATAATTCTGTCTTGTTTTATATCACACAAATCAGACTTTATTCCTTACAATTGTGAGATTTAAACTCAATTGTGAGAATTGAGATTTAAACAAAATAAATTGTCGATTTAAGTAAAAAAATGAAAGATATAAACTCAGAACTGCAAGATATAAATTTGCAATTTTGAGAAAAAAAGTTAATGTACAGTAAACTCGTGATTGTGTGAAAAGTCCAACTTGTGAGAACTTGAAATCACGAGGAACAAAAATCAGAATTGTGAGATAAAACCTCAATGTCGATTTATAACTCGCAGTTCTAAGGAAAAAAGTCAGATTTGTAAGATGCAAACTCAGGTCTTTGCACACTTGCACACTGAGTCTGAAATTTTCGCACGTAAAAAAATAAATACGACCTCAATCAATCACGTCAATCCGTAGCAAGCATTTTGATAGGAAAGGATGACAAATAGGATGACGAAAAAAACAAACAGAAAAATGCATACGAAAATTTCGGACTCATTGTGCAGGGACCTTTACAGTTGTGAGAAATAAACTTGCAATTATGAAAAATAAAGTCCAAATTGTGATACACAAACTCACAATTGTTAAGAAAAAAAAGAGAATTGTGAAATATAAAGTCGTAATTAGTATTTGGCTTGCATAGATGGAGGAGTCTTATTTGATTTGGATATTTTATTTAGATGAAGCATCTGAAAGATACAGATTCACTAGGAGTTCCTAATGCTGCATACATATTTGTGGAAAAACTGTTTCTGGAAAAGCTCTACTATAATGAAAACAGCTGAGCTAGTGTCATGCTAACATTTAGCTTTTCAGACACAGGTTTGTTCGCACACTTTTTCACTTGCTTTCAGATAGTATATAAGGCCTAAACCACACACCATGCAAGTAAGTGAATGCAAATGCTACCAGCTACGATATAATGCAAATACTGTAATTACAAATATGTTAATTTTCTGAGTAAAGCTCATGCATCATTTGTTTGCAGATGACTCTTGGTTTATATCTAATTCAGTGACATTCAGGCATTTTAAGTGTCCCAATACTTCGTTTTTTGCATCCGAAGGATTTCTGAGCAGCAGATACTGTGTAAATCATTCATTTTTTGCAGTCTTAGCACCAGTGATGAGGAGTATTAGCACACAGAGACAGATGACAGATGCAGTAGGTAGGTGGAGTGTGGCAGACTGCCTGTTTCAGGACTCCACGGCTTACGCTCTCGCTCTCTCTTACTGATGCAGTGATAAAGAATGAAGCTTACTGTAATTGACTGTAATCAACTCTACACATACACACAGCCAGGCCAGTACAGAGCCAATGGACCCTGCCACAGAAACATTCCATTACAGCAATGATGGACTGCTTATGAAACATTTAATGTGTGTGAATTAATATGTATGCATGCTTTTGATGAATAGGTAAAAGAACGCATTCATCTTTCATAAAATACAAATATATATATTTAAAGACCTACTTGTGCTGTGTGAAGAAATAGTAGGTTTGATGTTATAAAGACAACATATTTAAATATTAAATAATTGTATTTATTATAATTCACATTGTGTTTTGTACTAAAGGCTATAGAAATATGATCTGTAAATATTTTCTGTACTATTAGATATTTACTTGAAGAAAAACATTTTCATTTCCATTCAAATTTATTTATAGACTGTTTAGAAATAAGAAATAAAATACAGTGAGGGAAAAAATATTTGATCCCCTGCTGATTTTGTATGTTTGCCCACTGACAAAGAAATGATCAGTCTATAATTTTAATGGTTTATTTTAACAGTGAGAGACAGAATAACAAAAAAATCCAGAAAAACGCATTTCAAAAAAGTTCTAAATTGATTTGCATTTTAATGATTCAAATAAGTATTTGATCCCCTATCAATCAGCAAGATTTCTGGCTCCCAGGTGTCTTTTATACAGGTAAGGAGCTGAGATTAGGAGCACTCTCTTAAAGGGAGTCTCAGCTTGTTACCTGTATGAAAGACAACCTGTCCACAGAAGCAATCAATCAATCAGATTCCAAACTCTCCACCATGGCCAAGACCAAAGAGCTGTCCAAGGATGTCAGGGACAAGATTGTAGACCTACACAAGGCTGGAACGGTCTACAAGACCATCGCCAAGCAGCTTGGTGAGAAGGTGACAACAGTTGGTGCGATTATTCTCAAATGGAAGAAACACAAAATAACTGTCAATCTCCCTCGATCTGGGGCTCCATGCAAGATCTCACCTCGTGGGGTTTCAATGATCATGAACGGGGACATGTACCGTCAGGGCCAGGGCATTGAAGCCAGTCAGGGCATTAAAAATGGGTCGTGGATGGGTATTCCAGCATGACAATGACCCAAAACACACGGCCACGGAGTGGCTCAAGAAGAAGCACATTAAGGTCCTGGAGTGGCCTAGCCAGTCTCCAGACCTTCATCCCATAGAAAATCTGTGGAGGGAGCTGAAGGTTCGAGTCGCCAAACGTCAGCCTCAAAACCTTAATGACTTGGAGAGGATCTGCAAAGAGGAGTTGGACAAAATCCCTCCTGAGATGTGTGCAAACCTGGTGGCCAACTACAAGAAACATCTGACCTCTGTGATTGCCAACAAGGGTTTTGCCACCAAGTACTAATGATTTGCGAAGGGGTCAAATACTTATTTCACTCATTAAAATGCAAATCAATTTATAACTTTTTTGAAATGCGTTTTTCTGGATTTTTTTTACGTTATTCTGTCTCTCACTGTTCAAATAAACCTACCATTACAATTATAAGCCCCTTTCACACTGCACGTTGGTCCCGGAAAATTGCCGGAAAATTGCCAGAAAATTGCCGGAGTGCCTTCTGTGTGAACGCAAACACGTCCCGGGATTAATTCCGGGATTGATCCCGGGTTGGGGACCTAGTAACATTGCCGGGTTCAGTCCCGGAACGAGCTCTGTGTGAACAAAAGCCGGATCAATGCCGTAAAGGGTGTGTCGTAGTGATGACGCACTTTATCGTTCGACTGTTTTACCGGGTGTTTTGAAGGCAGATCAACTTTCACACGACGAAAAATATGTAAACTGGAATGAAGCAGCGATCATGGAGCTCCTCACTATCAGCGCTGAAGCTGAAATCATTCTCCAATTTAGTGAAATGGTGAGCGGCGCATTATACACGTCACATGAAAGGTCACGTGTCTTTACGGGATCTTTACGGGTTGTGTGTGAATGCACGCACAGATTCCGGAAAATCACTGGCAGTGTGAATGCAGCAAATCTGACGATCCGGGAACAAATGCCGGAACACATTACCCGTGTATTTTCCGGAATCTCTGTGTGAAAGGGGCTATAGACTGATCATTTCTTTGTCAGTGGGCAAACGTACAAAATCAGCAGGGGATCAAATAATTTTTTTTCTCACTGTAGATTTTGTTTCATTTAAAATACTGTTAAAACTATATATATATCTTAATAGAATTAAAAGAAAATAGCAAGTTTGATGATATGAAGACATTGAAATATTAAATAATTGGCATTTTGTTGTACTCAAGCAATTTTAGTAAATTTAGTGTGTGTTATTAAAACATTGTGTGTAAAATATTTCTGTGCTGTTAGTATAAACCTGAAGAGAGAGATTTTCATTTCCATTCAACACTTAGAAATAAATAAGAATAATTTATAATATTAAGAAAATAATGTATTTATTATTAGTTGTTATTAAATAATTACTGTGAAAACTATGGCTCTCAATAAAATGTAATTGTTAAATGTGAATGTGATTTTATAAAGACATTTAAATATTAAATAACTGGTATTTATGTTGTAATTGTACTAAATACAAAGAAAATTATTAAAGTATTATGTAAGATATTTTCTGTACTGTTATTAAACATTATTTATTATAATATTTTAGTAATTTAATTTTATTATAATTTATTTAAGGATCATTATCTGCAGTGCGTTTCTAAAGTTTATTACTTTGTTTATTACTAACCCTAAGTATAATCGATAATAACAGGAATGCTTTTAATCTTGAAGACTAAAACTCTGTGTGTTTTCATGAGATCTGACTAAATAAAGCTCATGGGAATTGTGTATTAATATTACAGGGCTACATTAGTGCAGTGATGGAGCGCTGTATCCACAGAGCTGAATTTCTTTTATAAGAAGACTCGCATGGCTCTAATTCATGTCAAATTTCCATATTTTCATCAAAACACTCAGGTGCATTGGGAGTGGAAATATATTAGAAACATTCATTATCCTTTGAATATTATCTTAAGGAATTAATCAAATCTGTAGCCATGAGGGTTTTTTTAACAGACTCTATTTAAAATGACAATTCAGTCAAACATGTTTTTTGCAGTTACCAAGATCAATTGAATTCTATCCCTAATATCCAAATAATTTATGTTGCATTGTTTATTTGCATTTCAACTACAATGTAGTTTGAGTTTGAGTTTGTTTCCATAAAAATGTTTCTTTAAATAATGCATGCATAAGGTTGTGTTTAAAACAACTAATGTGATGCCTTTAAATGAGCTCAGGAAAGATAATAAGCATACAAGATCCATCAGTAAAGCACTGGGGCTCTTTGCACAGACTGTGCTATTGCATGACTGCAACTCTGCATGTAAAAATCATTTGATATTGAGGTTTCTCTCCTCACATGTTCATGCCAGATTTTCATTCATATTTTCAGCTTTCTGTTGTTTTTCTGATACACTCAGGCTATAGAAGATTTACGTTGCACTTTATGTTTTGGTTAATTTAAATGATCAATGATGAGTTTTGTTTTTAAAACATGATTTTAAGAGGCTTTGAGTAAAAAAAGGTTACTCTAAAATACTCTAAAGTTGTCCAAAATCTATATTTAAAGTCTTGAAGCCATACAACACCAGGCCAAAATTTCAGTCATTATTCACAGACATTCAAATGTTTTCACATTAAAGCTGGTTAGAGATAATGGTAACAGCATCTGGCAGCAGTGCTTATGACTGTTTAGTGGGCTTCTCTCAAAAGCTCTGGGTTTGAGATTGAAGTGAGTTACAGTGGAGGGCATGTGTATTTTCCAGTCATTGCAACTCAACATGGCAGTAACCCTTGATGTTGTGCTTGTGCTCTTGCTTATCATGTAACATGATGACATCCCTCCCTCGAGTGGAAGCTGCGTTCACAAACTAGTTGAGTAGTCCAGGGATTTTCACACTTTTTGGATCCAAGGACCATCTAATGGTCCCCCTTCAGAAAATAAATATAAAAGTAGCTATGTATTTTAAGACCTATTTATACTATTTGAGAAAGACAGTAAGTATTATTTAATAAAAAAATATTTTATTTTTATATTAAGTAATTATATTTTAATTATATAATATTTTCCATACTGTTAGATATAACTACTACAAGTACTATAACTCTAAACTGTAATAAACTGTGTAAATTAATTAACTGTGTGTGTGTGTGTATATATATATATATATATATTAACTATAAGCAGATTTGTTTTTTCACTTGTAGGGTAAAAATAGTGTCTGTCTGTGTATAGACAAAAAAAATCAGTAATGATTTATGAAGTATGATTGGAATATTTATTTATTTATTTATTAGAGTATTATTACAGACATTTTCTGTAGAACCACTATGTGTGGCTCCCAGGATTTCAAAACCCTGGACTAATTGTTTATTGAACTCGTTTTAGTTTTTTGTTTAAATTTTTCTTTAGTTGTTAGGGAGTTTGAATGGAAAAACTCATCTGGAGAAGTTGTCTTTACCCATCTGTTTTTTTGTTTTGTTTTTGACCCTATTGTGTTTTTAAGACACCATGGCAGGTTAAAAATACTTCAGTTTTTCCAAATATGTCGAGAGTCAAGACCCTGCATTCTGAAACCCATCCAGTTGTTTCTAAACACAAGAACACTTCTTATGTGACCGACTCCTAAGAAACCTGTCTGAATGGAGTCAGGTAAACCAGAAACCAGCTTAATTATACAAAGCTTGCTGATTGGTTGACTAGTCATTCAGGCAACCCACAGACTAGTAGATTATGAAAACATAGTTTTGCACATCCCTAAATGCACATATAAACTGGAGGTGATGCGATCAGCATAAGGTTATGGGTTCAAAACAGGCATTGGTTCTATCCACATCCATATATGAGAAGCGTGTTTTTTGAGTTTTGTCTTTAAATGCTTCCCACGTGGAGCTGCTGAAGTCTTTGTGGGATAAGCAGCTCTTGAAGGTGAGCTTTAGAAATTAGTTTGATGAAGGAGTCTGTTGTGTGAATTTTAATATCAGCCTGTGTTCGCTTCCCCACTGACAGCGCATTAGAGTCGTGTAGCTGTAAGCTGTCTTCTGGACGTCTCAGGGTTCATTTTCACACTGGCTTACGGCCCTTTTGCGGGATGACCTAGGTTTAGCTGGAGAGGATATCTGTGTTACGTTACTTATATGCAATAACATGCTCCACACACACGCGCTGTCCCTAATAAACCCTCTTTTTTCTCCCTTCTCTGCCCTTCGCACTTGGTTTAACTGTGTTTCACGCTCTCGGGCCACATTTTATGCTCATAATCTGCTGTACTCGATGTCCTCGGTCTGTAGATCAGTGAGCATCCAGGCTTCTGCTGTATAGGCCACCTGCTCTTCTCTGTCTGGGACCGAAGGTGTTACCGGGACGGGCCGGCACACACTGACACACAGATCGGGCAGGTAAACACACGCTGTGTTGCATGAAAAGTGGGCCAGCACGTGCCTGTGTCTCTGCTGTATAGTGTCCTCGCTGGACCTCAACAGAGTCTCTTCATTAGACACTGAAAAAAAACTGGTGTGGTATTTACTTTGAAACAATTTGCACTCAGAAATTGCTGGTAAGTTTTGCAAATAATTACGAAGAAATGGCTTGTAATATATTGGATTAAACATGAAATTTTTAAGTAGGAAGACTGAAATAGTATTTTCTTGTAAAGCATTCTTGAAAAATCACAACTTTGAAAAATCATTTTTACAGTGTAGTTCAAGTCAGCTCAGAAGTTTGAAGTATGAAAATGATTTTTACAGTTTTAGGGTAGTGATCGCAGAGGTCAGATGATCATAAAATGTTGAGATATTTCTATTATTAGTTTTATAGTAGATGGTAGTTTGATAGTAAGAAGACTGGTTCCTTCGAGATTTTCCTATGGGGTTTTATAATGGGGTTTTTCAATTTGTTAGTAATATAAAGCCTTTGGTAAACTTAAAGGAATAGTTCACCCAAACATGAAAATTCTGTCATTTATTACTCACCCTCATGTTGTTCCAAACCCGTAAGACCTCCGCTCATTTTCGGAACACAAATTAAGGTATTTTTGATGAATTCCGAGAACGCTCTGACCCTCCCATAGAAAGCAAGGGTCCTACCACGATCAAGGTCCAGAAACGTAGCCTTAACATAGAAAGGACATCGTTAAAATAATCCATGTGACATCAGTGGTTCAACTGTAATTTTTCGAAGCTACGAGAATACTTTTTGTGCTCAAAGAAAACAAAAATAAAGACTTTATTCAACAATTCATCCAATGCTATCTCACGACCAATTCGTACATATTTTACGAGGTGGCTAATTCGTACGAATTGGTTCGACCTCACTCGTACGATTCGATTTGTCTAGACCCCAGTGATGGGTAGATTTAGGGGCGGGGTTAAGTGTAGGTCATTTGTACAAATTCATTAGAATTGTGCAACTCGTAAAATACGTACAATTTAGCAAAAAGGTCGTACGAATTAGCCACCTCGTAAAATATGTACAAATTGCCATGAGATCGGGCTTATTCATCTCCTCCGCGTCACCCTGGCGCCATTTTGGAGAGTATCCACTGAACGTAAACAACGTATGCTGTTCTGTGTCAGCATCACCACGTATGTTGTTTACGTTCAGATCAAAGCACGCGCATACGTCATGATACTCTCCAAAATGGCGCCAGGGTGACATGGAGGAGACGAATTGTTGAATAAAGTAATTTTTGTTTTCTTTGCGCACAAAAAGTGTTCTCGTAGCTTCGTAAAATTACGGTTGAACCCCTGATGTCACATGGATTATTTTAACGATGTCCTTCTAAGGAAACTACGTTTTTGGACCTTGTTCATCAGAGAGCTCATGGAATTTATCAAAAATATCTTTATTTGTGTTCCGAAGATGAACGAAGGTCTTATGGGTTTGGAACGACATGAGGGTGAGTAATTGATGACAGAATTTTCATTTTTGGGTGAACTATTCCTTTAACTTGATGATAATTTGATGTTTTGTTCTACAACATAAACTGCACACACTCACACCCCAAACTGTCTTAATTTAATTTTACTGCATTGTAAGATTAAATTAATTTACATTTAACCATTTTGATATGGAGAGGCACTGAAATGTAGACCTTTGTTTATGTGTTTGTGACCTACACTGTAGGATGACGTGAAAACAGTTCGCTATTTAGGTTTGTACTTTAACTAACTTTAACGTTAGCTAGTTTTAGCCAGAGATACCTTGCTGAAGCACAAGATGTCATTAAAGTTCTGCTTGAGCAGATGCAAATTGTAACTTAATGAGAGTATGACAACCAGAAAATGAACATTTTTGTCTTCGGTGGGATTGGGGTTGAATGCTTAGGGACATTTTGCTCTGTTTTGGTGGGGTTTAGAAAATGGAATAAAATAAATTCCATTGCCCATCCTCTCAGGATACCTGGGATCAGTGTAACAAGTACCCCAGGCACATAGTTTTTCAATTTTTGTAGCATAAACACCATCCGACTGATGAAAGCTTCAGATCTTCCAATGTTTCTCTATGGTGCTGAAACTTAAAGATGTCCGAGTTCCAGTCCCCGTGCAACTGATACTCAACTGCCATTGGCTCATCTGCGTTCAAGGGGAGGGACTTACCGATAGGTCAGTTGATCAAATATGAGAGATTTATAGTGTTTCAAAGATTTTTATTTCAAATAAATGCTGTTCTTTTTAACTTTATATTCATCAAAGAATCCTGAAACAATATTAAGCAGAACAAGTGTTTTCAACATTAATAATAATAATAATAATAATAAATGTTTCTTGAGCAGCAAATCAGCATATTAGAATGATTTCTGAAGGTTAATGTGACACTGAAGACTGGAGTAATGATGCTGAAAATTCAGCTTTGCATCACAGGAATGAATTACATTTTAAAATATATTCAAATAGAAAACAGTTGTTTAGAATTATATTAATATTTTACAATATTACTGTAGTTTATAAAATAAATGCAGTTTTGGAGACAATAAGAGGCTACTTACAAAACCATCATAAAATCTTACTGACCCCATACTTTTGAATGTTCATTTACATATTAATAATAGAGTTGATTTCCAATAGCATTTTAGCAGCATTACAGGAGTGACTAGCAGGTTTAATCTGCTGTTCTCCCTTCTGTTGCTTCTCAAAAAAGTTCTGTCCGTCTGCCAGCACAAGTGTTGTGTGCGTCTGCGCTGCGATGGTAGCACAGGTATGAATGTTAGCGACAGGCCTCAGGGTAATAATACAATGACACAGTTCTCAGTCTATCTCTGGATTGAGGACGGATCATTATAATTACGCTTCATCTCTCAGGACCCAAATCACGACCCGTTTTCTCTCAGCGGAGCGACCCACATGCATGAAGACATATAAAGGAATACACAAAGGAGCAAAGCAAGAAAGTGCACACACACACACGAATGATGGCTGTGTCACGTGTTTATGCAGACACAGATGGCCCCAGACTGTCAGTGATTTATTCAGCATGTGGAATATTCCAGTGAAAGGAAAATACGGTACAATGCAAATATGCAAACTTCACTGAAGCACTGCCGCACCTCGTACTTGTTTTGACAGTTTCTCCGGAGGTAAATGTAAAATAGATCCAGGAGGACAGGACGGCTGTGTTCAGAATGGAACGCAAGCTTACTAAATGTGCTGTATACCGGCAAATATTTAAAAAAAATCACATGTGAAATATACAACGATTAACGTTTCAGACGTTTGTATGCTGCATTGTTGTCACATGGCCTCATCTTGTTGCATGTACTGTATATTTCAGCGAGTGGAGTTCAGTTGTCTTGAAAATAAATATGAATATTTTTATCTAAATTTCTATAAAAAAAATACCTTAAAGGGATAGTTCACCCAATAATTGTTTTTTCAGACCTGAATCAATTTCATTCTTCTATTGAACACAGATTAAATTAATTTGAAGAATGTTGGTAACCAAATGGTTGCTGGTGGCCATTGACTCAAAAATACAATGGAAGTCAATGGCTACCAGCAACTGCTTGGTCGCCAACATTCTTCAAAATAAATTTTATGTTCAACAGATGAAAGAAATTCATACAGGTTTGGAGCAACATGAGAGTAAGTATATGACACAACTTTCATTTTTTGGTGAACTATCCCTTTAACTCTGGACACACAGACCAAATTTTGTCAAGGAAGAGATTGAGTGGATTTTAATTTTATAATAGATGTATAAAAAAACAGGATCACCGTCTCCACAAATAAGATTACGCAGCACAACATTGACATTGATTGATTGATTGATTGATTGACTGATTGATTGATTTAGCAGAAAATCAGTTAGAATGATTTCTGAAGGGTCATGTGACACTGAAGACTGGAGTAATGATGCTGAAAATTCAGCTTTGCATCACAGGAATAAATTACATTTTAAAATATATTCAAATAGAAACACTTATTTTAAATATTTTAAAATTACAGTTTTTTTTATCAAATAGATGCCGCTTTGGTGAGCAAGGATTTAAAAAATGTACAGCCCTCAAACTTCTGAATGGTACTATATAAACATGTGCATACTGTGTGCAGACTACATACTGCAGAAATAGAGTAGTATGCTCTTCTGTCATTAAGAAATATGATGTTGTTTTTTTTCCTCAGACGTGAGCTCCATCATTACCTTTCTTTTAAGTGTTTTGTAGTATCTAATATTATTTGTCTCCCTGTTTGTGAATGCTGTCTCACTTTAAATTTGTATGAGCTTCCAGAAGAGAGATAGAGGTAGAGAGACGGAGAGAGTAGAGGGAGGCTGGGAGACAGATGGATTAAAGGTGGAGGGGGGCTGTGAGAGGAAGACACATGAAGGAAGGCTGCCAGTGAGTTTGTTGGAAAGTTGGATCTCATTTTTTAGCTTGTTCTTTTTTTGTCTGATATAGGGCTGCATGATTATGACAATACTCATAATTGTTGATTTACTTACTGCAATTACAATTATTAATTTCAATTAATAGTATTTCTATTAAATGTGCCTCAGCGATGATTTCATTTATTGCATTGGTTGATACGGCTATTTTTGGCTTATACTAACACTGAGCAGTATGAATGTACCATCACACATAAAACGTTGTAAGTTACCAATAGCATTGTAGTAATCGTGATTATGATTATCTATTTAATCATGCAGCTCTTGCCTGATATATATGACAAAATATGACCAAATTTAGAGTTTAAGATACCACACTTTTTGCGTGTGCATTTGAACTGTATTGGCCACATGCAACAGGATGTTGAATCAGAATCGGAATGATATAAGAGATTGTAGTGAATGGCAATTCAGAAATTCATCAAAACTTCAGACACACGTCAGGTCAATTTTATTAGTCACATTTTGCAACATAATTACATAATTAATTTTGAGTAATAAGCAAGTATGCCTATTTATTCCCTCATTTGTGGAAAATATTTCTTATTCAAGTGACATAATTCTCTAAATCAAGTTCAGTAACAATTTTCAATTTTGCCACACATCTCCACATTATATGCTTCATAGTTTTCAAATAACCTTAACCATAACCATATATATATATATATATATATATATATTTTTCAAATGGTATGTACATTTTCAATATTTGTTTATTTAATAATTACTCACATTGTTTTCAAACAACCTTAAAAAAATTATATTTGAAAACTTTTTTTTAAGTTTACAATATGTATTTATATAATAATTACTAATATGTTATATATACTGTATATATATGTGTGTTTACAATATTTATTTATACAATAATTACTATATATATATATATATATATATATATATATATATATATATATATATATATATATATATATATATACTTTTATTTTTATTCTGCTTCCTTATATTAAATTCTGAGTTACAATTCTGTATTGTATGTGTCACTTCAAGTCAAATCTCAATGGCCCTGATTTACAAATAACTTTACTTGCTTGTTCTGCAACAGTTTCCATCAAAACTGAGCTCATAAACCATCATTGCCACTTATTCATCCTCTGCTTTCTACATCGTCTCATTCACTCATCAGATCTCTGCTGTCATGTACATACTATGAGCTATACATAGCAAACGGAGAGAGAGAAAGAGAAACAGAGTATTTCATGGATGGCTAGGTTGCTATGGGAACAAGAAATGGTCTCTCTTTTCCCAAAAAAGTGTCCTCGTTCCCTCCGTTTCTCTCAAAACCCCTCGTTTTTCTCTCTCTTTCTCTTTTCCATCTGTTTTTTCTCCCTCCTCTCCGTCTCTCGCTTTTTTCTCTCTCCCACACGTTTTAGCACTCTTTCTCTCTGCCTCTCTCTCTTTTCGTCCAGTTCTATCCTTGTCTTTCATACCTCTCTCATTCCCCCTCTCTCTCTGATCATCTGTCTCTTTAACACTCACTTATATTCTATTCTTTTCCCGGTTGTCATGGCAATAAGCTGGGGGTGTGTGGGTGAGAATGAGAGAGAGAGAGTGGGTGTTTCGGAAGTGACATCTCTTGGGCAGTAACCTTGTTTCCTGTATGTAGATTTGGGGGGCGGGAGCAGTAAAGTGCAGCTACAGTGACGCCGTGTGGAGGATGCAGCGAGGAGACGAGCAGGTAGATGTGAACGCTGCTTCAGGAGCTTCCAGCTATTGATCAGTGCTGCATGAGTGCGGCCTTTCAGTGTGTGGTGGGAATTAGCAATGGAAAACCACGCTTTAATGTCTTTTCATAGCTCAGCTGTTTCTCCTAGAGAGCAATGAAATTAGAAAACTCAGACTTTTGCTAAAAACAATGTATTTCTTAATCAAAATGACAGTTTTGTGGCTTTTACAGACAAAGATGTCTGTTAGCATTCCAATTCATCCTAATGGTGATGCAGGACCCCTGGTGTTACGTGAGATCTGCCATCTTTGCTAAAGGGAACCACTAAGGATTTGAAGCAGTCACCTGAGCTGTGATGTCAAAAGCAGTAGGAAAAAATATTTGTCCGGCTTTTAAGAGTTAATTGAAATACAACCAAAATCAAAGTACGGCTTATTGCAACATGCGCCAACCCTCTTTATTATTATTAATATAATATATTATAATATAATGTAATAATTAGTAGTAGTAGTAATAGTAATAATAATAATATGTTTTCCTTTTCACAATAGTTATATTTCTTTTGTTTAAAATAATTTAATAATAATAATAATATCAACAACTTTAATAGTAGTAAAAAAATAATTTAATAATAATAGTACAGATATCATTAATTGTTATGAATTATTATTATTATTGTTATTAAAGTAACACTGCTAATATTATTTTATAGTGACATATAAAATCACAAAATTTTGGGCCAAATTGTTCAGGCCTACAAACAAACACAGCAAACCAAGAGCTTTTTTTAAATCACATTTTAAATCTAAATTTTTATCAGAAAATCACAATTAGACCTTTTTCCTAAATCATGCAGCCCTAGGCAATTGCAAAATATCTGATGTAAAACTATGAAGTATTTGTGAACTATATTTTGCATGCAAAACATCTAATTCACTAGAACAGTGGTTCTCAAAGTGTGGCTTCCTCTAGTGGTACGCAGACAAATCTCTGAAGTAAATATAAATGGGGAAGGCCTAGTGGTTAGAGAGTCAGACTTGTAATCCAAAGGTTGCGGGTTCGAATCTCAGGTACGGCAGGGATTGAAGGTGGGGATTGTGGATGAACAGCATTCTCTCCACCTTCAATACCATGACTGAGGTGCCCTTGAGCAAGGCACCGAACCCCCAATTGCTCCCCGGGCGCTGGAGCAATGGCTGCCCACTGCTCCAGGTGCGTGTTCACAGTGTGTGTGTTCACTACTCACTGCTGTGTGTGTGCACTTGGATGGGTTAAATGCAGAGCACCAATTTCGAGTATGGGTCACCATACTTGACAATACATCACGTTATTATTATTATTAAATTAGGCCACGTGTCCACCAAAGCGTTTTTTTTATTGTTTTAAATGGGAGCGTCTTTTTCATGCTGAGCACTCGGGCGTTTTTTTCTCGCCGCAGAGAGTTGAAGAATGTTCAACTTTGGGTAAAACTTAATGCTCATCACTGTCCCATTTTAGTCAGCTAACCAATCACAGTGGAGGAGGGGCGGGACTAATACCGTCACACCCTGCTTGTACTACGACTGAACAACAATGGAGAAGTTAATATTGCTTGTCTCCGAGTATTTATGTCTTTACCAGATGGAATTGCCAGAGTACAATAATATTGTTATGAAAAATAATGCTTGGAGAAACATTTCATTCGCGATGCGTCCAGAGCCGGCGCCAGCGCAGCACTGATGAGGGGGCCATAACGAAAGGGGGCGATGACGTACGCAAAGTAAAAATAAATAAATAAATAAATAAAAACATATGTGGCCCATTCACGTATTTGTCGGACCGTAAACAAGCCTGCCCGCGCTCCACAACTATTAGAATACTGGGTTCACACACAGATAGTGTTTTGGTCAACCACAGCGAGACAGGTCTGTTTTTTATTTTATTCATTTTTTTTCAGTGCAGTGTTTTAGAATATGTATTAAGCGTGGAAAGCTGCTAAACAAGCGCAATTCAAATAAAGACATCCGTAGCTGCAATGGAAAAGTACCTGGAATGAAAAATGCTCAGTGAGCCCTACTAAAAGGTGGCCAAAAATCATATTAAAGGACTTGAGCTGGTAACAGCAGCAATTACCAGGCCTTTGGTGCCCTTTGCAGCTGTAATAATATGTAGCTTTACATAAATTGTATATTTTGTATTACTTTATGTATTTTAACAGACAATATGATTATAAGTAATTAACGTCATTATTGCCTCATTGTTTTATATAATGTTTTATAAGTCATTTTAAAGGCTATTGTTCGTTGTTGTTTTTATAACCACAAAAAAAAAAAAGAAAAAAAAAATTCAATAGCAGATATTATTTGAAGCACAAAACCACGGTAATTTGTGGTTACAGCCAAGAACATGGAAACTCAAAGAGAATATAAGGCAGATGCTGATGGTGAAATTTTAGACATTTTAATCAAGCCAAAAAAGTTTCACAGGATTTTTGAAAATATTTAAAAGTTTTCGAATTTATAAATTTGCATTCACCGCAAATGACGTAGGGCGGGCGCCAGCGCAGATGCGGGAAGGGCGCGTACTGTGCTACTTGTGTTCATTTTTTAATTATATATAGTTCTGTTCATGTTTATATTTTTATTAATGTATATTAATATAGAACGATAATTAAAAAAAAAATGATGCCCTATGCAAACTGCGTTCTGCTTATAGGGAGCGGCGGTACACCACCACAACCACCAGAAATACTCATTGTGTCTTTTTAAAGAAACACAAGCTATTGTGACATTCCCTGACATAACACATTTTTATTTACATGCATTTTTAAGTACAAACTGAACAGTACAAACAATACAGCAAAATTCAATTAACTACGATTTAGCCCTACTTTAAACATAAAAAATTATTTCATCATACCTTTAGCTTAGTCTGTAGTGCTGCAATGCCTGCATAGTTGAACCGCTTGCGCGGGATTTGTGTGTCATTTTAAAATGTGACTTTGTGAAACAGACTTTAATGTTTGCTAATAGCATCATATTAATGTAGAAAGCCTTTTTTGGCATTTTTTTTAAATAAACCTTATATTTCATAAATAAAATCTATTTTCACACTCATCTTGGAGGGGGCGGGAGTCCGAGTGAGCTTTAAGTACAGTTTTTTGCATTTAAGTACAGTACAGTTAATGTTCAAACTGTGTATTTACTGTGTATTTACAATGTTTTAAGAGGCTGACAATCATAAACATTCTTATTAGGAATAAAACTTTTTTTTTTTTTACTGTGCATAGTGCTACTGCATTTTAATGTTGGTCATAATAGTGGTACTTGGAAAGCCAAATATTTTCTGAGGTGGTACTTGGTGTAAAAAGTTTGAGAACCACTGCACTAGAATACACTGCTTTTGAATTTCACTTGATGAGAGGGATGTTTTTTGCCTTCAGGATGGTGTAGTTATGGCATCAATCAGAAGGAGCTAACTGACCCATGGTAACCAGCTAAACCTTGACCTCTCAGTGAGAACCATGAACTCTGTAAACAACAAAAGATGTGTTATTTCATCCATTCTGAAAGCAAGCCAATCAGGAACGTTCTCAACCCGTCAATCATTTTTTGTGTTTGCTGGCATCTGATTGGCTGAGATATCTTTGGATGGTGGGCTTTTGGAAAGATTATTTAAAGGGGTCATATGATGCTTTTTTAAAGATCATTATTTGGTGTAACAGAATATGTTGACATGCTTTAATGTTCAAAAAACACATTATTTTTAAAATACTGTACATTATTGTAGGTCCTCTATGCCCCAACACTCTCTCAAACACGTCGTTTTCTACAAAGTCCCTCCTTCCGACAAGCACAGTCTGCTCTGATTGGCCAACTGGCACAGTGCATTGTGATTGGCCGAACACCACAAGCACTCGTCGGAAATGTAACGCCCCTTTCCATAATGCGAGCTTCAGCTTTTAAAAATAAATGTAAAAAGCGTTAATAATGTCCTTTGTTTTACTATCAGTTCAAGCCCAAGAGGGGAACAGAGTCGCGTGACAGACACAGTGATGAAGCTCGTATGTGTTTGCAAACAAGCCGCGATTAAGACAGCTGACTCCACTGTGATGTGACCCTGTCTCTCTCTCTCTCTCTCTCTCTCGCTCTCTCTCACACACACGCGCACACACACATACTCACACACACACACACACACACACACACACACACACACACGACGCGCAAATCTCTGCATTTGAACAGTCAATAGCAAATACTTAAACTAATAACAAAACATACTTACAGTCGCTGATTCAGAAGCGCCAGATTGTCACAGCAAAGTCAGAATTACCTCCTCTCCTAGGTTCACGAAACTGTCGTCCATAAAATGCATTGCTGTTCTGTTGTAAGTAATCTTAATGATTCCTAATTGCATCTACTTTCGAAAGGCCAAATAAAGTGCTTTTGCTTTCGCATAGAAACACATCGTCTTCCTGACATGACTGCATCAACACTACTGCGGTTACTGAAACTACGCCTTCTTTCTTTGCGTGAACATTTGGGCGGCATTATGCAAATATTTCCACATCGTGACGTAGACATGTGGGGGTGTGTTTTAATGAGCCGTTTTAGGGGGCTGTGGCAGAGTCTTAACTTTGATAAAGAATATCTCTTTGGTTTTGAGACTTTAGTCTTTGCAACTGCAGGGATCTTATCTATGCACAATCAGCTTGTAACACTCCAAAGAGTAAGGAAAACTTGAAATCGCATCATATGACCCCTTTAAAGCACTTTTACTTTTAGCAGTTTCTTTTCTCAGTGTTTGCTCAGATTTTCTGTCAAAAATCTTAATAGGAAACGTATGTTAAATATTGCCTTTTATATCTCCAAATAGGCTTCAGTAGAAACATCTGAGATAAAGCCAATATGTAAATCTCCAGAGCTATATAAGAGCATCCTCTGAGAAATAACATTCGGTTCCTGCTACTGCTGGATGACAGTCACATGTCCATCACGGTACATGAACACAGAAATGCTTTTGTGCATGCATCAAAGCACGACCTTTCAGCCTACTGTAAAACAGACTATTGACATCTGCTAATGCAACACAGATATGATTATGAAACTTGCATCTACTCTCTTTTCTGTGCATACCTGCCTGGGGCATCTGGAGATACTGTGTAATTTATTTTTAGCTCTGTTTGGAGTGCAGCGATGTGAATAATCAGTGTTTCTCCTGTTGGGCTGCATGATGACAATGTGAGACTGACCCATCCGCGGCCTGATCCTCATGTGCACGGCACACATCAGCACCCACAGCCCGTGAAAGAATAGTAACACCCTCTCAGAAGTGTGCTAGCCAATGACACCCAGCGTTTGTGATGGAGAACATGAAGAGGCGCCTGCAGCGTTTGTGTCTGTAATGTCAGAGGTGGTGCATGTGCTGAAACAGATGCATTTGAAGAACAGCTTTTAATTGAACAAAGCAAATGTTACTGTAGAAATTACTGCACTTTTACTACCCAAAGCCTCTTTCCTAGTTCATTCAGAACGTTCATTCCAAAATGGGTCATTCAGAAATCATTAACCATGGGCACATCAAAGAATAATTCACCCATAAATTTAAATTATCTGAATATTTACTCACCCTCAGGCCAGCCGAGATGTGGATGAGCTTGTTTGTTCATCAGAACAGATTTGGAGAAATTTAGCATTACATCACTTGCTCACCAAAGGATCCTCTGCAGTGAATGGGTGCCGTCAGAATGAGCGTCCAAACAGATGATAAAAACATCACAATAATCCACACCACTCCAGTCCATCAATTAACATCTTGTCAAGTGAAAAGCTACATATTAGAAAATAAATCCATCATTAAGGCGTTTTAACTTTAAACCATTGCTTTCGGCTGAAGTATCCATAATATTGCTTTCTCCAGTTGTCTCGTCTGAATCAGGAGAGAAATATGCACAGATCAAGCACCGTTTAAAAGCGAAAACAGTCAAAATGGTTCTAAACAAATATATTGGTGGATTTTGATGTGAGAGGACAACAGCAGATTGACTTTTTAAAGTGTTATTATGGAGTATCGACAGTTTTGGAACCAGAAATGTATTTAAAATGTCTTGGACCATTAATCCGGATACATTTGAAAACTGAGTTTTCGTTTTAAAATGCTCTCCAACCACATTAGCGTTTTCCAAATGTTTCTCATTCAAAATGAAATGTTGGAAAACGTTAAATTCAACTTACTGCGCATGTGTAAAACCTCATAAAAGCTCACTGGGATGATACAGACGGAACAAACATAATACGTTTTCTCACAATTCGGAAGGATCGTTATATTAACGGAAATAACTCATCATTCACTGACACGTCCATGTTGCGCTCACTCATGTTTTGCCGCAGGACAGCAATTGTGTGTAAATTTTCTGTCATATTTTTAGGACTGTAATATAAAGAGGATACAAAGTAAATATCTTTAGCAACAGTGTGAAAGTGCATAGCACATAACAGGCAAAATTACCAGCATAAACATAGCTGTCTATTGGTACAACATGCGTCACATGACTAAACATGTCATCGTTTTCAAAAGCCTCACACTACAACGCAAAAATGGCATTTTCAAATTTATCCACTTTGGAGAGCGTTTTCAAAAAGCTCCGTTTGCCTTGACAAAAATGCTGTCTCAGTGTGGATGGAAGGCCAAAACGGAGAGAAAAATATTCATTTCCAAATGAAAATGTATTAGTGTGGAAATGTCGGATTTTCACTTTCCACTTCCACTCAAGATTTTAACTGATGGACTGGAGTCGCTTGGATTACTTGTGGATTATTGTGATGTTTTATCAGCTGTTTGGACTCTCATTCTGATGGCACCCATTCACTGCAGAGGATCCATTGATGAGCAAGTGATGTAATGATAACTGATTCATTCATTTTATTTTTTTTGTGTCACTCCTAGTCCTCAATATTCAATCCATATTTAGTGTCTCAGCTTGTCCTGACAGACATATGTAAATGATAAAGTGGTAAACAAAAGATAAATAAAACGGAGGTAGTTCTCTTTAGCTTTATTGCTTTGGATAAACACTAACATATCGTACCTTGTGTTAAGTTGGCATAAAGTCACTTCACATATTCCCTGCAACTAAATCATTTCATATTCAATCTCTGTGAAGTCTTTAGTTGTTGTCATGAGCAGTTTCTTACATGGCGGCGGAGAGTGCCGTTGAACAGGGCAGTGCTGGGCAGCTCCTCCAGCTCTCCAGGACTTCTTGTCAGGATGGAGCTGGATGTGACAGGCTATTTCCATGGTGGAAAAGATTTCAGCTGGCTTACTGTCAAGCGGGGAGCCCAGCGCGCTGTAGTGAGTGTGTTGTGCGGCCCAGCGGTGGGGATACGGCTCAGAGCAGCGGCGCAGTACTGTGTTTGGTGTTTTTGTTTGAGTCATTTTGTGGCCTGCTGTCATGTTAAAGGAATAGTTCATCTTAAAATAGAAATTCTGTCATTACTTAGTCTCATATGTTGAATCAAATGAATCCGATTTTATTTTGGTGTTAGCTATGTTTTTTCTTAAAAGTTTTCTTTTGGTCACCAAGGCTGTATTTATTTGATCAAAAATACAGTAAAATGGTATTATTGTGAAATATTACAATTTTTTATGTGTTTAAAATATTTAAAAATATAATTTATTTCTGTGATACAAAGCTGAATTTTCAGTCTTCAGTGTCACATGATCTTTCAGAAATCATTCTAATATTTTGCAAATAGGGCCGCTTAGTGTTGTCAAAAGACCCGGTACTTCGGTACCAAGTGGAAACTGAAAACGTACTACCTTTTCTGTCAACCCGGTTTTGCTGCTCTATCTGAAAGATTCTATCTCTTCATAAAAGATGAATGCCGAAAAAGGAGGAAACACATCAAACTCAAACTTTAGTACAGCAGAAAGAGTTAAGCAGGTTTTCAATTTAATATTTAGTAATTTATTTTTGTAACGTTATACAAGTCTTTGGTATCACTTTTGATCAATTTAATGTATCCTTGATAAATAAGAGCATTTATTTCTTAGAAAAAACTACAGCCACAGACAAACACTAACAAACAGGGTTATTATAGTTAATGAAAACTAAAAATAAAACCATAGAAAACATTTTCATTACTTGAAATAAAATAAATGTAAACTGAAATAAAATGTATTTTTTGCCATTGTACTATTTTTGTACTGAAATAACTAAAACTGAAACAAAAATTAAATAAAAAACTACACACAGACATACAGTATGTATATATATATATATATTATACACACACACACACACGCACAACTTTAACTAAAATTTAAATGAGAAATAAAAGCATTAATTCAAAATATTAACAAATCCTTTCATACTAAATGACACTTCAATCTAAAAGACATCTGGCTATTTGAAAGACTTCACTTGTGCTCAAGTTCATTTAAAAGCAACTGGATTTTTTTCCCATTTTCTGAAGACGTTTTTCCACTAGCTGAAAAAGAAAAAAGGAAAGTCCAATTGTCTGTGCATAAATTCTAGCAAACATACGGCTGCTTAAGTCCAGTGATCTGTTTTGTGAGTGCCTTTCCCTGTTGTTCTGGAGTGCTTGGAGGAAATCTGACAAATGTGTGTGTGAGTCTGGACAGAAGCGTCCTGTGCCGGTCCAGCATCCCTCTGATGCTGCCACCATCTGTCAAGGCTGTTTCTGATTGGCTGGAGGTTCAGAGGGTAGGAGCTCATGGAACGAAAGGACACCGGGGCAGAGTATCGACTCTGAGCTGTAGTTTTTGGAGCGAAAGAGTGGGAGGCTCGTCCAGTCATGAGTTTTATAGAAGAACAGGGATGAAGTAAAAAGTCAAAGGCCATAGTAATCGCTTTATTGTTCTCGCCTTGGCTGACAGGGCCAGAGCCAAACGTGTGACAGCTTTACAGCTCGATTTAAAACCTGATGAAACCACAGTGCCATCAATATCAAAGTCTGCACATGAGTTATACGTTTACAGTCTGAGGAGAAAGACTGTCTGTAAGGTACAATGCTGGATAAAAATGTAGCTCAAATGTATTGTTTATGTTTGAGTAAAGCTGTGTTTGCTATGTTTATTACAGGCCAAGCACCAAAGGTTCTTAGGCACATATTGTGTCTGTTTTTTTTGTTTGAGTCTATGACAGCCCATAGAACCATATGGTTAAAAATTGGAAAATTTGGCGCACTGATTGGGGAGAGTGTGAATTTCAATTTGACCAAATGATTTGACCCTGACGTTAATGTTGGCCCACGGACAGACCATTTACTGGCTGTATTTTTTTTAAAATGTTGTAGGTTGATATTATGAGCACTTGTGAAGAACAGTTTATACTGGGTTTGCCGAATTTTGATTGAAGTGCTCTACCGTATAGGATTAGTACATTTTTTTAATATAATATTTCTATTTACAATAAATGCTGTTCTTTTGAACTTACTGTTCATCAAAGAATCCTAAAATATATTCTAAAAATATATTTAAAAAGAAAATATAACAATATATAGTTTTTTTTTATACTTCGTCATTTTATAATAAGTCATTCGATATTAATTAATATTCATGAAGTATACATCTTCAGAAAGTCATCCTACAGCTTTTTTCTCCCCCTAAATTTGATACAAAGCTGCTCAAATTATTAAATAGGGCTGCATGATAACAATGGTAATGCATAATAATAATAATAATGATAATGGTTAAAATAATTATAGAATTATTTTGCTCAGAAATTAAACTTGGTTAATTATCATGATTTATAATTTCTATTTATGCTTCATTAGAAATATTTCACTTTCTTGTAAGCATAAATCTAGAAAATGTCAACTCACATGAGAGTTATATTTTTCCTCGTCCTGATTTACTAGGTATATTTATGATACATTAACACACTCACATTATGCAAACTGGTAAAACTTCTCTCAAATGTGAAAACAGTACAATATTAATTACAATTATTCCAAATTACATTGTTTTCATATTAAAACAACAAAGAAGACTTGTATTCAGATCATCAGTGTTTTTTTTTTTGCAGTGGAGAGAGTGTTTGTGAAAGATTGCCAGGTTGACAAAATGAAGTAAAACACTACGCAGGAATATCTCTTTAAAGGGTTAGTTCACCCAAAAATGAAAATTCTGTCATTAATTACTCACCCTCATGTCGTTTCAAACCGTAAGACCTTCGTTCATCTTCGGAACACAAGTTAAGATATTTTTGATGAAATCCGAGAGCTTTCTGACTCTCCATAGACAGCAATGCAACTGGAATGTTTTGACCCAGAAAGGTGGTAAGGATGTCGTTAAAATAGTCCATGTGACATCAGCAGTTCAACCGTAATGTTATGAAGCTACGAGAATACTTTTTGTGCTCAAAAAAAAAAAAAAAAAAAAACTTTATTCAATGTTTTCTTCTTCTTCCGGGTCAATCTCCGCCGCTATTCACAAGAGTACCACAATGCATTGCGTTGCTGTCTATGCAGGGTCAGAAAGCTAGGATTTCATTAAAAAATATTATACTTTGTGTTCCAAAAATAAACAAACACAAAGTATAAACAAAAAAAAAAATATTTCAAACTGCAATCCATTTTCCTGTTGTGCATTGATGAATTTCACTGTAAAAATGCCAGACATGAAGTTACGTTGTTATCGTAATGTGGCAAAGCTTTTGCTTTATCAAATTAAACTTCCATTTATCCATTATGGAAGACAGGTATAGATTCTTTAAACTTTGTGGATGAGTTTGGTAATAGCGCCACATACTGGTCAAATGTTGTGAGTTCAGGTTAAATCTGCTTATAGACTTTGAACTAGCTGGAATAACAGCGTAGTTTTGTCTTGCATTTTTGTTATTGACATGCAGTCCCTTACCCTTTCTCCTCTCCTCCTCCTGTCCCAGATGCGAGGTATGCTGTCCCCCCCTCCTTCCGACACCAGCCCTCCTTCGCTGCTGCTCCCTCCTACGAGCAACCCGACTGGAATCCTCGTCTGTGTGTGATCAGTGGAAATCAGCTCTACATGTTGGACCAGGAGGAGGTACTGGAGCCCCAATCACACAAAATCAAGCACTTCCTTTCCAACATGTTCCTTTCTACAGTTTGTGTGCTGGGTGGTCATTTTACCGCCAGTTTACACGAGGGTCTTTATTTCAGACATATATAAGCATATAGAACAACAGCATTTACACTTTGAAATTATTATTTTTTTGTTGAATACCTGATAAATATATTATTATTATTATTATTATAAGAATAATATTAATCAGTGCGTGTTTATTCAATTTATTTTTAATTGATTTTGAGTAATTTCTGTTTAACTGCAACAGTTTTGTGTACATCTAATCTTCATATAAAATAACAATTAATTCAAATAATGAATTAAACAAGTTTATTAATAAATTAATTATGAATTGTTAATTCTTGTTAATATAATAAATCATTTAAAAAATAACTTTATATATTTTGTGTGTTTACATATACATTACATACATATACTGTATATGTATGTATGTGTGTGTGTGTATATACACACATAAACATATATTGAAAATGAGATGATTACTGGTATAGAAGTTCAGATGTAATTTGCTTGTTGTGGGCAGTAAACATGAATTACTTTAAACTTTATCTCTACAGTAGCACATCTTACAGAAGCTATTAAGAATACTTCCCCCTCATCTTACCAGGGGCACAATGAGCCAGGACTGGTGCTCCCTCAAAAAATAGGTGCATGATCATATCCTGCTGCCCATATTCGTCCAAAATAATTGAATAATGTTAAAAGTCTAGTCTGACTGTACCTAGAGGAAGTCAGGCTGTGCAGTGCTGTGTTTGTAATGGACACACTGACTGACCTGTACAGCAGGTAGTGCTGCAGAGCGCTGAGAGGCTCATTAATCAGACGCACCGTCCCGTCTAATTGCACCTGTTTTGTTGCATGTTCTGATAAGGCCACACTTTGAATAGATGTGAATCAGTGGTGACGGGCTAATGGCTGTCACCTCTGTGAAGATGAGCACCGTGAAATATTCATGGTTGTCACTATTCATCTGCTGCAGGGGACAGTTGCAGCGCTGTTTGTGTGTGTGTGAGGGTCTTCATTCGGGTCCTGTAGTGAATGACGAGCGTCTCCTCCGTGCAGACACTGCACTCTGTGAGTCCACAGGAGGACATGCTTTTCACTGATTGTTTTCAGGAGGCCACTAAATTCATTCCCAATCAGTTTATTCTGCCCTCACTTAAAAACTAAATTTATATACCATAAATTAATAACTGTACCAGTGTATAATATACAAATTGGTTGTTTTATGTAGTGTAATTTTTTGTATAATTTTTCTATTATTATAGTATTTAATAATCTTTTGATTTAGGTTTTTTATGCTTTCCTTTTAATTTTTGCTATGTGCTTTTGTCATTTTTAGTATATTTTTTTTCATTTTTATGTTTAAGTGTTTCACCTTCACCTGCTCAATTTCAGTTAACTAAAATGATTTTTAATAGTTTTAAAATAAAATAAGTAAATAATAAATAATAGCAATAATTAAATAATAAATAATAAAACAATAGCAATACATAATATATTATGTATTATATTATAATAAAATAAATAAAATAATATATTTTTTATATTTTAAGTTTTAATTTTAATTTTAGTTTAAGTTTTCATAATTTTGATGTGATTTTGTTGGTTTTTTTAATGTTTCACCTAATATAAAAATGTTATTGTATTTTAAAATATATAAAATGTAGATTAATATTAATATTAACATTAACATTAACATTAATATTAATATTAATATGTATTATTAATAATACATTTAATATGTAAAAGTAAATATATATAAAAATGTGTGTTTTGTGTCTATTTTATTAAATAATGTGTGGATTTAATAAAAAAATTTTACCTTTTATAATATTTAACACCCCATCAATGTACCACTTTTCCAAAAAAAAAAAAAAAAATTTGAAATGCACATAATATTTTGATATTTGTAAAGAAAGTCCTATATCACTTGAAATATTTTTTTGCCATCATTTAAAACCTAACAAACTTTGACAACCTTTAAAAAACATTTTAAATACTTGTTTTAAATATTTAATTGACTAATTTACAGCTACTTTGATTTGTCACAGAAATTCATATTGAATGAGAATCAAATTCAGGTAGATTACAGTAACATGGATGATTAAAAAAACGTAGTGACTTGTTGCTGTGTTCAGAAACAGCCTTTAGAGGGAGTGAGAGAGTCAGGAGTGATTTGCTGACGTGTCGTTACATGCTAATTGATGTGGGGTGACAGTGGCCCACGTCTGACTTCACACACGCTCTGTGCACCAGCGCTCAGATGAATGGTCCCCGTGCGGATCCGTGCCACCGTGACACGGCGTTACGCAATAGGCCCAGAGCAAGGTTTCTCTGGCTGTGAGTGGGCGGCTATGGAATCATGCGCTCACCAAATCGCTCTCTGTGCTCGCATCGCACTGTTCAAAGATGTCACAATAAATAAATTAATTAGTATGGACACAGTCAACAGAGAGGATTCGCTCACAGCCGATGCTGTGACAGAACATGACAAGTCTTCAGAAAGAGATGTTAGCATTGTGGGAGTCTGTTTGAAAAGATTATGTAATGGATTCATGGGATGTGTCACGTGAAGATATGAAAGAGCTCATGAAATGGCTTTCTTTTCTGTAGAGCACAACAGTGGCTGTCCACAGTTACATTGGTTTTTTGGTTAAAGAGTTAAGCAATGAACCAAACCAGCTACAAGGAGAATCACAACATTACAAACATTGAAGCAAAAAGTATTTGAAAATCAGGCAAAAAGACAAGGTTTCAAAATTGTGTACTCAACGCTTTTAATAAGAGAAAGAACTAAAATCCAATGAAGCATTGCAAATGATATAATCAAATTGAAAATGATGGAGAAATATAAAACTGTTGATTTAAAGATGTTGATTGTGTATATAGAAACAACATATTTTTTTAAATTTATTGCAAAATATGCACATATACAGTACTAACATTTCATTAGTAGATTCAATTCTCAAAAAAATTACTTTTAATAGTTTTAATTTTAGTTGACAACAGATATCTATTTCGTTTTGCTGTATAAAATAATATAAATAAAATTAAATATTAAAATAAATAATTAACTAATAAATAATACATAATATTATAATGAAAATAAATAAAATCATACATATAATTTTATATTGTTAGTTTTAATTTTAGTGTAAATTTGAATATTTTTGTTATGAGCCTTTGTCATTGTTTATTCGTTTTTTTAATTGTTTCACCTAATATTCATATTATATTTTTATATTATTTCAACTAACAAAAATGATTTTGAATAGTTTTAGTTTTAGTTAAAAACAGTTATCAGTTTCATTTGGTACGTTATATATATATATATAGGGCTTTCTTTAAAGAGTAATCTATTAATAATAATTAAAAATAAATAGAAAAAACTATTGATGTTGACTAAAGATGATGTAAACTAAAGATGTTAATTGTGTATATTAAAAACAACATATTTTATGTTTATTACAAATATGCACATATAAGCAAACATTTAATTAGTAGTATAAATTCTCTGATTTAATTATGGGAAATTTAGTTTTTCATTATGAATTCTTCTGCTAAACTCAATTAAAAAAAAATAAGGTGAAATAATTGTGGACTGACGGCTTCAACAGAAGCATTTACCATTGATTAACAACCTCTTAGCTCACAGAAGCTCTGTCTTTAACGGTTCATAAATTATCGTTAAAAATCAATCATGGAGGACATGAATGGGATTTTTACATCCGGAATTGATATGAAAGGTTAATTTCTTCTCTAAAATAGGTTTTAGTTGCTGTTGCTAGTCACAGGTAGGAAAGGAAAGTTTTAAAAGTTTTTGTCGACTTTTAGGAGAGCACTTTTAGCCTCAAATCTAAAATTAAGTGAACACAAATTTGAATGTCTTAAACTGCTGGAAACAACACTAATAAGGCTCTAACAAAGTTCTAAAAATGTATTTTTTTTTGTAACTAATCGCTATTCAAAAAAATCATGTAGTTTGGATTTTTTGACTTTTTCACACTTTTATGTCACAAGAAGTAAAGTAGAGCTGCAACAGGACAGGCTTTGTTAACAGATCGGACAGTTTTCACTGCCATTTTGTTGTAGGTGGAGAATTAATTTCCATATATTTGCGGTGAGAAAGCAGCACATCCATCTATCCGTATCTTTCAACTGCCACATTTGACTGTATTTTCTATCCATAATTCAGTGTTTGCACAGTAACATGTAACAGGAGATAATATATCTCAGGTATGGCGTTCTCAGGATCAGGGTATAACCCGTAGCTGGTGTCTTCAGTGAAAATCATCCCGTGTCATTTATTACCAGAGCAGCTGGAACCTGACAGTGATGTGATGTTGATAAAAGCAGACAGATCTCATCCTTCTTCTCTTTAGCTTTGCTGTTTTGCAGTGCTGTCGTGGTGTTCGCGGGGCAGATCTGGGATGGAGCAGGATGCCAGCGGAGTCAGTTGAGGTTCGGGGTCGGTCGGGCTGCCGGCGGGGTGCTGTCAGGTTGGGCTGTGATCTATTAGCGCACCATTAGGACAGAACGGACCGCACACCTGCTGCTCTCCTCCCCGTTTCCTCCCTCACCTTCCCCATCACACAGCTGGGCCGGTTTCGGCTGCGCTGACATATGGCAAACCCCCCTACAGCGCAGCATGAGTGCGTTTGCCAAGCCTGAGCCCTGCCCAGAATTATGGGGATACATACAGAAAATGTTCTTGGGATCAAAACAGCTAGATGCTAAATGTTGAAATCCTGAGACAGGTCCCAAAGTTGAAAATATTCAAAGGTGAAACCAACACATAATCACTTTAGGACGCCGCCTATCTGCTATTGGTTAGACAAAGAGATAGTCCCGCCCCAAATGCTTCCTGTTTTAAATACTGTGTACCTTTTATAGAGTGTAACAGTCGGGTTCCGGAAGAAAAAAATCTATGGAAGCCCATTTTCACCATGGAAAGAAAATAAATAAATAAATATGGTAATTCTCACTAATTCTATGGTAAGTGACATATGTCACAATTCTGACTTTTTTCTGAGAATAATAAAAAATTAAATTGTGAGATAAAAAAGTCACGATTACCTTTTATTTTATTTTTTTATTCTGTGGTCAAAAAACAAAACAAAACATAAACAGAATTGAGAAATGTAAATTTTAATTCAAGATGTACGAATACGAGATGTAAACTGACTGTAAAAAATATATCTTGCAATAATTTTTTTCTCAGAATGGAGAGAAAAAAATTGCAATTACTTTTTTTGTATTTAATGGTAGAAATGGACTTTCATAAAAATCCCATTTATTTTGTTCATAAGGACTTTTTTCTGTTCATGAATTCTTTAAACATCTTAAAAAAACAAACAAAAAAATATGAAAGAAGTAATATATTTGTTATCAGTTGTTTTATATTTATCTATTGTTTTCATTTTGGTTATGTCATTTGCAGTGCTTCATGGGATTGTAGTTCTTTCCCTCATTAAAGTACACAGTCTTGTCTTTTTGCCTGATTTTCAAATACTTCTTTGCTTGAAATCAATGTTTGTAGTGTTGTGATTCTCCTTGTAGCTGGTTGGTTTGGTTCATGGCTTATAACTTTTGAACAAATATTTTTTTAGTATCCATATGGTAAAAATGAATGTAAAAAATACTTCCAGAACTAAGGCAGCAGAAAAAGTTGAACAGTTTTGAGCTCTATATCTAGTGACGGCTCGTCTCTACTGAGGCTTCTCTCCTCTGAGAAGCTGATTGTCGACCCGTAGCGGGTCTATCTCCACCTGGGCTCTAACTCTCTGTGTTTTGTTCAGTGACTCTTCTGTGATGTTCCAGATAACATTGAACCAGGTAATTGCTGCCCAGCTGAACTCATTCCACAGGCAGCCACTCACCTGTGTCCCACAGTTCCTGATGCGTTCTGTAGATGTGTGTCTAATGGCTTCAGTTTCATGAAGTTAACATGATGGTGACAGGCCGTGTTGAATTATGAGTTAGAGCAAAACAAAATCACAAATAAGATATTTGTAATATTCTAGCTCAGAATTTAGGGAGAACTAATGGAGACTTTTCCATAAAGGTGAATGTAATTTCTGTGCCACTAGCAGTACCTATGTATGTATGTGTATATATATATATGTATGCATGTATGTGTGTGTGTATATATATATATATATATATATATATAGCAAAAACACAGCAGAACAGTTAATTGTTAGTATTACAGTTAATATACTCTATAGTTACCATACTACACTTGTGTTACATGTAAGATTTTAATTAGATTGCCAATTTAAAAAAAAAAAAAATTTCATTCCCTTTCACTATGCATGTGCATTTGAATGCTGTAATTCATCTATTTTATTCCTCTTTTGGAGAAACACAATAGTGTATTTTGTAATTTATTTGTAATTTATTTTCTTTACCTCCACATTCCAAACCTAAAATTGTGAAAAAGATCCATTATCTGAACTATGGCACCTGCATTTGTTTTGTTCTCCTATGCAATTTTAGGAGAAACATCTTAGACAAAGTGCATACTTTATAGTGACAGTTAATTTGTGTTAAACATGCTTCTTCTGGTTTTGTGGATATGGTGGCATTTGTCTTTAGCAGACAAATACTCTGATATTACTGTGAGCCTAATCATTTACATTTAGTCAAAACTAGGCTTAAAACAACTGCCTCACATTCTATGCAAACCGACTCATTGTTAATGGTGTGCACCAAGTTTATCCTTAAAATATATCCGCACTGCCTGCATAGCAGATAATTGTTCACATAAAAGGGCATGTGTGTTAATAAACAGCGATCTTGCATGCTTTCTAGTAAGTCATGAAGGATTCATTGGATGTTATGCATTTTTTATGCGCTGATCCTTCCTGTAATTTCTTTGCAGCTTGCTGGAGATCTGTTTTAAAGACATTGAAAGATAACATTTAGCTTGCTTTGCTCTAACAGAAAGCATAACATAGACATCTATCATTTTTAAAGCTATAAAGACAAACCGCACCGATGCATCTTAAGGCAGAGCGCACAATATTGTCTTAAAGTCAGCTGTGTGAATCAGATGCCATATTCTAATAAATCTGCTTTCTTCTCTGCATCTGAAAAGCTGAGCTGTGCATAAAAAACGGAACGAGTGTCCCATAATGCAGCCAGGTCATGTGACTTCAGCCAAGTGACAAGGCCACTCCTGAAACATTTTAGCTGCTTCCCATAGGGCTCAGTGTCTGATCCTCTCTTGCCCTGCTCATTTATCACCCCAGACTGTAGGTAATCGCCTCCTTTGCAGGCCTGCTCCTGATATCCCGATTGTATCTCCCTCTGGATAGCGCTGGTGAACACAGGAGAGGACACCCACGCCGCTAAACAAGCCCTGTGCAATTTGAAGGCAAACCTGTGTTGAGATGTTTTCCTCCATCTGCTTTCTGCATTAAGAAGAATTCCCATGGGACGCAGCCCCATACCGAGGCTTAAATGAACACATTACACACACAAGTTTGCAATTATTTTCTCCCTTCACCCCAAGCACACACACCATTGCTTCATTATTTCAAGGAGTCTCGTCTCAACGGGGCTTGTTGTTTTAATAGCAGAGGTTTCCGACCGGTTTAGCGCAGAGCCCTGCAGCTTGCCGAATTGACCCCACGCTCTTTGCGCTGACCTTTATCTCTGCTCTCCCGCAGGTTCACCCTTTGTTGATGCGCGAGCAGCGCTCGGAGTCGCACAGGAACAAGCTGCTGCGACGGACTGTCAGCGTGCCTGTGGAGGGGAGGCCCCATCCTGAAATGGGTGAGTCACACACATGCCGTCCTGCTGCTTCAATGCCATCACTGCGTGAATCCCCTCTTAAGGGTTCAAATTCGATAAAAAAATACTGTATAATAGATTTCTTAAAGGGTTAGTTCACCCATAAAATGAAAATTCTGTTATTAATTACTCACCCTCATGTCATTCCAAACCCATAAGACCTTCGTTCATCTTTGGAACACTTTTGATGAAATCTGAGAGCTTTCTGATCCTCCATAGACAGCAACACAACTACCATGTTCAAGGCCCAGAAAGATAGTAAGGACATTGTTAAATTAGTCAATGTGACATCAGTGTCATCAGAAGAAATTGTTGAATGAAGTCGTTATTTTTGTTTTCTTTGCGCACAAATACTATTCTCGTAGCTTCATAAAATTATGGTTGAACCACTGATGTCACATGGACTATTTTAACCATGTCCTTACTACCTTTCCGGGCCTTGAACGTAGTAGTTCTGTTGCTGTTTATGGAGGGTCAGAAATCTCTCGGATTTCATCAAAAATATCTTAATTTGTGTTCCGAAGATGAACGAAGGTGTTACGGGGTTTGGAACGACATGAGGGTGAGTAATTAAAGACAGAATATAAATTTTTGGGTGAGCTATCCCTTTAAGGCAAGACACCCCTGGTGAATAAGAATTCTAAAATAAAATGTGTGTGTGTGGTTCATATCACCATACTCCCCCCCCCAGCTGATTGATTACATTAAGAATTTCTTCCACACGTTTTCTGAGATTTTATTTATATATGGAAATGAGGCATTGTCTAATTTAATATGCATATAATATGCACTTATTTGCATGAATTTCCAGAAAATAAGTATGAACATTGTGGATAAAGCCAGGTTCAAAATTCAAAGTCAAACATTTTTACAGAGGGGACTTGAATATCTCTTTTAATTACTCCATAAAGCAGACAATTATGGAAGCTTGTTTTAACCAAGGGGTATTATTATTGTGTTATTGTGAGTTATTTCACAATTCTGACTTTTTTCCTTACCATTCTGACTTTCTTTCTTGTAATTTTGACTCAGAAGTCTGAGTTTATATCTCAATTCAGACATTTATCGCAATTCTAAGAAAAAACATAAAAAGAGAATTCTCAGAATTCTCACTTTTGCGCAATTCTGAAATTTTCTCAGAATTCCTGAATCTTGTCTCTACAGAATAACAAATTAAAAATCTAATTGCGACTTCTTTGAATTCTGACTTTTGTTCTCAATTGCAAGAAAAAAGTCTGAATTGTAAGTTCTAAATTCAGAATTGCGAGAAAAAAATTATGTATTTCAATTGCATTTTTCTTTTTTTTTTATCCTGTGGCAGCAAGCAAGCTTCCATAGAAAATACTCAGCAGCTATAAATAAAAATTCCATGTTTTTAGGAATAAAATGTTATTTAAAATCAGGCAGATGATATATGAACATACCCCTCAGTTAAACTGTTCAGAATATAGATAGGATTATAACGGTAAAGTTTGGTGTATGTAAGTGCTGCTGAACTGAAGATTTCTAAAAAAAAAAAAAAAAAAAAAAGAGAAACGACCTTAAAGGAACACTCCACTTTTTTTTGGAAATAGGCTCATTTTACAACTCCCCTAGAGTTAAACAGTTGAGTTTTACCGTTTTTGAATCCAATGATTGAATGATATGACGCAGCACCTGAAAGTAGTCCCCAGCTATATCATAGGCTACTGAGCTGGGGACTACTTTCAGGTGCTGCGTCATATCACTGCACCTGCTGCACTCATGGTACGGCAGCAAAGTTCCTTGATTATTACACTGGAATGAGAGTATAGTTCCTAGCCATATCAGCCTAGAAAATCGCAACTTTTAATTTTCCGCCGTACACAATGTAACTACAGAAGAGTTAAGCTTTAAATAGGAAAATATTATAACTCTTTGGTCATTTTTGATCACGATGCTAATGGTCTAATCAGATTCAATGATCTATGCTAAGCTAAGCTAAAAGTGCTACCGCCAGACCCGGAGATCGGCTGAATGGATTCAAAAACGGTAAAATGTATCTGTTTAACTCTAGGGGAGATGTAAAATGAGCCTATTTCCAAAAAAAGTGGAGTGTTCCTTTAAAAGGTATGTATTATAATTGAAAGCTAAAGATGTAAATAGATAATTGGCATTTTTTTTGCTGAGCTAGTCGCAAGGCTTTTTGACATTGGCTGCTTACAAAAGGTGATGTACATTCAAGCCAAAATAAGGCTTATAAAGCAGCTTTATTTTGCTTCCTACTGTTTGGGATGTCCTGCTTACGGTCTGATGTGTTGACATCTTTAACAAAGCCTACACCCTTAAAAATAAAAGTTCTTTATTGGTATTGATGGATCCATGAAGAACCTTTAACATCCATGGAATCTTTTAATTGCATAAAAGATTCTTTAAAGTGGAAAAAAAGTTCTTTAGATTATTCAAATGTTTTTAACTTAGAAAAACAAAGTTCTTTTAAGAACTGTTCATTTAAAGGTTCTTTGTAGAACCCAGGTTCTATAGCATCACTGCAAAAAAGCTTTATTATAAAGAGTGTAGCATATCTGCACGTGGTGAATGTTTCATCCATGTGAGGTGTTGAACGAGGTGGCCCTCTGCTGATCATTCCAGACGACTTCTGCAGTTTCCGTGACAACGATTTGGGATTCACACGGTTTCCAAGAAGCTGCCCACAGCTATATGTTCTGATGAATGTGAGCTCTGAGCGACACGGGGCTCTATACCACCATATGCTTTCTTTCCAGAACCACAGGCCTTGAGGAAGACGAAATATTGAATGGAATTGATCTCATGAGAATGGCGTTAATTAGCTGACAAGGCGTGCTATTTGGGGGGTAACGTTCAGTGAAGTATAGATTCATTCTTCATAGTAGAATGACACAGTGACCTATTTTGAAGTGTCTATTCCTCAGTGTGCTTCCTGCTTAGTTTGCACTATGTGTAGACTTTCAGGATGAGATTATTTAGCTCTGTTCCAAACCCCTCGCTGTCTGCTTTCTAAACACTGCAAACATCATTTTTTAATTAGTGCTGTCATATTTTTTTCTCTAAAGATATCCTTGAGACAAGATGAAACACTACAAAATTTCACATTTTAGTGAGACAATGGGGCAAAAAATATAAACTTTTTTGTACAATACCAGTTAAAAGTTTTAAAATAATTGACAATTTAAAATAACTGCTTAGAATGATTTCTAAAGGGTCAGGTGACACTCAAGATTGGAGTAATGACTGCTGAAAATTCAGCTTTGCCATCAATGCCAGCAATTTTATTTAAAATTTATATAAAAAACAAACCCTATGGGAATATATATAATTGTAGTAATATTTCACAATATTACTGTTACTTTATTTTTTCATTAGACTTGGTAAGCATGGAAAATTTGTAAAAATGTTTTTAAAAAATGCAATTATTTCAAACTTTTGTCATGTATATTTTCTTATATTTATTCATATTCATATAGATATTTTTATGTATTTTCTGAACAAGTCTTAGTATCTTAAGTATAATTATCTTGTTTCAAGGACAAGAAGGTTTCATTTTTACTTAAAGAACAGATTAAGACTTTTTTGTAGTGCATCAGAAGTTAGACAATGACTATTACATATAAAATCTAATAATAAAATACATAGCATATACAAACAGTAAAACATTTAAGTTGCTGTAATATTATATATTTTTCTACTACTAGAAAATTTCTACTACTATTGTTATATACACAAAACAGTATCGTAAATAATTAGTTATCATATTTAAACTATTTTATTTATATTTCTGATTATTTAAATCTACATTTACCTTGACTTTTAATTTTTGCCCTAAAATGCTACAACCCCAAATCAGAAAAAGTTGGGACAGTATGGAAAACGCAAATAAAAAAAGAAAGTAGTGATTTCTAAATTTACTTTGACTTGTATTTCATTGCACTATGAACACAAAATATTTCATGTTTTGTCTGGTCAACTTCATGTCATTTGTAAATATACATCCTTTCCTGTCATTCAGACCTGCAACACATTACAAAAAAAGTTGGGACAGGAGCAATTTAGGGCTAGTAATGAGGTAAATTGGTTAAATAATGATGTGATTTGAAACAGTTGATGTCAACAGGTGATTGTAATTATGATTTGGTACAAAAGCAGCATCCAAGAAAGGTCTAGTCCTTTAGGAGCAAAGATGGGCCGAGGATCGCCAGTTTGCCAACAAATACGTGAGAAAATTATTGAAATGTTTAAAAACAATGTTCCTCAAAGAAAGATAGGAAGAGATTTGGATATTTCACCTTCAACAGTGCATAACATAATTAAAAGATTCAAGGAATCTGGAGATATTTCAGTGCGTAAAGGACAAGGGCGCAAGCCTAAGCTGAACAACCGTGATCTCAGGCGGCACTGCATCATTCATCTATAAGCGATATCACCACATGGGCTCAGGACTACTTTGGCAAACCTTTGTCAAGTACCACAATACGTAGTTACATCCACAAATGCCAGTTAAAACTGTACTGTGCCAAAAGGAAGCCCTATGTTAACACTGTCCAGAAGCGCCGTCGACTTCTCTGGGCTCGGAGGCATCTGGGATGGGCCATCACACAGTGGAAACGTGTACTGTGGTCAGATGAATCAGTATTTCAGGTATTTTTTGGGAGGAATGGACGCCGTGTGCTCCGGACCAAAGAAGAAAAGGATCATCCAGACTGTTACCAGCAACAAGTCCAAAAGCCAGGGTCTGTCATGGTAAGGGGTTGTTCAGTGCCCTTGGCAAAGGTAACTTGCACTTCTGTGATGGCACCATTAATGCTGAAAAGTACAAGAGATTTTGGAGCACAATATGCTGCCTTCAAGAAGACATCTTTTCCAGGGACGTCCATGCATATTTCAACAAGACAATGCAAAACCACATTCTGCACACATTACAAAGTCCTGGCTGCGGAGGAAGAGGGTACGGGTACTTGACTGGCCTGCCTGCAGTCCCGACCTTTCCAATAGAGAATGTGTGGCGCATTTTGAAGTGCAAAATGCGACAACGAAGACCCCGTACTGTTGCCCACCTTAAGACTTGTTTGCAGGAAGTATGGGACAAAATTACACCTGAAACACTTCATCACTTGGTGTCTTCAGTCCCTAAACGTCTTTTAAGTGTTGTGAAAAGGAATGGCAACATTACAAAGTGGTAAATGCTTTACTGTTCCAACTTTTTTTGGAATGTGTTGCAGGTCTGAATGACAGGAAAGGATGTATATTTACAAATGACATGAAGTTGACCAGACAAAACATGAAATATTTTGTGTTCATATTGTCTGCAATGAAATACAAGTCAAAGTAAATTTAGAAATCACTACTTTCGTTTTTTATTTGCGTTTTCCATACTGTCCCAACTTTTTCTGATTTGGGGTTGTATCTAGTGCATAGGTTTAGGAAAAGATCTCTAATTTTAGACCAGGTCTGTTTGTTTACTGTCCAGAGAGTTAAACTTTATAATTGTCATTTACTATCCACCTTATTCTTCCCGTAAAAATGAGCATGGCCATTTGTAAATTCTATGGGTCTTGCTTATTCGCTTCCAGCTATTTTAGCTGTACAAAACTGCTCATTTTGCTGCTTGATATCTCAAATTGGTGTGCCTTACCATATTATTTTAGTGTATTATCTTAATTATGAACACACTGGTTTGTAATGCAAACAGTTTTACCATTTACTGCTCGTTGTAATTCTTCTCATTATTTCCCTATAGCGGCTAATGAACCGGAAGGTTTTACCCATAGGCTTACTTCTGCGTTTAGGAATAAGGTGGATAACAATGGTTGTGTTTGATGCTCTGCTGGCTAATACACCTCATATAATAAATATTGGTATCTTATTTTTTTTTCTGTGAAGTGTGTAATTTCCAACTCTAGTGGCACAAAACAAAATTGCACATATCATTTTCAAATACCTTTCCATAATGTGCCCTAAGCAATCAGATAACCCCACCCCCAGGTCACACTATTGGTTGAACCAGAAGTTGACATATCAAAGCACAGAGCAAAGTTGTGAAACCACTACAGAGAATAAATAATCTAACACATGATTTACTTATAATTGTTCCTGCACATTAAAGTGATATACAAAGTGTTTTAACATAAAAATTAACACAAGAATGATTTGGCTTTAAGCAACTCATATGGTCAGAAGCTATTAGCTTAAAACCTCAAAACAAATTATTGAAAAGAAAATTCAGAAAGCATCTGTCTGTGTGGATGGAGTTATATCTTTGGAATTAGCATGCGCTCACCAATGTAGTCTATTTGTTTTTTTGTGTTGCCTTGGGCGTCAGAATTAATTGAAGACTAAGTAATAAACAAGCACTTAAAGCTTTGGTTTAATTTTTGGTTGTTAATTGCAATCTACATTTTGTAAGCAAATCACCACTGCAGTGCCGGTTCTTTGTGTGGTGAAATCTGAGAAGGTTTGTCAAAATCCATGGTATAAAATCACCTTCAAGGTAGATTTAAAAAAAACAACAGTTCACCAAAAAATGTAAATTTGATAAAAATGTACTCCTCCTCAGGCCATCCAAGATGTACACTGTAAAAAAAAATAAAAGTTGAGCCAACTTAAAAGTTTAAGGCAACCAGCTTCAGCAGATTTTTGAGTTTTCTCAACTTATTTTTTAGGAAATTTCTCAACTTTTTGTTGTATAAACTTAAAACAAGAAGTTGAGAAAACTCAAAAATCTGCTGAAGCTGGTTGCCTTTAAACTTTTAAGTTTGCCCAACTTTTTATTTATTTTTTACAGTGTTGATGAGTTTGTTTCTTTATTACTACAGATTTTTGGTCCTCTTTAGTGAATGGGTGCCGTCAAAATGAGAATCCAAACCAAATATCACAATAATCCACAAGTAATCCTGATACCATCTAAAATATGAGTCATCTATCCATAATAGATGTAAAAAAAAAAAAAGTCAACTCATCTGAATCAGAAGAGAAATATGCACCGTCAATCACTGTTTACAAGCGAAAACAGTTCTAAACAAATATGTTGGAGGATTTTGATGTGAGAGGATAACAGGGGATGGACTTTATCGCTAGAGGAAACCCTATTATGAATTATGGTCTGATATTTTGCCCAGAAGCAATGGTTTAATGTTAAAACGTCTTAATGATATATCTGTTTCTTACAAACACACAGTTTTTCCCTTCACAAGACATTAATTGATACTGGAGTTGTGGATTACTTATTGTGATGTTTTTATCAGCTGTTTGGACTCTCATTCTGACGGCACCCATTCACTGCAGAGGATCCATTGGTGAACAAGTGATGCTAAATTCCTTTAAACCTTTTTAATGAAGAAACAAACTCATCTACATCTTGGATGGCCTGAGGGTGAGTACATTTTCAGCAAATTCAAATTTTTGGGTGAAATATTCCTTTAACAAAAAATATATTCTACTATGGTTCAATGTGAGTGTATTATATTTCTTTATTCTGTAAAATAGGAGATGTTCATGCTTGTGTGTAATTCAAGAATTCAAAATAAGTCAAAACGTTTATGATCTACTTGTGCGGTGCTTTTATAGCATTTTCTTTGGCAGTATAAATCCCCATTCACTTTAATTGTGTTGTAGAAGCAGCTTGGACATTTTGAAGGTCTTTTTTCAACGGCCAAGAAGAATATAATACAGCTTTGGAACCACTTGAGGATGAGTAAATGATGACAAAATGTTCATTTCTTGGCCTTAAATAAATAATACTGTTAATAGTAATAGTTAAATTAAATTTCATAGCGCATACTGTAAGAAATTACATCTTGACAAAAACCCAACTTGACAATACCCAGCACTGGCTATTATTATGAAAATAGTTCCAGGCTAAATGAATTACTGTGATGTGGCAAGATATATAGTCACATGAGAAAATTAGTCACATTAATGAATAAAATTCCCTTTACTTGGGATGGCAGAGCATATTGCTCTCAGCTAACTAACAGCGTGTGACTGGGCAAAGATTTTGAAATGAGGCATTAGTTAGTGTATTATGCAGATGTCTTCATCAGCGTGCACTAAAGGAATATGGCTTTAAAGGGATCGTTTACCCACAAATGACAGTTGTGTCATTATTTACTCATCCTCATGTTGTTTCATGAACCTGTATTTTTTTCTATACAACACTGAATACAGCTATCTAGCTCTGAAAGGACAAAATACACCTTACCTTATGAAAGTCATAGCTCAAAGACTGATATATTTAAGTTGAATTCTACTCCACCAAAGCTGTAAAATTTAATGTGATTGCATTCAGATTAAAAAAATAAATAAAAATCACTTTTTTAACAGCAGGTTTGATGTCATTGACATAACTAAGCATAATGTGCCAGTTTATACACTATACAGTGCAAAAGATTTGGGTCAGTAAGATTTTTTTTAAAGAAATTACTACTTTTATTTAGCCTGGATGCATTCAATTCATTGAAAGTGACAATTTGTAATGTTACAAAATGTTTTAAATAAATGCTGTTCTTTTGAACTTTCTATTCAAGGAATCCTGAAAAAAAAACGTTTCCACAATATTAAGCAGCACATCAACACTGATAATATGAAATGTTTCTTGAAGACAGGAGTAAAGATGCTGAAAATTCTGCTTTGCATTACAGGAATAAATTACATTTTGAAATAAATTCACATACAAAACAGTTATTTGAAATTGTAATAATATTTCACAATATTTTTACTGTATTTTTTGATCAAATAAATGCAGCCTTGCTGAGCAGAAGAAACTTCTTTCAAAAGAATAAAAATAAACGTACTCACCAAAACTTTTGAATGGTAAGTGCATTATATTTTTGTTGAACTTTTTCTTTAATTAAATGACATTTGTGTCTTCGTTACACTCCAAGTATGAAGGTGTAATATTAAATAGTTTTTTCTTGCACTATTTTCGGCAGGGCAACATCATAACAAGTACATTCAGTGCTTGTTTTCGAATCAGATTGCTTTAGTTTCTTTATGCTGAGCTCACAACCATAATCTTATAATGTGAGTTTTATGTTCTCAGAGTTCTGGATTTAGTTAAAAACTAGTGCTACATAGTGTAATATCTGGTCAGAAACTTCTACACTTACATTTGTACAGATTCTCCCGCTGATTGGCTTTCTGTCTCTCTTCATGTTTCTAGCGAGACTTCTTTTCATTTTCCAATATTAATTTAATGGAAACATTTCTTTGTACCTGCAGGATGCCAAAGCTGAGACTACAGTTTAGTCAGGCCTTTTGTTCACCCTTTCTTCCCCTGTTCCTCACACACATGTAACAATATGAATTATTGATTCAGAATCAGAACATAGGCAGCTTTTCCTCTGACAGAATGAACATCATGCAGTGTCTTGAGGACGGAGTGGCATGAGGCTGTAATGCTTAATAAATGCCTCGCTCACCCATATCCCCTGTGACAGAGAGTCCACCTCCTCATGTGCCTTCATGTCACGACAGAATTATTGTATTCATGAGATGAGCGCATATAAACACCACCACAATGTCATGTGGGATTTTCTGTCTGCTGAGTTCAATTGGAGGAAGCAAACTGGCATGGGTTATAGTATGTTTTAAATAGTTTGTGTGGATTTTGTGGACAGCTGATGAAGAATGAAATATTGCTTTAAGAACTTTTTTTAGATTCCTACTTGAGTAAAAATACAAAAGTACTCACCGTTGGATATTCTTGAGTATTAAAAGTAAAGGTACTGAATTAAAAGTTATAGTTTGCCCCATATAAATATTTCAAAATATAAAATAAATCCGAAAGAGTGCTAATATTAAAATATTTACATTGCAAAAAATATTAAATATTTACAAAAATATTTAATTTGCTTAATTTTTATTTTTTAAATATATTTTCAATTTAAATGTATTTATATTATCCAATATTTTTAAATTACACTTACCCATAATGTATTTTCATGTTGAAAACATGTTATTGCTCCTTGAAGCTGTATAATTTTAGTATCATTGAAAAATTAATATTTAGAATTTTTATTTTTTATAAATTCTTCATTTATTTAAATTTTAGTTAAAGTTTTAGTAATTTAGTGATTTTTACATTTTTTGTAGTTTTTTGTTTTTATTTCATTTATGTTGAAGTAAACTAAGTTTTTATATTTTCAGTTTCATGTTTATTGTATTTCAAGTAACAATTTATTATTTTTTTTACAGTTTTTATTTTAGTTTAACTATAATAATCCTGCCTTGAAGTACATTTTGTAATATATTTTTGCATTTAAATTAAATATATTTTCAATTTGAAAAATATATTTTCTTAAGCTGCACAGTTTAGAATGTATTTTACAAATATTTCAAAAATATTTTCTGGGGCAGTTCAATTTGCTTCATCCTCCTGCTCACATTAAAGGGGCAAAACAACCACTAACTGTGATTATACGCACACTCTTCAAGTGACAATCATTATATTTTAAAGAGGTTTATTTTGCTTTATCACAGTGTGAAGGAAAGATTTGCAGTCGATCAGAAGCTTCTGCCAGCCGGTTGCTTTGACAGTGGGCTGAACAAACACACAACTGGTAAACTGTAATCCCACACAGCTAGCATTCTCACCTACCAACGTCCGCCTTCAGCAAATCAGTTAGGGCAAACGTCTCAAAGCAATATTAATATTCATGACCCAAGCTGCGTCTGGCACAGCCGCAGACAGAAAATAAACTTCCCGAGGAGAGAATATGTGAACAACAGAAGAGAATGAAAGTCGTTTTGGACAAAAAGAAATAAAAAATGCATTTTTAGATTCACAGTTGCACCAGTGTTTCAGGCTGAAATATTAAACTTTTATGAGAAAAATGAGTGACTGAGACTTTTACTACCAACACTGATTGGCGTATTTTTTCATTCAGAGTTATTAATGTCTTCACTTTGATTTAACAAGGAATGGCAGTTTTTTTTCTGGAATGTAGTGGAGTCAAAAGTAAAAGTAAAATATTCTAAAAATGAAACTACTCTGATAAAGTGCAGATACTTGTATTTTAGTGCAGTAACAGAGCAAAAATACATAATTACTGCATTTTTTTGACAGACAGATGATGGAAATGCCACCTTTATAATTTGTATAATTTTTGCATATTATTTGCAGAAACAGATAGATAGATAGATAGATAGATAATGAATTATCTGTTGATTTTTTTTCAATCAAATTGCAATGGAACTTCCTGTAAAATGTGGCCAATTCAAATCAAATTCAAGCTCATGAACTGAAAGGAAGTCGAATTCTTCAATTTGTACTTTTTTTTGCTAAGATAATGAGCGTCTGGCTCTGCGTCTCAGGATTTAACGGCTCTGTGCACGGCCCGACCTTCAGTGCTCTGCCACACAGAGGACGCCACGCTCTCTTTCTGTTTGCACGCTCCCCCTCAGACATTTCTGTATTTTTTTTTAAATAGAAACCTTTCCGTGTGTGTGACTCCTCTTCCAGACACATCTTCTACTGTAAACTGTGTCAACTTTTGAATGATTACAGATGCACCATATATTGATTATACAAAACTGACATCTGCGGCTCCCCCAAAGGCAGAGGTCACACAAGGCCACGCAATTCATTTTCAGTGCTGTTGTTTTTGTGGTTCTGCTCCAGTGCTATTGCCTCATATGTTCTGTCATATGAAATATGCAACAGGCATATCGTGGTGCCATTGTGTCCGGAGGCCAATTCAGTGGTATCTAGAGATCTACCACAAAAAATAATAACGCTGACTGGTATTGATTTATATGAATGATCACACTGATTTTGTGACATAGGATGCTGTAGATGCATTGTACGATTATGAGAAATTGATCACACACAGATGCATCATCCTTTGAATGCATCTTCCAAAAAAAATGTGTTTGATTATCAAGTTGCACATTCAAGTCTAAATTTGTTTGCTGAATTTGTAATTATGTAATCCTGTATATAAGAAATACACAATGAATGTGTTTGTGTCTAAAGGCTGATGCTGTACTTTTAGAGGACACACTGGTCTCGTAGGTTCACTATTTGTCATGAGCAAGAAGTGCTGAATCGTCTTGATGACTTATCTGATGGCTCATATTGGCTGCCGCTGTAGCTTTGCTGTTTTATGACCTTCATACTGAGGAATGAAGTTCTTCAATTGGTCTGTTTTATTTGATAGTTACCAGTGTTCAATTAAAGGTTGTTGTCCTAAAAGAGCTTAAGGGCAGCTCTTAAAATAACCACTCGTTGCTCTGTGAAGACATGACTTATTTGATGCAGTGAGGTGATTTTGTAATTTTAACTTGCAAAATTTGCTACCAAGATTGCCAAAAGGAGACGTATTTTGTTAGATTTAAGAGAGTTTATTTATTGTTCCTCCTGAACAATTCTTTGTGAATTTAAGAGATAATAAATCTCACATTTCTTATACACCAAACACTGAGTTAAAAAGCTCTAAAACCGCATACTATCACACTGTATAAATATACAGTATGCAAATATGGAATACTGTTAAACCATGAAGTAAAATAAACGTTAACTGAAATAAATAAAAATCTTCAAAAATGTATTTCAGCTAGTTAAGGCACAAATTTGACTTTTTCCTGTCACCAAAAAGTATGTACTTTGGTCTTAAATCCTGTACAGTACCGGTTTATGGTTACAGGACACATGTAAAAATGTGCCAAATTGGGCTGTGTTCCCTTTTTTGTAGTACTACATCCCAAGAGCGTAGAATTTAGTTGGGACGCTAGGGACATGTCCCTACCAATCAGGGCCGTAGCTAGAGGATTGGGGGCCCCCTGAAAAAATATTGATGTGGGCCCCCCCCACACACACATATCATATACTGTACAATATACAAGCATGGAACCAAATTGCATGCTTTTTTTGTGGTTTTCATAATATCTCAGTTATACAACTAATAAAATATTAGAATTATTCACAGAACATGGGCCTATATAGTATAATTCCTGGATTTTGTGGGGACCCCTGGGCGGTGGGGGCCCCTAGAATTGTCACCACCTTTCACCCCACTAGCAACGGCCCTGCTACCAATATCCAGCGACTACTAAATTGTCCCTATAGCAATCATTTTTATCAAACAATTAAATATAGGCCTATGTAGCCTATATATATATTTTTTTTCACATACACGATTATATAGAGAGTATATAACCAGCAGTGAAATGTATTCTCTGCATTTAACCCATCCTAAGTGAACACACACCCGGAGCAGTGGGCAGCCATGTTACAGCGCCCGGGGAGCAGTTGGGGGTTCAGTGCCTTGCTCAAGGACACCTCAGTCGTGGTATTGTATATGTAACCATTGTGGTTGTAATTTCAGCCGCATCTGAAATAGGTCATACCATTGATATTACCTGAGAAGTTACACTAGAAATACACTAGAAAAACGTAGCATATGTCTTTTCTAAACTCTTTATCGGTTAAACCATTGCGTCGCAAAATGATTCACTGTTTCGAAGCGCTCCAATCGGATCGTGTATCGTGAATCATTTAACTCGGATCGAGACTTCAAAGCAATTCAAATCATTTGAATTAGATCTTCAGAGTGGGTTCACATATCTTTTGATTCAGATCCGAACTTCAGAGCATGTATCATTTGATTTTAATAGGAACTTTGAAGCGGGTTCGTGAATTGTTATTCAGATCGGGACCATAGATCAGGAGTTCAGAGCGTATCACGAATCATTTGATTTAGATCAGAACTTCAGAGCAGGTTTGTGAATCTTTTGATTCATATCGGAACTTCGGAGCGCGTATCGTGAATTATTTGATTTAGATAAAAATGTTGTACCGGGTTCGTAAATCACTATTCAGATCGTAACTTCGGTGCACGATTTTGGAGCGGGTTCACAAATCATTTGATTCTGAATGCAAATGATTTGATTTAGGTTGGACCTTCCGAGCGGGTTCATGAATCTTTTCTCTGATTCTTTATTTTTTTATTAAACAGTACAATACATCAAACCATTGACCACAAAACAAAACAAAGAAAAAACACAGAATGTATACACAAATCCCCTGAGAAATTGAACCTTGGTTTTAATATAGTAAACGTGTAGTATAATGTTTTTTTGTATAACCACAATTTTACTACAAATTCCATGGTTAACCTATGGTTAGTGTAGCAAAACCATGGTTAATTTGTGGTTACCATGGTTTAACTTATAATAACCATGGTGTTTTTTTTTTTTTTAGTAAAACCATGGTTAATTTTCGTAAGGGATGTGTTGCCAGGTTAACCAAATAAAAAGTAATACATTTACCTTAAGAGGACAGATAGGATGAATATAGAGATACAGTTTGGATTTGCTTTTATGTATGTGAAATTTAGCTAGAAGGAAGCACAAATAAGTTAAGTTATATTTTGCTGTTTTCTCTTTTGAATAGTCAAACAATCCAAAGGAAACATCTTTAAAACTGCTGCTGTAATGTTGGTTTTACATAATCAAAATTTTTAATTATTGTCTGATGAATATGCTAACTTAAAAAAACTCTCTTTATGAATTATGCAAGTAGCTACCATAAAGACTTTAAATGACATGAAACTGTGGTTAAAAGTCTATCATAAATGCAAAAATGTTGGGGTAGTTGGATGGGGATGGGGGGTGTTGTCTGCTGTTATGTCCTCACTAATGTCAAAATCAAACCTACGCCCTTGCTACATCCTAGTACATTAATACGCTTGTTACGCACTCAAAATGATGCAGTGTCCCATTACAAAAAAGTACATACTTTACTTTTAGTGCATAGCTTAAGCAGGCGATTTGGGCCGCAGCCTGCAGTCTCTCCAGCTGCCTTCCTCCATCATGGAGACTAGAGCCATTACTGCTCTAAATGATGATGTGCTCGTAGCACTGCGGCCCCGCTGGTGCAGATCCTTTCTGAGAGGGTGGGGAATGGAAGGGCTGTCAGGGTACAGCTTGCTGCTTATATCTCCTTTCTTCAGAATCACTGTGCAAAAGCCTGCACGAGAATCGCTCTCACACTCGATCACTGCGGGTGTCAAGCGACATGCCAAAACAGATTAATGCGTGTGGATGCGTGTGACAGTAATTGTGCATGTGTGTATAGTTGCGTGTGTTTGTGTGAGATCATTAAGTGTGCAAGTGGAGGGCAACTGCAGGATAATGTTCCCGAACGAGCATGCGTGCATTTGTGTGTTCACACGTGCATATGCATGGCACTGCCAGTTTACACAACAGTCTTGGCGCAGGGCCTAGCCAGGTGGCACTGTGCACGCTTCAAGTGCGTCCTCATTTCAGCATCATTCCTCTTGCTCAGACTCATGCCAGTTTTCTGCTGGTCTGTTTATCCTGCCTTATCTCGCCTGTCACATAAAACCTGCTTCCTGTCTGTCACCTTTATTCCTAAATGTCAACATGAAATCAAAGTTAAGCCTGTATACTTTCATGTATGAATGTTACAGTGTTTTTCTTTTTCTTTTTTTTTATTTGGAACAATATATTTACACTATATTAGTCATTGGCCAAGAGACTATTTTTTTCACAACAATATGACATTAGATATTTAATTGTGCATGCTCATTTGACTATTTTGCTATCATCTAATGCTCTCTTAAAGTTAGCCTTTAAAAACACTAATAATTTAATAAACTAATAATTGTAATCTTCAGCAAATCTTCAAAATACATATTTATTTTTCATACTGTACATTATAATTTTGTGAAGCCTAGATTCATAGATTTTTATTTAAAGGAGAAACATTGATGCAAATATAACATCTATATACCAAAAAACAAAAAACTACAGAAAATGTAAAGTTGTGTAGTACAGAGAGGAACACACAAGGGGCCTGATGAGCAAGTATATAATCATATGTATTATTAAAAAAGTAGTATTTGAGTTTTTAGTGTTTCATATTTAACTTTAGACAAAGTTCACATCATTTTCAGGGACTCTTTTTGCAGGTTACATATAGTTACCAATAGGTGGCGACAAGTGATTGCATTATGAGTTATTGAATCATTCATTCATGCAAATTCATTTAAAAACACAGAATCATCAAGAAACAAGTAACCGTCTTTGTCAGTGGTTCTTTAAATCATTCACTCATCTGATTCACTCAAAAACATTAATTTGAATGATTCATTAAATCATTTACTCATCTGATTCATTCAAAAACGCTGATTTATTCAGGACTAAAACAAGTAACTGTTTTTGTGAGTGATTCAATAAATCATTCACTCATTTGATTCATGCAAACACAGAATCAAGGACCATTCACTTATGAGTGATTCATTAAATCATTATCTGATTTTTTCAAAAGCACAGTTTTATTTAGAAACTTTGTGTGTGAGTCATTAAATCATTCACTCATCTAATTTATTCAAAAACATTCACTGTGGAACATTCATTCATGAGTGATTCATTATATCATTCATTATCTGATTCATTCAAAAACAAATTAATTGAGGATTATTTATTTAAGAGTGATTCATTAAATAATTTACTCATTTGATTCATGCTAACATAGAATCAAGTGATTCATTAAATCATTTGCTCATCGGATTTGTTCAAAAACATTGTTTTATTTAAAAACAAAACATGTGACTGTCTTGTGAGTGAGTCATTAAATCATTCGCTCACCTGATTCATTTATTCAGGATCAAAACAAGTAACTGTCTTTGTAAGTGATTCATTACATCATTCACTCGTTTGATTCATGCAAACACAGAATCAAGTAAACATGAATCATTCATTTATGAGTGATTCATTAAATCATTTGCTGTTCTGATTTGCTCAAAACACTGCTTTATGTAGAAACAAAACATGTAACTGTATTTGTGAGTGAGTCATTAAATCATTCACTCATCTATTTTATTCAAAAACAGATTCACTGTGACATTTATTCATGAGTGTTTCATAAATTATTCACTTATCTGATTCATTCAAATCAGAATAACGGAGGATTATTCATTTGTGAGTGATTCATTAAATCATTCACTCATCTGATTCATTCAAAAACAGAATTGAAGTACATTCACTTATGAGTGATTCATGAATCATTTGCTAATCTGACTTTTTCAAAAGTGTTTATTTATTTATTTAGGAACAAAACATGTAACTGTTGTTATAGGCAATTTATTTAATCATTCTCTCATCTGAATTATTCAAAACCACTGATTCATTCAGTAACGCCACTACTGTGTGTTGCTCTGGGATGCATAATGATTCATGATTCATTATTTAAAAGCAATATCACACTAGAAATCATGCTGCTGGTCTGAATATCAACATGTTTGCAAGTTTATTATTGCTTAAATATCTACCATTTATCTGGTTATTGGCCATAACTGAAATGCATGCTGGGCTAAAGTGTACTTTTTAGAGTTATAGATGAGTTCTTCTGTTTTTAATACACCTGTCTCTTGCAGGTGCCTCAAATCAGTTGTTGCTTATGTCAAGTAGTTTAGTTCTAGCAGCCATTGTAATGCCTGTCATCATCTTCATTATCATTTCATCTGTCTTGAACTGATTTCAAATGACGGTCACAGTCGCAGGCATGAAAACCACAAAGAAATGTGTGCAAATGTCAGGAGTAATAATGTCCTTTCCGTGTGGCTTAGCAAAGGTCAAGATCGGGTCTCTCTTTGGCCAAACATCCACGCAGGAATTCATTCTGGTCATGCAAGCATCCGATTCCTTCTCCCTCGGAGCGATGGCATCAGTAGGGAGTTCGATTCGAGCCTGAAGATGCACGAGGGCTGGACTGGCATAAAAAAGTGGCCTTTGAGAGCAGTGATAAAACTGGCTGAGGTGTTTAGTTGCATGCTTGTCCCTTCGGCATTTTGCAGAGCTTGTTTGCTAGGATTCAAAACAAGTAGCAAATGCAGTCATGTCAGATTAGCCAGGGAAAAAAAGGCTTGTTACATAATCCAGCAATGCACCTTTTCACAGAGAAAGAGATTACATTAGTGGTGCAGCCATGACAGGGTGGAGGAAGAAAGAACACATAATGTTTGATGTATGAATGTAGTCTCCATATGAACAGTGTGTGGGCTCTGGGTTTCTGCATCAGCTCTCACAGCTGAAGGAGCCGTTGATGCTAACAAACTTGAGCAGCAGTTACTGTGTGTGCATATGAAAGAAATTGAAGATCGGTTTAATATCTTAATTGTTTCTCTTAGAGCAAATGGAGAGACTCCTGAGAAAAAGACCTTAGTAATCTCACTTGTGTCTCCAACTATGCTCAGATTTACTAGTGGACAGCAAGTCAGCTCAAAAACCTAGTGAGTAAATGGTCAATTTTAATGTTAATGAAACATTTTTTATTTATACTTTCCTGGATTGTACTTCTATTGGAATTTTTCTTGCTTTGTAGCCTCGGATTATTTTGTTTTGTTTTGTTTTGTTTTGTTTTGTTTTGTTTTATTTTATTATTTTATTTTTGTAATGCATTAAGGGAGGGATCTTTTTGTCTTGATTTTACTTGAAGTGCCCTTTCATTTCAACAATCTCTTCTGCTCACCAAGGCTGAATTTATTTGATCAAAAATACAGTAAAAATAGTAATATTGTGAAATATTATTACAATTTAAAATATTTTTTTTCTATTTGGATTTGTGTTCCTGTGATGCAAAGCTGAATCTTCAGTGTCACGTGATAACATGAAATAATTCTAAAATGATGATTTGGTGCTCAAGAAACATTTATTGTTTTTATCATCAGTGTTGAAAACAGTGTCTGTGTCTCATTTAGAAGGCTGCGTCCTCCGGAGGTCTCATTCGAAGGGTGCATACGTCATCGAGGCTGTCTCATTTCAGAAAAGCAAGTACACTCCGAATGAGACCTTCGAATGCGTCCTTCTTTCACAAGAATTCGGAGGATGCATCAGGTGTATCCTTCGCTGCTACAGATAACCCACAATTCTTTGCGTCACCGTAAACCACCGTTAATTTGAAAAATGCCGGCACCGGCAGATGTACACACAAGCGCAGATGTGTCTTTTCAACTTAAAAGTGCCTCCAGTAAAAACGGATAAACTTTGTTCTTAATATCCTACTCCTTTTTTTCTCTAACAGATGTCTGTTGTATGTACGCTGGAGCTCCTCAAACACTGAGCAAAATAAAACAAGTAAAAGCATTTTTTTTTCAAATTACTTTCCAAATTTAGAAATGATTTTTGTTCATTTAAGTAGTGTGAGAGCACAACGATGCTCTAAATGTGTTAGCAAATTAGCGCGATACTACCAGTTTCCTTTTCCGTCCGTACTACGAAGGCCGTCTCGTTTAATTCTTGGTTGAGGACACTTCGTATACGTTACACATCCTACAGAGGATGCGACCTACAGAGGATTCGACCTCCGGAGGACGCAGTCTTCTAAATGAGACACAGCTAGTGGATTCTTGGAATAGAAAGTTTTAATCTTGCTTACCCCAAACTTTATAACCATTCTACCCCTGAGATTTTAAGTTAATATTTTAATAATTCACATGTTCATGGTTCTCTGATGTCACTTAATGGTCACATGACATGAACATAAACTAATAAAATATTTTACAGTTAAATTTAAAATTGTAATATTTTAATTTTTTTTATATATATTTTAATTAATATTTTAAATACATTTTAGTTATTATTTAAATGTTAAATTTTTATGATTAACTTCTAATGAATTTTAGGAGAAACAAAGACAAAATTCAAACTTAAACATAATTAACATCTTTGTGCTATCTTAAATTCTTTATTAATTGTATAGTTATCTAATTTTACAGAATGTGTATTTTTCTGGTTTTATTTATTTTTAAGATTTTAAAGGGATAGTTCACCCAAAATGAAAATTCTGTCATCACGTTTGCACCCTATATTTTGAGAAATGTCTTAATGTTTACTCCTTCCTTTATTTTTCTTTCTTTCTTTCTTTCTTTCTTTCTAATTGAAGTTAATGAGCTCCAGAGTTGTTTGGATGCATTCTGCTGAAAAAAGAAAGATGACAGAACGATGAGGTGCAAACGACAGAATCTCTTTCTTTTTTAGGTGGACTGTCAGTTTAATGAGAAACATCTGATGCAAAGCTGGTACTTAATATAACTGAGAACTCCATTACGTCTCCTGAGATGTATAAGCACAGTCTCTGAGCAGTAAAATGTGAAGCTCATTTTGAGTGAGACACACACAGTGCTGTAAGTGTTTGTGTGATGTGTGTCAGTGTTTGTTAGTCTTGCCCGGCTGCTGTTTGGTGTTGATCCCAGTAGGTGGTAAACTGGGGGAGGTGGGCTGAACCGTTATTCATGAACTCTAGTGATGCAGAGTTCTCTCTTTCACTCGCTTCACTGCTGGTAAACAGGATTCCACCAATACAAGAAATCATCTCACATCAAACCTGGAAAAACACTGGCATTATATTAATATCACATGATTGTGTTATGTGCACCAGGCTGATGCAAAAGCAAAAATACTGCATATTTCTCAGAGGTTGTTCTTTCAAAGCAGAAGACTAAATCGAGAAATTGAATTTGCTTTGTCTCAGCTATTTATTTTAAATGTATTTAATTTCTTCTAAATATGTAAGAAATAAAAATAGGGTAACTCTTAAGAATAAGGCTTTATTTGTTAGTGGTAACACTTTAGTTTGAGGACCAATTCTCTAATTTGCTGCTTATTAATAGTTAGTAAGGTATGTGTTAAATTCAGGTTTGGATTAGGATTAAGGTATCTAGAATATGATCATGCAGAATAAGGCATTAATATGCTTTATAGGTACTAATAAATAATACGAACAATACTTATACAGCATTATACAGCATTTGTTGATGTTAATTAATAAATAATACATTATAATAAAATACTTTTATTTAAATGTATTATTTATTAATATTTTCAGTGATATATTAATATTTACAGTATCGTTCATATTGTTTGTAAATGTATTATTACATTTATAATTTATTATAAATAGTTTTAATAAAATCAATATTTCATTTTAATTAATTCATTTTTAATATGTATATTTTATTTTTATATAAAATATTATTATTATTATTATTAAAATATTATTATTATAAAAAAATCTCTTTTACAAGTATATTTCATAATATGACTATAGTTCAGATAGTATGATCTAGGGAGAATCTGATAAGAAATATTTTATATTTTATTGTATATGTATACTTCACAACAAGTCTCCATTTGTTCTCTCTTTAATGTCATTTCTGTTTCTAGATTCCTGTATGTATGTGTATGTATGTGTGTGTGTGTGTGTGTGTGTGTGTACACACACATCTCCAGCTGTACTCTATACTCTCTTTTTTGTCTCTAGCTTCTTAGATTTGTGTCCTGAGAAAAAGACCCCAGTAATCAACGTCTCAAACTCAAACCAAAGTAGACAGACTCTGCAAAAGTCTCCATTTGTTCTCTGTTTAATCTCATTGCTGTCTCTGAGAAACAACAGAGCGACTCAAGAGATCTCCTCTGATCTTTCTTCACCACGGGCTGTTTCTTTAAAAGAGGAAACATCTCAGAAGGGAGTAATTGTATGCTAACGAACACAGTCAGGCAAATTGAGGAGCTGAAAGAAAATGTGAAAGAGAAAAGAGACATTTGTACATTGAGCTTAGCCTAAGATCGCTGATGGTAACCATGGAAATAATTATAGAGCAGACAGACTGCTAGAGAGAAAGGGAAAATGAAAGAGAGAGGGGAGGAATTTAGAAGAGGGAGAGAAAGAAGAGTGCATCTTTGGATCTTCAATCTTGCTGTAAGTTTTAATAAAACTCTGCTTTTAAACTGGCTTTGATCACGTATAGTGTTCTTTTAATTAAATGCACATACACTCGGGCTGTACATTAGCCGTGTCCAGTCTGGATCAATCGCGGTGTTCTTGAGGTGGATATCCAATCATCGGGAGGTATGAGGTGTGCACCAGCTGTCTTTGTGAGCATTAAGACACCTCTCCGCTGGAGATGTGTCCGGCTCGGCCTCGTCTCAATGCTTCAACTTTAGTGCTCGCTGTCTTGGGCTTGCAAGCCGGAAGCAGTCGTCATGGAAACACATGTCTTTATCACACGCTGATCATTTACACAGAGCACTTCGTTTGAAAATGACCCTTCTTGATTAAATCCATCAAAAAGCCTCTTTCATGCAGTGTGGGTGTAATGTGTTGCAGACCCTGTCAGTAATACAGTTTATAGGTTTTAGTGCTACTTCTAAAAGTTGATTAAATAAACTTTAAGTAGAAACACATTTAAAATATAGTAAAATATTTTTAATATTTAAATATACTTTGAACACTTCTGTTCAAAGGCTTGGGTCAGTAAGTTTTATATATATAATAGTGATTTATATATAATAGTATATATATATGTGAAAAGTTATCAAATGTAAATTATATTTATTAAACTCTCTCTCTCTCTCTCTCTATCTATATATATATATATTTAAAAGCTTGAATAAAATAGAAGCAAGCTATATTATAACTATATAGTCAAAATGTATATTATATATATATATATATATATATATATATATATATGCAACCCATATATTAATGTATTATTATGTAATATAGAGATACGTGAAACTACTTTAATAAATTCTATATTTATGTATGTATATATATATATATAAAAACTTTAATAAAATAAAAGCAAGCTATATTATAACTATATATTCAAAATGTATATTGTATATATTAATGTATTATTATGTAGTATAGAGATACATAAATCTACTTTATATGTATATAATTAAATATAATGAAAGTAGATTTATTAAATAAGTATAGTCCTCCCAAGATTTATATATTAAGAATAGTCCACTCAAAAGTTTGTTTTATCTCAAAATCAAAATATATTTCATACAGGTCATACAAATTTAAAACGACATGAGGTAAAATGATGACAAGAATTTTCATTTTTGGGTGATCTTTCCCTTTAAGGAGCGCTGTACTATCACTGTTCTAAGCGACAGACTATCAGCCTGCCAGAATATCACAGAAACTTGAGGGTGGGCTCTTTTAACCAGAACCTCCCAGCAACCAGTCCGAGACTCAGAACACCCTGGCAACCGCATAGCAACACTAAAAACCACTCAGAACTCCTTGGCAACCGCGAAATGCTCCGGCAACCACCCACAACACCCTTGTGGTCCAAATCGAATGTAAAAATCTTCGCTACTATATTTATAACAACAATAGAATTAAAAGCAACGATCATCGAAAGCTAACATGCAGCTTGTACTGTACGCACACTCTCACTGTTTAATCTACATGGTCATTTGTCTTCAGTTTGTGTAGTTGTGTAATTACACACATTCCTCCCACATAACCTGCCTCTACAGAAGCCTCTCCACTCACCGGCTGCCTGCGAGCGTCTCACACACACACACACACTCACCAGAGCTGTGTGTGTGTGTGTGTGTGTGTGTGTGTGTGCGAGAGAGAGTGAAAGAGAGAGAGAGAGAGAGTTTGCCCCAGGCTTTTACATGAAGTTCTCTCCATCAAATCCCATCTCTCCCCCCACCCCCTTGTCCAGCTCAGCCCCTCTTCTCCTCTCCTCGAGTGAGCGAGAGCGCAGTAAAGAAAGGGACAATTGCAGGAAAGGATGCATCGCCTTGCTGCTGGTATTCCTGAGTGCGTGCCTGGAAACGAGCAAACCGGAATACAGCAAGAAGGACTTCCAGCTTTTTCTCAAGCGAAGGATTTCCATTTTGGAATTGCTTTCGGAAGTCCTCATGCAAATGACCCATCCGTTTGAATCGGAGCTTTGATGCGTCGCGGTTTTGTGCAAGAATGAACGTTTGAACTCCGTGCGCTCGGAGGATTTACGCGTCAGTGTCGCTGGCACGGAGCTGCGGAGAAGTCTGGCTCTGTCACACGAGCGAGTTCGCGTCAGATGCCAGTGCTTTACTGTCTATGGAAGTGTGAGCTTAGAAGAAATGCCTTAGTCATGTGCGCGCATGCTCTGAAAAGTTCTCCCGTAGAGCGTTTTAAACGTTGACAGCTCGATTGCAACGCTAAACGACGCCCTAAAATAGCTGAAGTAAAACATGAGAGAGTTTCACCGCAGATCTGGTGTTGGTAACCGCAGTAAAGGCAGAAGGGAAGCGGCTCGTCGGTTCAGGGTCGTGCGTAAAGGCGCCGGCGAGCGTCGCCGGGACCCGGTGCTCTCCATCTGGCGCTCTGCTGAGAAACAGCCGCTGTCAGGGCTGGAGAGAGTGAATGAGACGAGGTGGAGAAATGAGACACAACAATTCTAACAGTTAAACATTCGGGATTCATCATTTTATACGTATAGAGTGCAAATTGTTGATTGTAAATATTCATTTTTAACAATTCTTACTATTCTTGTAGGTAAATACATTTAGTTAGTCATAAATATAGTATTAGTGAAATAGGTGTTTTCAACTAAGCAAAATACTATCATATATAGCCTACATTTGATTGCAATAACCAGAGTTAATGCATAAATGCCTTTTTTCTAGCTAGATTTACATTTAAAGATTAGAATTATGGCATATTAGCTCAAAATGTTGCAGAGTTGTACATTGATGCATATGAGATTACTTAAAGGATTCTGGATTTATTTAGTGGTCTAAAAGCACCAATGCCATATCTGAAAGCTGAGTGCATATATAGACACATGATTGCAACCAAACATGGTGTGGGCATTCATCGTTCTGTTGACCTTTAAAGGAACTCTTGACCTGCTAAGGGGAAAGAATCATTCACAAGTTAAACAGAATCAAGTGACTTTAAAAAATCGAGACTGGATTATGATCGGAGATGGACAGTTTGGACAATTTGTCTTTCTTGGTGGCTTGAGATTACTCTTCTGGATCCTGGACGGGAATAATTAAGGAGGAATAAGGGATTCAACCGCTCCTTACAGTTGCATTCTGCTGTAGGTAGGAATAACCTGCACATTACAGTTGGTCAATTGATTTGGTAACTGGGAAGACACAGGGTTACGTCATTTATTTGGTCTTTTGAATGAATTCAATTTAAACATTGACAAGTACTTTTAAAAGCTGACTTTAAGATAAAATTAGAAAAAAAAATTATTAAATGATCAGTTATATCAAATAAATGAACTCATAGGCTTTTTTTTTTTTTTGCTCCTGAAATATATTACAGATCTTTTTACTATACTACATTTCAACTATATAATGCTGCATATATCTTTAGTCATTTGATTCATGCATATCTACTGTGTTTTAGTCTGCAGAGCTGTTTGGAAGGTGGTTTCGTGATGCTTCTCTGAAAAGAGTGTTAGATAGCTATAAAAACACCCACTGCTGCAGGAGAAAAATCCTTGAAAATGACAATAGATGGAAGAAATGCACAGAAGTCCTTCGGCAATTTGTCTCCAGGCTTTACAGGCATCACTTTTTTCTTTGGCAGCTTCAGAAGATCTAAAAACACTAAAAGATCTTCTTAGAAATCTTTTTTTTTTATTGAACATGAAGTGTGTAATGTTTGTGCCACTAGAGGCACCAAATGAACTGGACAGATAATGACTGTCAAACAGGTTTCCCTGTCAAACAAACTGATAGCCCCGCCTCCAAACTCACACCATTGGTCGAGCCAGTGTTACTGAATCAGACTGGCACCTTTAGACCCCTGCTGGTAGATACTGTAACTACACCATCTCTATCACAGGCATTCAAAAGTAGCCATCAGGATTATTATTTGTTACAAAAAAAGAAAAAAAATCTTGTTTTCATTTAGTTTAACTTGAGGTTCTAAAAATACTAAACTTTATAATGAAACTTTTCATTTATATTAATATTAGTAATGTAAGTTTTCAGTAAAATAATATTTAACTAAGCTAAACTAAGGCTACTATATTTTTATTTTTAGCATAACACAAATGTTGTATTGTTTGTTATATTAATTTAAATTAAATAAATTAAATATACAAACATATTTTATTTCAGCCAGTTGCAAAGGAAACATTTCTTTCATTTCATTTTAATTTAGTTTAATTTAATGTATGCAAATAACTAGAGCTTAAACTGAAATTTTAACTAATACAAATGACACAATTACCAAAAGTTTAACTAAAATTAAAATAAAAACAGAAACTATAACAATAAAATGATTAGTATCACTATCTCAATGATACTAAACTAATACTATTCAGACAAAATGAATCATGTACAGCACAGGTGGTTCCATTACTTACAACTGTCTATGCATATTGAGCTGGGATGAAAGAAGAGTACATTAACATCTGAAAAATTACATCTTTAAGAATAATACTCAATAAGGCTTCGTTTCAAATAAAATTGTTTTCATTTCTTTGTTTTGTTCGAGCCCCGTGCAGCATTACAAATCCAATTTAGGCGTAAAAATCGATCCGCCACCAACCCCACGCATATCAATCAGAGGCTGAGCAGTTATTATAATTTTTTTCATTAGTTTCACTTTTTATCATGTTTGCTCCCCCTCCTCTCGCTGTCTCTCTCTCTTCCGTTCTGTCTCTCTCAAAGGGACTGAAGCTTGAAGCTGTTTCCACCCACACACTTCAGCTCTGGCTTTCAGCTTGACATCAGATTTACATTGAGAATAAAAAGTGCACACACACACATGCTCTCACCCACGCACGCACGTACTTGTACACACCTATGTTAGGAGGAATATTAAAGTGCATTATTGTGTGATAGAAAATGTGTCCTCATGCTGGAGATGCAGAACACGGGCTTATTTTAGCAATCATTGTGTTTAATAACAGACGGTGCCCGTTTGAACTCCACTGAAATGCAATGCTGTTTCTCGTCCGTCCGACCGTCTTGTGACATGCGTGTTCACATGCGTGTGAGTCTGTGTTCCATCACTTCAGTGTTTCATCATGTTAGTCAAATGTAAGGTACTGGAAAATGTTGCCATGGCAACCAAATAAAGAGCCTGGATTTGGATCAAAAGGGACAGAGGGAGAAATTGAAATAAATGGAGCCCTCTTTACTTTGGCTTTCAGTTTGGCGTAATTAAAAGGAATAGTGACCTCTGTCCTGTGATCAGGTTCAGTCCATTAAGTCCTGTGATTCTTGAAGGATGTGAACATTAATGCGTGTTTTAAATGCTCTCTCCATCCCAGACACATTAAAGTGAATTATAGTTTATATTGTACCGTGTGACAATTCATATCGGAAACTAGAAATTGATTTGCAGTTAAGTAAATGTATTTGCTGAATCATTTGTTAAAACTGTCTTGCTCTGACGTATTGCACACAAAGTATTGCATTGTTATATATACTTTTAGAAAAGTACTATGGCATACTATGCTAATGAATGACTGTACACACACACACACACACACACACACACACACACATATATATATATATATATATATATATATATATATATATAATACTTAAAAACTTGACTGGTCTGCATAAAACCAAGTCCTAATCCCAGTTTAACACCTCTGGTGTGACTGTAAATGCAGACCTTGAGCCAAAAACTCATCACCAAACACCAATGACTTGTACATATGGGTTCAGTCATTTTAGACACTTCCAAAACTGTTGCAACAGAGATGGAAATACAATTTTTAAATACATGAATTATGTTCCCATCGTTGTTGCCACAGATTTGGAAGTGCATGTGTCTGTTCTAAAGAAGGGGGTGTCCCAATACTTTTGTCTATATAGTGTATGTACAAGTCATTGGTGTTTGGTGATGAGTTTTTGGCTCAAGGTCTGCATTTACAGTCACACCAGAGGTGTTAAACTGGGATTAGGACTTGGTTTTATGCAGACCAGTCAAGTTCTTCCACACTGACTGAATCAATCATTTTCTTTTTGAACCTTGTCTTATACACAGAGGCATTGTCATGTTAGAATAGAAAAGGGTCCTGTCCAAACTGTTGCTATAATATTAGAAGCACACAATTTCCTAGAATATCATAATATGCTTAAACATTAAGATTTGTACTCATAGAAATTACTAAAGTAGTCAAACCTGTTCATTAGAAGGGGGCGACCCAATACTTTTGGCAATATAGTGCATATATACAGTGAGGAAAATAAGTATTTGAACACCCTGCTATTTTGCAAGTTCTCCCACTTAGAAATCATGGAGGGGTCTGAAATTGTCATCGTAGTGCATTCCACTGTGAGAGACATAATCTAAAAAAAAAAATCCAGAAATCACAATGTATGATTTTTTAACTATTTATTTGAGATACAGCTGCAAATAAGATTTGAACACCTGTTTCAGCTAGAATTCTGACCCTCAAAGACCTGTTATCTGCCTTTAAAATGTCCACCTCCATATTTATTATCCTAAATTAGATGCACCTGTTTGAGGTTGTTAGCTGCGTAAAGAACCTGTCCACCACATACAATCAGTAAGAATCCAACTACTAACATGGCCAAGACCAAAGAGCTGTCCAAAGACACTAGAGACAAAATTGTACACCTCCACAAGGCTAAAGGGCTACGGGGAAATGCAGAGCTTGGTGAAAAAAGTCCACTGTTGGAGCAATCATTAGAAAATGGAAGAAGCTAAACATGACTGTCAATCTCCCTCGGACTGGGGCTCCATGCAAGATCTCACCTCGTGGGGTCTCAATGATCCTAAGAAAGGTAGAAATCAGCCCAGAACTACACGGGAGGAGCTGGTCAATGACCTGCAAAGAGCTGGGACCACCGTTTCCAAGGTTACTTTGGTATACACTAAGACGTCATGGTTTGAAATCTGCATGGCACGGAAGGTTCCCCTGCTTAAACCAGCACATGTCCAGGCCCGACTAAGTTTGCCAATGACCATTTGGATGATCAGAGGAGTCTGGGAGAAAGTCATGTGGTCAGATGAGACCAAAATAGAACTTTTTGGTCATAATTCCACTAAACGTGTTTGGAGGAAGAAGAATGATAGTACACCCAAGAACACCATCCCTACTGTGAAGCATGGGGGTGGTAGCATCATGCTTTGGGTTTTTACTGCAATGGGACAGGGCGACTGCACGTATTAAGGAGAGGATGCTGTATTGGAGATTTTGGGGAAAACCTCCTTCCCTCATTGGCATTGAAGATGGGTCAGGCTGGGTCTTCCAACACATGCTGGGTTGTTTTCAGCCACCAACCTAAACCCAATAGAGAATTTTGGGATAAATGTTTTCTCAGCACAGGCCAGAAACCTGACTGATCTGGGCTGTAGGAGGAGTGGGCCAAAATCCCTCCTGCAGTGTGTGCAAACCGGTGAAAAACTACAGGGTCTCTGTAATTGCACAACTACTGTACAATATTAACATTGATTTTCTGGGTTCAAATACTTATTTGCAGCTGTATCCATATTTAACATACATTGTGATTTCAGATTATGTCTCTCACTGGACATGTACGATGACAATTTCATTTTTCTAACACAGGGTGTTCATTTTTTTGAGTATTTTTAGTAATGTAGTTTGTTATTTAATGTTTTTTTCAATATTGTGAATATATGGCTAAAGAATTTTGTTGGATACATAGACTGCAGAAGTTTTTCACAATACTAAATTTTTTATTTTATGGGCTGTTTTAAATCACTATTATTTATTAAGTTAAACTCTAAAAAAATGGGATAGTTTACCCAAAAATGAAAATGTTGTCATCATTTACCCAGCACTTTTTTTAACCAATTTTTTTGAGTGTAATGTAAGTTTTCAATAAAACATTTTTTTTACTAAACTAAATCGTTAAAGGGATAGTTTACCCAAAAATGAAAATGTTGTCATCATTTACTTTTTCCAAACATGTATGAGGTTCTTTCTTCTGTTGAACACAAAAGAAGATATTTTGAAAAATGTTGGTAACCATATGTTGATGGTAGCCATTGATTTTCATAGTATGGGAAAAAATACCATGGAACTACTATGGAAGTCAATGGCTACCATCAACTGTTTTGGCTGAAGACAGAAGCTGTATGAAGAAATGTTGTATTGACCAATCGGCATCCAGTACAGGTATTAGTTATATAACTGGCAATACATCACTGTGTTCAAGAGAATAGTAGGAAATATAGGCCTAGTGATTCTGTTTCACATTCTCATTGCACTTAACAGTTTTTTAGTTTCATATCATTGTAGTAATTCTGAGAAAGAAAAAACGGACAGTGTTTGAAAAACAATATTACATTCATTCCGAATTCAACAGAGCAATCATAACAAATCAGAACAAAGTTATACAATTCTTCAAAGTGTTGCAGTCGTCATGGAAACACGTCTTTATAACATGCTGATCATTTCATCTGAAAATGACCATTCTTTATTAAATTCACCAAAAAGCCTCTTTCATACAATGTGGGTGTGATTTGTTAAAGAATCCATTAATAATGTTGTTTCATGAGTTTTAATGCTAGTGTACTTCTGAAAGTTGATTAAGGAGGTGTTTTTGAAAATATATATATATATATATTTATTCAGCAAGGGCACATTAAATTGATCAAAGTGACAGTAAATACTTTTATAATGTTGCAAAACATTTCTATTTCAAATAAATGTTGTTCTTTTGAACTTTCTATTCATCAAAACTTAGAGTAGCACAAAGATATTTGGCAGCTCAACTATTTTCAACACTGATAATAATAAGAAATGTTTATTTCCTTTTTTCAAGAATTGTATAACTGTTTCTGAATTGTTTTTATTGTTTTGTTGGGTTCAGAAAGTATCCTTATTTTTAATGTATAAATGTACTAACTTTGTTATGACTCTTAAACCCAAGACAGAATATAATGCTGTGTCTGTGAAGTGGAATACATGATACAAAATTCTGTTTTAATTGAACACGAAACAATTACTCACATATGAAAGCTGATTGTTGATTCAGAGTAATAAAAAAAAAAACTTGCTGTTTGTCATGGCAACGACTCGGATGCTTGTTGCATATTTTTATGGTCTTCTGTCCCCATTGGCACACACACACACACACACACACGCAGACACAAAAACCTGTTAGTGGAACCAAAACTCATAAAAATTATTTGCTTACAGTATTACAGAACCAATTCAAGATTGCCAAACGTAGTCCAGAGACAGTATGACCAAGAGCAGTGGCCTCAGAAGAATCAATATGTAAAATATGTTTGACGATAACTGACGTGCTACATAATAAGAACTGTAAAATCAGCTCAGTCGAGGCTGTGCATCAGATCAGGAGGAGAGATTTTGAGATTTGAGGTCTGACGTTTAGGATGGCAAAAAGACAGAAAAAGTGATGAGATTGAAAGCACAGAGAATGGACTGGGAATGAATGTGAGAGGTGAGGAGAAGGAAAATGCTCTCATAAAAAAGAGAGAGGCAGAGAGATGGATAAATACACTGTTTGATTTATGTAAAAGAGTTGCGTGGGTGCAAGGCGAGAGAACTGTATGTTAGTGTGTGTGCGTGAGCTTCAGAGACTGAGAGAGAGAGACAGATTGCATTGGCTGGAGAGACGGTGGGTATTTACACTCAGATTTATGAGAGGGTTATCACAGCAGCGAGCAGGAGAGACGGATGGTTTGATGGTGGAGGACTGCTTCTTTCAGTCTGTTCCCCTCCCAGCACCTCTACGTTCATTAAACCGTCCATTCATTTGTTTCTGTTGGTCTTATTTTAATGACTTAACGTTCCTGAGCAATAGTCGTGTCTGCAGCTCTGCCAATGACTGCGCTTCTGTATCCGGTACTCACTCAAGGACGCCAGTCAATAAGCACTTTGTTTGCAAGTGCCTGTCTCTTGTGCCTGCAGTTAGGCTGTTTTATTTCTTATTGTTTTGCCATTTTCCTTTCTGGTTGTGTAATTTGCATGGTCCAAAATTAACTTTTTGCTATGTCTTCCAAAAGAGCAGTTTAAACCTGGAATTTAATTGTGAACATTTACTGGCCATAAACACTGCTTACTGGTCATGAAATTGTATTGTACATATATTTTTTTATTAATTTATAAATAAAATATATATTTATATTTATTCATATAATTTAAAAATTTGATTTAAAAAAATAAATTAATACTTTTATTCAGCAGGGACAAAAAGTGAAAGTAAAGATATGTATAATGTTACAAACGGTTTCTGTTTTTCTATTTCTAAGATTTCTATGCAGCAGCACAATAGTTTTCAACATTGATAAAAAATAGTGAAGGCATATTAGCATATTAGATTGATTTCAGAACGATCATGTGACTCTGAAGACTGTAATGATGCTGAAAATTCAGCTTTGCATCATAAGAATAAATTACATTTTAAAATATAGTACAGCAGAAAACAGTTATTTTAAATTGTAATATATTATTTAACAATTCTGCTGTTACTGTATTTTTTATAAAATAAAAGCAGCCTTGATGAGAGTCTCTCTCTCTCTCTCTCTGTATATATATATATACTGTATATATATATATATACATACTATTCAAAAGATTTTGTTTATTTATTTTATTTTATAAAAAATACATTATTTAGCTATTTTGATCAGAACGTTGGCTCTGTTTCACAACCAACTTGAATTGATGCTCATACTGTAAGTGATTGATTTGGAATAGTTAAAAATTAAATAAATAAATAATAATAATAAAAAAATACTGTACATAGCACACATAGAAATAAACAATAAATAGTCTGTTGCATACTATTATTAATTATTTTTGTATTGAATGAATTATGTCTTTAGTTGCTGACATTGATGCTTGTTGAAATGCATTATGGGATTGCCTTCACCACAACAGCCAAAAGAAGGTATCTTACCTTTTGGAACAGTCTTTGTGTTGGGAAAGCTGCCACATGGTTTTGGGACAGAGCCATAGTGTCACTCGCAGCATCAGATACGAGATGAGCCAGACTCCGTCTCTCGCTGAAATGCAATCTGGAAAAAAAACGTAAAGAAAAGCCACATTGATTGTTTTGCTCATATTGTTGTTTTGGTGGCTTAATGTGACAAACAGTTCACAAAATATGTCTTCCCATGATAAATTTTCCACTAAAAAGTTGTTCAAATGAATGTGATTCATGACGGATATCATTGATTACATCAGTGAATGTCAGTCTGTCATTCCTAATTTGTGATCTAAAATTTATTGGGTTACAAAATGGCTCTCAACTGACAAGTAACTCAAGCAACTTTTACTCAAATTTGGTTTGTTTTGCTTGTGATACTGTATGAGGGTATGCACCCCATTAACAGGTATATTTATCACCCATGATTTATTTAATCGACATCTGAATGTATAAAGCAGATAGTGCTCGGATAATCATGTTAACATGATGGCCATCATTGTGTAGAATAAAATAACTTTATGTCATGTGAATGAACAACTTTTTTGAACATGTTTGTCAAAAATTCTATTTATTTTAGATATTAAAAGGGGGAAAATCCAAACTCACTAAAATAAAATTAGTTTTTCACTGTTGGGTGATTTATTTCTTTAATAAGCTTACACTGATATGCATTATTATAATTGATGTGCTATTTAGTATTCTTTATATGCTATTGCAGTTTTTATTATTTTGAATAAACTTTTATTTTTATATTTTCATTTTAATTTTAGTTGAAGTTTTAGTAATTTTGTTCTGTGCTCTTGTCGTTTTTATTATTTTTTTATATTTTTATTTGCCTTTATTTTATTTTAATTTTAGTTTTAGTAATTTTTTAACTTCAAAGTATTATTTTTTTATTTCATTTTGTTGCCAAGGCAACATTTCTCTTTTTTTTGTATGTTTTTAAGGTAAAGTCTTTTTGTTTAATTTTAATTTAACTCTAATTTAACTCTAATTGAATTGAATTGAATTGAATTGAATTTTAAATTTTATTTTATTTTATTTTATTTTATTTTATTTTATTTTATTTTATTTAACAAAAACAATTTTAATAATTTTAACTAAAGACGCACAGTGAAGAATTAGCGCAGAAAAGGTGTGGACAGTCATTTTTGCGCCTGACCTTATTGAATATGCATTTGTAGGCGTTTCCCTTTTAGATGGAAAATTTATTAAGAGGAGAGTATTAAAATGAATCACGCAATGCGATTAACTAATGTTTGCGCTCGTCAAATTACTGGTATTTGCGCCATTACGTAACGCCCAAAAAAAGCATGTCTTGCATTTTGCGCTTTGAAATAGCTGCAATTGTTGTTGCTAGAAGGAGGCACCGCAGAGAGCAGAGAGTGTGTGGTAGAAGGGAGAGGATTCTTTCCACACGTATTAATTTATTTGGAATGCCAGAACAACACATTATCTGATTCTGAACATATCCTTATGCTACTTTGTGCTGTGCGTGGTAGATTGCGTTGGTCATTGTGGAAATGCGATGTTGCGTCTGTGTTCTTTAATTTGTGCGTTGTTAGTAAATCACCCGCAGAAATTTCCCCTCCCATCGGCGCCGTTTTGGAATTGCGCTCTTGCATCTCAGCGCTAATTTGCCCTGTTTAGTAAATCTGGCCCTAGATGACTTTTAAAATCTATAAACATTTCTAAAATCAGCACAAATGTAAACATGAGTGATATCCTCTGACTGAATGGACTCAGAGTCAGAGTCTATCATCATCATACATTATGAGAAATCTCCGACTACCCAAAATCTGCAGACTGACTCAGACTTTTTAGACTCGTCTAGACTGCAAATCAGGGCAAAAATCTGTGCAAACGTCATTGTTATCCAGCCTTTCGTGACATTATCTGCTGTTGGTTATACTTTGCTCTGGCTCTCTCTTGCAGACCAGGCTCGGCTCCGGCGGAAGAGCATCGCCATCGGGAAGCAGCCAAGCATGGAGATCCCCCCCACTGCCCCCCCACAACCCTTCCGACAATCCGTGAGTACCCCGCCGACCCGTCCCGGATCCCTGTCTCCCTCCCTCTCCTTCTCCCTCTCCCTCTCGCTCCCGTTCGCACCTCTATCTCCGTCTCCCTCCACCGGCCTCTCCTCTTCACAGTCCCAGAAGAGAGTCAGCACCCCTCCGCTCCCCCGTTCCCTCCCACTCTCCCCGAGCGTCTCTCTGACTCTCCCTCCCTCTGTCCCGCTCTCTCATTGGGCTGCTGGTGAGTGGAAGGTTGTGGGTTCTAATCCAGGAACCGGACCCAGTGTGGCTGCTCTGGCCTCTCTTGAGGTAGGTTATCTAACAGCCGAGCTCGGCTTGTGCTGTGGGTTCGAGCGGCCGGCGAGCGGTGTTAGACAAACAGTTAGTCACGCAGGAAGCAAACATGTTCATCTGTTCCCTCGCCAATGATTGAGTCATTATGTCTGAGTTCATCAGATTGGACTGCCAATTTCTTTGCGATAAACCAGTGGAGACCTTTTTGTCTGTTTAATAATGTGAAGACTTTTTAGTGTTCAGTTATTTGAGTGTCGTGGAAACTACTTAAAGGGATAGTTCACCCAAAAATTAAAATTATGTCATCATTTGCTCACCCTCAAGGTGTTCCAAATCGGTTTGAGTTTCTTTCTTCTGCTGAACACAAAAGAAGATATTTGAAAGAATGTTGGTAACCAAATAGTTGACGTTAGCCATTGACTTCCATTGTATGTGACAGAATTTTCATTTTTGGGTGAACTGTCTCTTTAAAACTAAAAATAATGAAAAAGTACAATTGCAGCTGCAGATTGTGCCCAAAAAAAAAATACAATGTTGTTATTCTGCGATAAACTAATTTTTATCTTTTTGTCTGTTTAATAATAGAATGAACATGAAGACTTTTATTTAGTGTCCCAGTTTAAAACTAATTCTTAAAACTAAAAAATAATGTAAATGTACCATTACAGCTACGGTTTCTGCCCAAAATCAATATGATATTGTTTCTTTTACTCTCTCTCTTTTTAGTAATAAATTAATGTAGACCTTTTTGTCTGTTTAAAATAGGATGACCATGATGACTTTTGTTTAGGTTTAATGTCCCGGTTTAATTTGAATATTCAGGGATTTGAGTCTGAAAATAATAAAACTGAAGCATTGCAACCACAGATCAATTATTCTAAAATAATTGTTTTGGACATGATTATCTATAACTGCCCATTTTAAAGAATTAGTGGTTAAAAAATAACATTTTACTGCAAAAATATTATAAATAAAATGAAAATGTATTATTTTCAAAGTTGTAATAAAACAAAGATTGGAGTATATTTAACCTGAAGTCTTTCCACTCAATTATTTTTTTCATTTACTTCAATGTGTTTATCAAATTTACTAGCAATTTCTGAGTGAAAATTGTTGCAAATTAAATCCTGCACCTTTTTTTTTTTCAGTGTAGAGAGAAATAAAAGTCATACAAATCAATTCAAAGTATTTTCTTTGAATAAAAAAGTTCATTTCTAATTACTGTTTGGTTGCTTATTGGCCCTAGTCAAGAGTCCATCTGTGTTTTTCTGCCTCTAGATATGACTATTCAATGTTAGTGCATGAGATTTTCCCCCTATTTTTTTGTGTGCTAGACAAAATAAATAAATAAATAAGTTGTCCTATTACTTAGAAATGTAACAGCACAGCTCTCTAACGCAGCACATGAATTGAGGCAGCATTCATTTCTGTCAAACAAACAGTGTAGGACAAGTGTCAAGTTAAAAAAAGTGCTTGTTCAAGTGTGAGCAAGAGTAATATTGATGCTTACCTTAACATACTAATGACTGTATTAGGATAACAGTTTGGCCGAAACTCTGGTTGCTGTGGCATGTTTTTGGGAAGAGGATGTCAGCAAATGACATAAATGTAAATTTATGTCAGACAAATCTGTGATAATAAATGAGAGGCACGCCAGTGATGTGACACTGCAATACATGCTTTACGTGCTTAATATTTTATTGGTAATCAGAGCTTTATTTGTTTAGGATAAGAAAAGTGCATAAATGCATTTCTTAAAGTCTCTTTTTAATAAATTATTCTCACTTTCATGGAGACACAAGACCACAAAGTGTCTTAATATCGGTCCTTTCTGAAATGAATCTAAATTCTGCTTTAGAAACACAGAGCTCATTTAGGACCGCAGAACTGACTAGATTTGCATTTCCTGAAGGAAATAACAGATCTTGCAAGGCAGCAAAGTTTTGGGTAAGTTTTAGGCTTTAGATCTGCGTAAATGAAATGCTGCTTTCCAAATGGGAGATTTTCAAAATGTAATCTGAAGTTTCTTTGTAAGTTTACAAAAACTAAAAATAGATAGAACTCCTGAGGATGAAACGAGGTTGAATGACAGTTTGAGATGGGTGAGTAGTTTGGGCTGAATTTAATTGCGTAAGTTTGATACTGAGGGTTACTAGTTTAAAATGAGCCCCCATAGCCAAAATGTTTGAGGAATATCAATACACTTCTGCCTTGCAAAAACTATTATCATCACGGAGGAGAGGAGTTTTCACAGCTTCTTCTGCTGTGTCTAAACATTCTTCTGTTGATGGGTTGTGTCTTTTCAGGTCTTATGAAAGCATTTCAAACACAGTGAGATCTGATGTTTTTTTACTCTGCCGTGGCGTGAACCTCTTGCCTGCTGTTGCCAGTCTGTTCTTACTGTAGGTGTCAGAACATATTTATGAAGCAACACTTCCCACTATTGGTCGAGTGTGGATAGTGCAACATTGCTGGAGTGTTTTGCCACCAACAAAGGAAAATCATTTCAGTCAGTTGCATGCACCACAATTTTACATCTGCTAATCTAATTCATTTTATAATTATGTATATTATTAATAATAATTATATATATATATTCAAATTAAATATATATTAAATATATAAAACAATTTTTAAACTTTATTCCATTTTGACTTTTTAATATAATAATAAATATAATAAAGAATTGCTTTTTAAAAATATATATTTTGTATTTTTTCATTAAATGTTATAATACTTTAAATTATTATTAATAAAAATAATCAATTATTTAAGAAAAGTAAGAGTAAATAAGTAAATATATAGAGTAAATAAGGCACAAATCTGTACATAAATCTTCTGTTCCAGATTCATACACATTATTATTATTATTATTGTTAAGTCTTATTTAAATGTTCTGTTCTCATGTCAGATATGTATGCATGTATGTACCAAGAGCTTCTTAAAAACCACAACAAATTCCTCGTGTGTTTGCACACACTTGGCGAATAAAGCTGATTCTGATTCTGATTCTGATAACTTTAATACTTATAATAAATAGATTTTCACACACACACACACACACACACATACATATTTTATTTATTAAATTAATGTGCATATATAAACAATTATATAAATACTAAATATTGTATAAATATATAAATACATATAAAAGTTTAATATTTTATATTTTAATCCATTTGTATTGCATTTAAAAAAAATCTTATTCAAAAATAGTTTATTCCAAAATAATTTGTTCCATTTTTGGGGGCTATTTTTTTTTTTTGTCATTATCACAAAGGCTTGGATAAAGATGAAGCATGTATTTTTTCAATGTTATCTTACTTTAACTGTAAAGTATTTGACATAACTTCCTGCACACTGTATGTTTTAAATGGTTAAATGGGTGCAAGTCACGTCATGGGGGCAAATATTGTTTATGTTTTCAATTATCTGACTATGCAATCCAAATGATCCATTCCTTAGGTTTGTGTTCTGTGGTCATGCATATTAATTCAGAGTCTGTTCTTTTTCTCAGAGTTTCCTCAGTAGAAGACTGAAGGGGTCCATTAAACGGGCCAAGAGTCAGCCCAAACTGGACCGAACCAGCAGCTTCCGCCACATGATCCTCCCTCGTTTCCGTAGTGCCGACCAAGAACGGTACGTCCTAATTCTTCCTCCCATAACCGCATGCAGAAACAGTGCTGTGTCATGATATTCCACTTCAAAGCCTCTTTGCTGTGAATGAGATAGTTCACCAAAAAATGAAAATTCTGTCATCATTTGCACACCCTCAAGTTGTTCCATTTACATTTATGCATTTGGCAGACGCTTTTATCCAAAGCGACTTACATTGCATTCAAGTTACAGTTTTACATTTTATCAGCTCTTGCTTTCCCTGGGAATCGAACCCATGATCTTGGCGTTGCTAGCGCCATGCTCTACCATTTGAGCTACAGGAAAGCCGCAAACCTGTATGAGCTTCTTTCTTCTGCATGTTGAACAAAAAACGATGGTAACCAAACTTGACATCCATAGAGTTTCTTTTCATACTATGGACGTCAGTGGCTACCGTTTACTGTTTGGCTACACTCTAAAAAATGCTGGGTTAAATACAACCCAGCACTGGGTAAAATATGGACAAACCCAGCGATTGAGTTCTTTTGACCCAGCGGTTGGGTTAAACGTTTAACCCAACCTTCTGGGTAGTAACCCAGGCCAAATGCTGGGCCAAAACAACCCAATCGTTGGGTTTGTCCATATTTTACCCAACGCTGCGGGTTGTATTTAACCCAGCATTTTTTAGAGTGTACAAACATTCTTCAAAATATCTTCTTTTGTGTTCAACATAAGGAATAAAAAGGTTTGGAACAACATGAGGGTGAGTAAAAAATGACAGAATGTTTGCTCAAAAATGTGCACGTGTTATTTTCTCTCTTCTGTGAAACTGCTCTTTTTCAGTGGTTTGTGGTGAATTATACTGTCAAACTCCAAAAAAGCACCAGAAAAACATCATAAAAAGAGTTCAAATAACTAGTGCATTACATTATATGGTAGCTTTGTGTGAGAAACACTGAAATGTAAGTCATTATTCACATATAGTCATATATACAGTATATATAGAGAGAGAGAGAGAGAGAGAGAGAGAGAGTGAAGGAGTCGTTTTGTGTTTGATACAAGAATTAAAAGATGTCAGATTGGAATAAAATAGAGGTCAGCAAGTCATCATTTTTAGATGAACTGCTCCGTTAAACGCCGGTTTGCACTCCAATTCAATATCTCTCAATCTAGAACGTTCTCTATTTCCTTATTATCCGTCTTCAAGCATCCCGACAGGTGCTGAGGTGCTCTCGTCATGGTTTATTCATTCATGTATTCATGCTCAGAGCTCTACGCTCACCCACGGTCAGCCTGTGGTCTTCCAGAAAAAGGCAGGTTGTGGTTTTTGAAGTTCCTGCTCAGTTTGGACAGGGAAGCTTTAGTGATGTTTCCTTTTCAAAGAGGGAGTTTTCGCCGCGTTGTAGCTTTGAAATGAAGGCCGTGCTGCCGACCGTTTTGAGTAATTCAAACAGACAACTCCACTTTCATATAATCGTTTGATTCAGCCCTTAACTGGAACGGTAGAGAGCTGGATTGTTGTATGATACACAAATGGAGTCTAACAGCTGGAGTGACAGCGTGGGGGCAGAATTTCAGTGCTGTGAACAGCGTCTCAGAGAAAGACTGCGTTTCTTATGCTGTTTTTCATTTTGGGATGTAATTGTGATATAATCGACCTGATCTCAAACAGAACTGATAGTCAGGATGATTTAAATATGACACAAATTCGATATGCCAGCAATTATGCACTGGAATTTGGTGTAGAAAACACACTTATCTTTTGGATTTGACTGACCTCGTCCTAAAAGCTTGTTTGTGTAGATGTGAATGGGATACTTCATCATTTCTTCACCCTCATGTTGTTCCAACACCAAAATGAGGATCTTTGGAAAATGTCCAAGAGGTTCTTTTCCATACAAATACAAATATCCTGTCAGGCTGAATAAAAGATAAAAAGCTCCATAAAAGTGACTCATGATAGCTTTGTGCAATGAACAGAGAGAAATGTAAGTCTTTGTTCGTCTCAGTTACTAAATAGCTTTCCAAGAAGAATAATCCCACTTTTCTTTCTTGCTGCCTGCTCTTGAGTCTCCTTACCTGCTTAAAAGCCAAGCATAAAAGGAGGATAGTTATGAAAATAAAATGTATAGTGCAAGATAAAACATATCAAATCAAGTGTACCCTGCTGATCAGTTTGACATTTCATTGCAAGAATTATTTTTGGGATGTTCAGTTATTTTGCAATGTAATTTAACTGCCTTTTGATTGATAATACAAATACAAAAAAATAAATAAATGAAAAATAAATATTTATTTTAAAAATACTATTTCATCAAAATACACTGAAAACCCACAAATAGAAGTATTTTATGCTCACCAATATTTTTTTTAATAAAAATACAGTAATGTGAAATAATATTGTGAAATATTACCAAATGCAATAAATATTACAGAAAATAATTGTTTTCTGTTTTAATATATGTTATATTATATAATTTATTATTGTAATGGCAAAGCTGAATTTTCAGTCTTTACACAATCCTTCAGAAATCATTCTAATGATGATATGCTGATCAAGAATTATGCCTTATTATTATCAATAGTAAAAACAGTTGAGCTACTTATTTTTTTGTGTAAACCGTGATACTTTTTTAAAGGATTCTTTTATTAATAGAAGCTTCAAAATTATAGCATTTATTTGAAATATAAATTTATTGTAATATTATAAATGTCTGTCACATTTGATCAATTTAATGCATCCTTACTAAATAAATGTATCATTTTCAAATAAATAAATAAACTATTAATTTTGAAAATTGGTGTGGTAAAAAGACTGAAATAGTAAATAGTTTTCTTGTGTTTTTTCAGATAGATAGATAGATAGATAGTGCATGAGACTACTATTATGGTACTTCTTTGTTGCTTCAATATCATTTTTGTAGCTTGACAGTCCCTGCTTTCCTTGTATGGACAAATATCCTTTGGTCATTCTGCTAAACATCTGCTTTTGTGTTCCTCACAACAGAATAGTCATTTTTCCATCTCTTTCCTGTTGTCCTCTTTATTACATGCCTGCATCTCAGTCCTTCATTCTGTCTGTCCATCCTTGTCTTCCTCCTTTCAGTTCCCACGGTTTACGTAACATTTTGATTTCCACTGAGGTCTCTCGCTGTCTCACTACTCTCACTGTCTCCCTCTCTCTCTCTCCCCCCTCCCTCATCCACTCGCTCTATCATTTCTTTCATTCTGACTCACTCCTTTGGGTCTATTTTTATACCTTCCATCTCTTTCTCTCTTTCTCTCTCTCTCTCCCACACTGTATGTACTTAACGCTGTGAGGCTGAATGTATACATGTACAGTGAGTCTCAGAAGACGCAGGGGAAGCGATACATCACTAGTAGGGATCTAACAATTTATCATACTTTTTCTCTTGATATGTATATAATCGTACTTCACGATAAGCTTGTCAATCTTCTTGTCAGCTCTTTCAAGGGTTTGTGGCTGTAAACTGCAAAGTGTGTGTGTGGGTGGTTGCAGGTACAGAGAGGCAAATGTGTATGTTGTTATGCTCATATTTGTTCTGAGACTGATTAGAAATTGTCTGCATGTATGCAAGTAAAACCTTTTTGAACATATTAAGGGTTGAATTCACTAAACTACACACTAAACACCACGTTTGTGCATGTTATTTTAACTTGCGTCCTATTCACTATTCAACCACAATTCAGCTAAACCACTGAAATCAAATCCACCTTGAGTATTTTAGTCATTAACAAACTTTTTTTTTTTTTTTTTTTTTTTTTTTGTAAATTAAGTTCATTTTAAATGGCTTTAGTACTTTATTCCAAAAATGTTAGTACTCTACTCCAAAAAAAATAAAAAATGTTTGTGTTTTTAAAAGTGTTACGTTTACGTTTCCACCTATGAAAAGTAGACAGAAACAGAATTTTATTGAAAAGCAACAATAATTGGTGACTTTTTTGTTAATCAATGTAGCGTCTTTTTCATTTATCCAAATGTGCAACATAGTTGAGCTCACATTTTTTAGCATTTTCTATAAACTAAACTATAAACTAAACCAAACACAGTGTTTGTGCATTTTATTTTAATGAAAAAACTTTCGTCCTTTTCACTTATTACCCACAATCCAGTTTAACTGAATGCAAAATGCACTGAAATCAACTCTACCTTGGGTATTTATGCCATTGTCAGTCTTTTCTTCATAAACAACACCTACTTTTTTAAAAACTAGGCTTATTTTAGATGATTTTAGCATTATTTTAGTGTTATTTTTAACATTAGACTGTTGGAAAGAAAGCAGAAACAGATTTTTTTTTTTTGAAAAAGTGATGATTGTGAAAAAAATGTATTAATCAAAGTAGAATTTTTCATATATGGATAAGCAGTGTAGTTGAGCTCACTTTCAGCATTTTCATGTTTGAAAATCGCAATGTGCAAATTGTGTTCAGCGCTATTGTGTTCTCCCCAAGTGTTCAATCACTAATGATTTATCTCAGGATTGATGATAGACGCTGATGTCGTTCTCCATAAATCACAGAAAAAGTACTTCTGAAGAAAGTTGACTTGTGTAATATCAAATGAAATACTGACCTCGTCATGTAGGCGTGTGATGTAAGCTCAACCTGTGAGCGTCTCCTCTCTCAGACCTGCTGTTCTTGCTCCCTCACAGGACTCGTCTGATGCAGAGCTTCAAAGAATCACACTCCCATGAGTCTTTGCTGTCTCCCAGCAGCGCAGCCGAGGCCTTGGATTTGACACTTGATGAAGATGCGATCATCAAGCCTGTTCACTCCAGTATTCTGGGACAGGAGTACTGCTTTGAGGTGATCTACAGCAAACTATATATTTCAGACTCATAAGCTGCATGATCCTTACAGAATCTACCAGATGTTTATTAAAAATAGCATAACAAACTTAGTACATTTCTGATTTTCACATATTTATGCATTTCACATAAAATTTCAAATTTCATCTATCTATCTATCTATCTATCTATCTATCTATCTATCTATCTATCTATCTATCTATCTATCTATCCATCCATCCATCCGTCGATCTGTCGTTCTATCTATCTATCTATCTATCTATCTATCTATCGTTCTATCATTCTATCTATCTATCGTTCTATCTATCTATCATTCTATCAGTCGTTCTATCGTTCTATCTATCTATCTATCTATCTATCTATTGTTCTCTCGCTCTATCATTCTATCTATTGCTCTGTCTATCATTCTATCAGTCGTTCTATCGTTCTATCTATCTATCTATGGTTCTATCGTTCTGTCTATCTATCATTCTATCAGTCGTTCTATTGTTCTATCTATCTATCTATCTATCTATCGTTCTATCTATCTATCGTTCTATCTATTGCTCTGTCATTCTATGCTCTGTCAGTTTCACTTGGTGCCACTAGGGGCATATAAATCACACATTTAATCTTAAATCATCAAATGCATGACTATATTAACTCCAGTGCCCTGTGGAATTTTGTTGCTCTTTCTTATCATTATAATTACGCTGATGGTTGAAATAGTGAAACTCATTATTCCTTTCCTTAGGTGATAACTGCTTCAGGAACAAAGTGTTTTGCCTGTCGGTCGGCTGCGGAGCGAGACAAATGGATAGAGAATCTGCAGAGAGCTGTCAAACCAAACAAAGTGAGTGTAAAGAAGAAAAAGAAAAGAGGAACTCTCTTCTTCCATGACTGCATCAGTCAACTCCAGTAACAACCTCTCCTGTCATTTCCATCTTTACACTCATTTTAGCTTCTACTGCTATTTGTGGGAATCCTGAATGAACTTGAAAAGGCTTCCTGTGCTGTCCTGCCTTATAATGAAATAAAGGCTTTCTTTTTTTATCTGGTATGCTTATAATACTTATCCCAAAGACCAGTGCAGAATACTGGATTCTCCTGCAGACGTCTCTTGGCTGTGTCTGTCTTGAAGGTCTTGAATGGATGGGCTTTAGATAGAGAGCGCTGTGGATTGACTCGTCCAGATGTTCAGGCAGCAGGAGTTTGGGCTGAGTCGTGTTGCGTGGAGAACATGACACAGGCGTCCAAAAATGATCAGCCCGCTCAGTCTTGCAACAGATGCATTGTCAATATTACAGTAAACGAGGACAGACCAAGGGTGTTCATTAGTTTGGTTTATTAGCTGATTAGTTGAAGAAGTTTCTGAAGGCAGCAGAAAAAAGCACAGATGTGCATCACTGATTAGTTCACTGCAAACCACTGAAGTACTGACAAAAAACATGATTTGAACATATGGTGCCATGATAATATTAACATTTTTTTTTTTAGTTTACCATAGTTTCTTTGACACAGTCACAGATGGTGTCACAATCTGTCCACTGACCGTCAAAACTGTAAAGTACAACTGAATCACAACTAATCAGAATTAATTCTTAACTTTTGGGAGTCAGGTTGCTCAGGTTTTTACCAGTCCAACAGAAAACAGAATTGTGTTTATAAGGTACATTGTGAGTTTTGTATGAATGTGTGAAGTCGTCACCATGTGTTCACTAATGTTTTGAAATATATTCAAAGTTTTAAGGCGTTTAGTAAACTAGATATCCACAATCAATACTTTTTATTTGTTAAATATTAAGACAATAGTATTATTATTATTATTATTATTATGTTAATAATGTAGTGTTAATATAAATGTATTAATATTTTTAATATGAAGGTAATTTTATATTATTATTATTATTATTATTATTATTATAGGATGGGCAGAAATTCAGATCATATATAAATATAAATACTATAAATGTAAATATATTCATAATACACATCCTTTGTTCATATAATAATAATAATAATAATAATTGCTATTTATTATTTATTTTTGCTATATATATTATTATAAATAATGCATATACTATTATAATTACAATACAAATATTAATATAATTATATTAACATAAAAGTTACTTTATATTAATAATGATAATAATAACTATTATAATTATAATAATTGAGTTTGCTAATTTGCTATTTATTGTTTTTGAATGAACAGAATTGACATATTTACAGATATATATTTTTTCAGCTGTATTTTCTGTACAGCTGTTTGGTGAAGTGACATTATTTGAATGTTTTTCCACACAGTCTGTTAGTCTTAACTAAACAGCATGTAAACAGCCTCTTCTAAACAGCATGTAAAAAGAACGAACTGTGATTGGTCGATTTATGTCAGTCTGCTTTTGTATCTTTGAAGGACCTTTGTATATGAATATGGTAATCACTCAGTAACATGGTATATATCAGAAGACCACAGTATTACCATCTGAGGCTATTACTGTAGCATGTTATCGTCACTTTATTTTTAATGAAAGGACCGGAGCGTTGGAAATCAGTTTTTCAGGGTATATTTAGTGGATCTATGATTGCCAGTAGAAAGTGGTATTTTGATGGTTCTAATGACTCATCATTCTGTGAGACCGTCCAGCACTTTAGACACGCTGTAGGTGTTAGACTAACAGTAGTTCAGATTAAATCACTGCAGTCTCTGCTGTCTGTCTGCATGCTTGACGACACATTTGAAGATCTGCAAACCCTCTCATCACCCTCACCTGCAGTTTATATGGTGCAAATATGACTGTGTTGGCTTTACCGTCTGTATTTCCCACACTCAGGACAACAGTCGACGCGTCGACAACGTTCTGAAGCTGTGGATCATCGAGGCCCGTGAACTCCCACCCAAAAAACGCTATTATTGTGAACTGTGCTTAGATGACATGCTTTACGCCCGCACCACCAGCAAACCCCGAACTGATACGGTCTTCTGGGGTGAGCACTTTGAGTTCAACAACCTGCCAGCTGTCCGCAACCTCCGTCTTCACCTTTACAAAGAGACGGACAAGAAAAGACGCAAGGTACACTCTTTTGATAGATACAACTCCAAATTAAGACTTCAAGACTGTATGCATGCATATCAAATAAAATTTAAATATTAAGAAATATGTATTTTAAATATAAAATATATATAAAAAAAATTGATGGATATATTTTATGCTAATATAAATGTCATTATATATAATAAAAATGTATTGTAGCATATAACAATATAATATTAATAGTATTTTTATTTATTAATAATTTCTGAATTTAAAAGTTAACAGATATAATATACAAATATAATATAAATGTACATTAATATACATTATGTATGTGTGTATATATAATGAATAAATATATATTATATTTTTACTATATATATGTATATATATATATATATATATATATATTAACAGTATTTTTATTTATATTTAATATTATTTCTAAATTAATGATTATTAAAAAATTAAAGTGTGTATATAAAAATGTTATGATGATAGAAATGACTCCTATAGACTCAAAACTGTTTTTTTTTATTCAAATAAGCAAAAAACTGATAGCAAATAATGCTTCAAGGCAATTGCCATTTAAAATGATGAAAAGATGAGCCTTTGATATGTCTCTTGATGTGGTGAATGATCATCATTTGTTTCATCAATTTTCTTGATCATAACAGGAGAAGAGCACATACCTGGGCTTGATCAGCATTCCCATTTCCAGCATCACTGGTCGTCAGTTTGTGGAGCAATGGTACCCCGTCATTCAGCCCAGCGCCCTGGCCAAGGGTGGAGGTGTTGGAGGGGGCAAAATCATCAACGCCTCCCTGCGGCTCAAGTCACGCTTTCAGACCATGAGCATCCTGCCGATGGAGCTGTATAAAGAGTTCGCAGAGTATGTGACCAACAACTACCGAACGCTGTGTGCCGTTCTGGAGCCGCTGCTGAGTGTCAAGAGCAAAGAGGAAGTGGCCTGTGCTCTGGTGCACATCCTGCAGAGCACAGGGAAGGCCAAGGTATGACTTTGTTTGAATAATGTTTGTTTGCATGTAGGCTGTTTAGTATACAAAACCTAGTGAGCTGCCTCATCAGACAGCATTTTAAGACCTCATACATGTGCTCCTGATGTAAATCTGGTAACAAAATTTTGTGACGAAGAGAATCCCAGAATGTATTGTGCCAAACCGAGTTAAAGTAAATCCAATAGTTGATGGATGAGATGAGAGAAATAGGTATATATATTTTTAAAAAGTATTTTCAGCTACCAATTAGATTATTTCTGCTCCATGTAAAACATTTTGTCATGTTTAATTCCAGAAATCAGAACGAAATTAACAGCAGACTGCTAATGACCTGCTAATATTTGATTTAATTGTGAAAATTATTGAAAAAAATTAACTATAGAGTAAAATGTAATAATTTACCTAATATGTTTATATGTTGTGTAATTTTATGTTCACATTTTGGAGAATCAAAATGTTTGTGCAACATATTACTATCTTAAAATCAGAGAAAATAGAGAAAAAATAATAATGTGGACCTGCTAATATTTCATTTAATGCTAAAAACTATTGCACAAATAGTGTAATCTAATTAAAAATAGACTGTTTTATCTAATATTTTGGGCATATGTATTATTATGCATGTTAGCTCAAACATCAAACTCTCTGTGCAAGTATTATTTGTGTGGCACACAGTAATATTTATGTATTATTATAGTATTTATTCATATTTTGAATATTAACTTTTATTTTTATATATGTATTTTACATTTTATTTTTATTTTTGTAAATTTTTGTCAATGTATTATTTTTTATAAATATTAAAAATATTTTTATTAATTTTATTTTACTTTTATTAATTTATGCTATGTGTTTTTGTCTATTTTATTATTTTTTATAAATATTAAAAATATACATTTTTTTTTTTAGTTTTAGCAATGTCAGTACTTCAACTTCAAATGTAGTTTAATAGTTAACTTGTTTCTCGTAGTTGCGAAGGCAACATTTCTCATTTTCATTTAAGTTTTAAGTTTTTTATCTACTATTTATATTTTATTTCAACTTTATTTCAATTACCAAAGCAACTTTAAATAGTTTTAGTTTTTATTAACAATAACAACACTGTTGCTGTCTATGTAGTGCACTCCTAATCACTCACTTATTAGGTTCTATCATGATTAGGAGACTGTCTCCATATGTCGACAGTAGACAACAAGGCAACTCACTATGTTTAATAATATGTAGGTAATTTTGAAGTGATTACAGATGTCTCTTCTTTTGCTCTGCACCAGGATTTTCTTTCAGACATGGCGATGTGTGAGGTGGACCGATTTATCGATCGAGAGCACCTGATCTTCAGAGAGAACACCCTGGCCACCAAAGCCATTGAAGAGTACCTCAAACTCATCGGACATAAGTACCTCAAAGACGTTTTAGGTGAGACTTCCTCAGATTGTTTGGAGAGTTATCGTAGTTTCGGCTGCTGTATGTTCACATATTAATGGTCTCATCTGGATTCAGGTGATTTTATCCGCGCGCTGTATGAGTCAGAGGAGAACTGTGAAGTCGACCCAATGAGGACTCCACCTTCTGTGCTGCCCGAACATCAAGCCAACCTCCGGATGTGCTGTGAGCTCGCACTCTGCAAAATCGTCAACTCTCATTGGTTAGTTACCGTGCTGACATAGACCATCCTTTCATGGGCCAGGATTGTCATATTATTACAATTTAAAATAACTATTTGAATATATTTAAAAATGTATTTTATTTCTGTGATCAAAGCTAAATTTTCAGCATCATTACTCCAATCATTAATGATGCATTAAATTGATCATGTTTTTAAATATAATTTATAATGTTACAAAATATTTATATTTCAAATAAATGCTGAAACTAAATTCTTTTGAACTTTATATTCATCCAAATAAATAAATCAGTGTATATTTAATTACGTGCACCACACCACTGGACAGTAAAAATTATACGTTTAATTGTGTTATTTTTACAGCTTTTGAGTTTGAGAGGCAAAACAACTTTTTGATAGCTATGATTGGAGATCTTCTTAAAGATTGCATGATGAAAATGATGTGAAACATATTGAGAAAACTAACTGATGACAATGCACATGAGCCCTCATTATGAGTTTTCAATTATTTCTGTGTTTTTTTTTTATGTCTTGTACACGAAGGGCCAGTAAAAAATATGATATTGCACCAACTGCTTAAATCTAAATGGAAATAATCTGTATTATTTGTTTCTCCCAGTGCGTTTCCAAGAGAACTGAAAGAGGTGTTTGCGTCCTGGCGTGTTCGATGTGCTGAGAGGGGAAGAGAGGACATTGCAGATCGACTGATCAGTGGTTCCCTCTTCCTGCGCTTCCTGTGTCCAGCCGTCATGTCACCATCCTTATTCAACCTCACGCAGGAGTACCCCGATGAGCAGACTTCACGCACACTCACCCTCATAGCCAAAGTTGTGCAGAACCTTGCAAACTTCTCAAAGTCAGTACACACTTCTCTAAGGTCTTCTAACTTTATTACCATGTCATCATTTTCTGCTGTATTATTAACTTGCATTCATGCTGGTCTTTTCAGCAGGGTAACTGTTCTGATTGGATCATATTGGTTATCAAAATATTTAATTTAATTTAATTTAATTTAATTTAATTTAATTTAATTTAATTTAATTTAATTTTCCACATTAGATATTCAATTTTGTATTTTCATTTTCCTCATTCTGATTTGAAATACATGATGTATTGATACCATTTTATTATTATTTTATTTTATTTTATGTTCCCTCATCGGATATTTATTTTGTACATTCTCATTTTCCCCATTCTGTTTTGAGATGTATAATATAATGGAACCAAACTAGTTGTCAACAGATTTTTTTATTTTATTTTATTTTAATATTTTTAATTGGCCATTCTAATTTTCCCTATTTTTTATGTTTGGATTATATTTGCCATCAACTAAAGCTCAATTAAAAATTGAGCTTTAGATGATGGCAAATATAATTTAATTTGATATTAAATTATATTTGATTTAATAAGTTTAAAGTGATAGATTTAAAGTAAATTACTTTAGTTTTTGGTGTTTTATTTATAATTTATTTAGACAAATAAATATCATGGTTACCATAACAGCCAAAATTGAAATATATTTGCATTCCTAATTGTGGTCATGATATTTGTGCTTTATTTGCTTTTAACATATTAAACACTTAAATCTGGGACTGTCATCTTAACTTTAAGTGTGCTCAAGGACAAGATGGTGATGGGGATCAATTGGGTTCAATTATGACGTTTGGGCTCTCAGTCCAGATCGTTAACCATTGAGCTATAACAAACTGTGCAGCCGTTACTGATGATGAACATAATGATCATTCACATTATCATCATTATCGTTGTCTTGAGCATAAAAACCCGTGTCCTTACCGATTCCTCACTGTGTTACAGGTTTGGCAATAAGGAGGAGTACATGTGCTTTATGAATGAGTTTTTAGAGATGGAGTGGGGCTCCATGCAGCAGTTCCTGTACGAGATCTCCAATCTCGACAGTGTGAGCAACGCAGTTGCTTTTGAGGGCTACATCGACTTGGGAAGGGAGCTCTCGATCCTCCACAGTCTTTTGTGGGAAGTCATGACACAACTAAGCAAGGTAGATGCTGTTTGATAATCTAGATGAAGATGAGTTTGATTGTGTATTTACGTTTTCGATCGGTCATCAGTCTGTTTTTACCGTGCCAAAGGATGCTATCATCAAACTCGGACCATTGCCCCGCCTTCTGAATGACATCAGCATGGCCCTTCGTAACCCTCACCTCCAGCGACAGCCCAGTCATCAGACGGACAGACCGCCTCCAGAGAGACAGACAGACAGGCTGCTCTCCAGGCCCAGCTTCAACAGGGGCGTCTCGTCTGAGTTCCAGAACCTCATGATGAGGGACCTCAACAGGTCTGCTATGTGTGTCACCTCTGCAGAACCTACTTTACAAATCCTAGTGAGCTGCCTACTTAGCCTGTATTTTTAGGCACCTTAGCCAAACTTGAATCGAGGTGCAATGGGTGCTAAAAAAAAGAGAGATTGAGATTTTTTTTACTATTTCATACTGCTTTCTATTTTAAAACCATATTATTCTATTTTACAGAGACTCTTTTAATCATAAATTTTGGTTTTAGTACAGTAACTATATAAAAGGCAATTATTTAATTTAGAAAACATTTTGTCTTTTATAATATCACATTTGTATTATATTTTATATAAAATCTTTAAACACAGTATAAAAACACATTTAATATATGATACTTACATATTATAAAATATAATAAAATAATGTAAAATATTGTATTTAAAAAATGGGTAAGAGTAGAAATATTATCTTAAATAAATAAATTTTATTTTATTTTAAATCTTTTATCACACAGTATAAAAACACATTTAAAATACAATGTATTAGGGGTGCCCCCGAATAGTCGACGATTCGATGCTTCGATAGGAGGAGCCTGATTCAACTACAAACCTCACAGTCGAATATTCACTGAGGTGTTATGATCATGCCATTTTGGCTATATGGGGGTGCTCAAATGTCTGATTTCACATAGAACAACTGGTTTTCTAACCAATAAGTTTATATACAGCCTATTAAGATAATGCTGTAAATAAGAATCTGAAAAGAAAGAAGCTTTAAATAAATATTTTAACGTTCGTGAATAAATCCAACTACCCCTATAGATTTCAGTTTCACTGTGTTTCTGCACGTTGTTGTGTGAAGAACGCGTCCACAAAGGTTCATTCAGAGCCACGCAGACACGTTCATGTGCATTCGGGTATTTTGAGCAGATAGCCTATAAGTCGTAATATTAACGTTATGTTGTATAAATAACGAAGCGTATTCTATATGAGATAAATAATGAGTTAAATCCCATTGATTAAAAACCTGCTATCAGATGCTTCATTCTACTGGTCATCTTCACCTTCAGCGCGCGAAGCGCAAAACAGAAATGCAGAGCATTAATAACTACTGTCATATATAATGAGAGGACTATTGTAAAAAATGTTGTGAATTCTTAGGGTTTCGCTGACGTTTAATGTTAACTTTGTTTTAATCACGTCCGTTACACATTTGCCCCGTGTGTTAACGTCAGTAATTATGACTGTCTCTTGGTAATGTATTTTGGCCCCGCCCCCAAACATATGAATCGACTATCAGTCGACTATCGGCAAGATTCGAAAATTCTGATTCGACTATGAAAATCCTTAGTCGGGGACACCCCTACAATGTATACATATTATAAAATGCAATAAAATAATGTAGACTATTGTATTTTAAAAATGGTTAAGAGTAGAAATATTATTTTATATAAATACGTTTTGTTTTGTTTTACAAATATATAATTGTGCATTCTCATTTTTATGGGAAGTATTTCAGTATAACATTTAGATTTTTTTTCCTGTCACTTGAATCTTTGATGAATCTTGAATCTTGAAAAAAGACTGATAATTGAATATCATTGTTAAATATAATCTTTAGAAAATATATATATTTTTTCATACTGTATTTTTTTTTTATTGCTTCAATGAAAGCAGGGCTATTATTGTTGACAAACTAAAACCATATTTTTTTATTACTTGAAACAAAATAAACATTTACTGAAATCGAATAATAAACCTTATTTTATTTCAGATAATTACAGAAATCTAATTTAAAATATTAAGATTTACTATAATATTATATCAATGATACTAAAATAAAAAGTTTCTTTTATTTATTAATAAAATAAATAAATAATTGACTAAAAAGCAAAAATAATTAACATATCACATCATATGTCTCGCTTTTGGAACTGAGCTTAAGTGAATGTCTTAATGAATATTGCTAGTAGAGGAAATGAATGTGGGTATGATTTTCCATGTTAACTTTCTCATATCTCACATAGTTCAGTCGAGATCACTCACCTGCCCTCTCCAACCTCTGCCATGTCCAGTGGCGGCGCCCCTCTGCCCCGGGCCGGAATGGGGGGGTTTGCGGACCGCGATCATCCTCACCGAGCCTCATCTAAAGACGTTTTCTATGTCGCCCGTCCCCCGTTGGCCCGGTCCAGTCCAGCGTACTGTACTAGCAGTTCTGATATTACTGATCCAGACCCAAAGGTAAGTCCCATAGAGCAGTGCTTCTGATAGGGTGGGGGGTGCCCCTTTCATTTAGAAATCTTTCATGACTATGGTCAGTGCTGTCTGGTCCGAATTGTCATGTGAATAACAGCTCACTCCCTAGCACACGTTTGACCGGCAAATCTGAGGGTTGGCTTTGTTCCTGTGGGAGAAGGAAGCGCCACTGACCTGCTTACTGCAGAGTCAAATACCATCCAAGCATGGAAAGAGGGCTACGAGATGATGTGGGTGCATAGAGATTCTTTACCTTAATCTTGCATCACCATTTGGGATTCAGGGTCCTGACATAAAATCAATAGTTCACCCAAAATTTTTAATTCTGTGAGTATTTACTGCAAAATTGCATCACATGCATGTTTTGTAGTGGCCAATGCTGTTGAAAAAGCACTATAAAGGTAGTCCATATTATTTGTGCACTATATTCCAAGTCTTCTTAAAATTTACGATTTAACAGATTGAATTAAAAAATAAATAATTAAATGCAAAATCATCTGCCATGTTAGGTTTTGCCTCAGACTGACGCACAGTGCCATTTATCTATTTCAGAGTACTTTAGTTTTAAAAAATACATTTTGAAAATGATATATATATATTTTTTACAAAGATTTCGAATTCAGTTAAATTACATTTTCTTGTGAGAAATGATTTCTTGTTATATTATATAATTGTAAAAAAAATGATATTATATTATTTAAATATTATAATATATAGAATATTATATTTGATAAATTAAATATAATTTTATTTGACATTATCACTCGGACAACTTTTGTTGTCTTTTTAAGATGCTGTAAATATCATCTAAAAATTAAAGTATAATCAGCAAATTATACATGACTTTTTTCAATGGAAATATTTTACACAAAAAATAAACAATGAAACAATGACATTTAAATGTAACTTAATGGCATTTAAATTAATCGTATTTAAAAAAAAAGTCAATTTAAGTCATATGAACTACTTTTATGGTGTTTTTTTATTTTGAATTCAGTTAAATTAATTTTTCTTAAAATATTATGCTAATTATTTGTTTACATTGTTGAAATATTTCAAAAATTATATATTATTACTAGGACAGTTGGGTGTCTTCTTTATTTTAATTCTTATATATATATATATTTAAATATGTTATAAATTTCACGTCAAACAGATTATAGACTATCATCAGTAATTTCGATGTGATTTTTTAAATGGATTTTTTTACACAGTGTAACAATGACACGCTTAAATGAGCCATTAAAAAATCAATTTGAGTATTACTGTTTTTTTTGTTGTTTTTTTAATTCAGTTACATTCATTTTATCCTGTAAAAGCTGACTGTAATTATTTATTTACATTATTTAAACATTATATATTATATTATATACTACTGTATATTTATATAATCAAAAGTCTTGACATTATTACTAGAAAAACCTGACTTTTGTTTTGCATAAAAAGCAAAGGAATATAAATATGGCAGCATATTTTCAAGCATAAAAAGTGTACTTCTAAGTTCCAGTGAAAAAAATAACAGCATATGGGTTTTCAACAACTTGAGTAAATAATGACAGAAATTTCATTTTTGGGTGAATGATTTCCTTTTAACCCTTAATACACACACGCTGTCAAGCCATGTTCATAACCGGCCACACCTGCTGCGCATGGCAGGTATCTGCAGCGTTCTCGCCCGTAGGTTCTGCTGTAGGTGTTAATGAAAATGTTTCTATGATGGACCTCCAGGACTCAAGAATGAACAGCGTCTCTAACCTGCAGTCTATGGGGGACATGCTCAACTCTTCCCAGGCCTCGATTGCCGGCCTCGGCAGCTACGGTGGGCTCGCGGGCTTGGGAGGAGGCCTCGGAGGCCAGCTGCGTGCCGGAGGGCGCATGTCGGCCGGATCCGGGGGTTCCAGCATGTCCGGGGGTCTGATGTTGAACCAGCTGAGCCAGATGGGAGCCACCACCGACTCGCTGTCCCAGCAGCAACAGCAGCAAGCCGCCGCTCTCCGCTACCCCCTCTCCTTCCAGAACCCTCTGTTCCACCTGGCTGCTGACGGCCCTCAGCTTCACCACCAGCACAGTCGAGCTCAACCTCCTCCTCCTCTCCTGCTGGCCCCGGAGCCAGACGCCTCTCACCCCACTTACATGCCGCAGTTTGCCCGCGGTGGCTTCTCTCGCAGCGAGGACCTCTCCACCCTCAGACCCGGCCCTCATCTGGGCCAGCCGAGCATTATTCACTCCCACAGCTACAGTGACGACTACAGCCGCCATAACCAGAGCGAATACGGCCGACGCCAGCTCTCCGTGCACATGCAGGTATTTTCAAGTTTTTAATGGCTTTTGCATCATTTTGATCTTAAAGTAGACCTTGTTCCAAAAAAATATGGTGGTACCATTGGCAAAAGCCACAAAGAAGCTCATGATGAGCACCTTTCTTTACCATTTTTATTAGCTTCCGAAAGACTTTTGAAAGAGTGTCATTTTGATATAAGTGTAGTATAGAAGTTCTCCAATGCAAAAAATGATTTCCAGTGCAAATATGTAAACATTCCTAAATCAAGATACATTTACTTGAGAAACAAAATGACTTAGGGCCAGTTTTACTAACAGCTTGCGTCAGCGCAAACCTTCATTTGGCGTTAAAATATTACTGTCAGGATTTACTAAAGATGCACAGTGAAGAATTAGCGCTGCAAAGGCATGGACACAGTTATTTTTTTTGCGACTGACCTTATTGAATATGCCTTTGTAGGAGTTTCCCTTTCAGAGGCTAAATTTATGGGAGGAGAGTATTCAAATGAATCACGCAACACGATTTACTAATGTTAGAGCTCGTCAAATTACTGGTATTTGTGCCATTATTTAACGCCCAAATAAAGCATGTTTTAAACTATTTTGCAAAAAATAGATTTACATGATTTACACACAGCGTGTGTCTTCTCCAGGTTGTGCTTACCAGGTTGTTCATAAAAGACGAAATGCACCCAGATGTCGGCTTTTAAAGTAGTTGGAGCCTTTTTAATTACTCGCACTCGCGTCTTGCCTCCCTCCGCCATTGTATGCTACCGCGACAAAGCACGTATGCGACAAATGACATCAGAAAAGCGTCAGTATGTTATAATCGGTTATGGTCTATTACTGAACCGATACTGAATCGTCCTCGTCTGCATCACGATGCATCGTAGAAACGATTAATTTCGGCACCTCTAGTGCAAAGTAGGCCTACATCAATTATAAAACGACTTCAGAGCAGATTTACAAAAGACATAGTGTCATTATCCAGTTCAAGTTTTATTCTAATTTGATACAAAATTAATAATATTTCTGAATGTTAATTACCTTTTAAGCCCCAACTCAGTAAGCCATAGGCAACAGTGGCAAGGAACCAAAACTCAGGTGACAGTAGTGGACAAAAGGGACAAAAGAAGTTAAACGTTAAACATCATAGATTTAATCCAAAAGCAAACAGAAATATCCTTTGGCACCACGGGTGATGCTACCTTCGGTTCATTCTATTGTGTTTTATTCTTATTGCACGTAATGAATTTATTACTTACTGTTCTGAATTTCTGGGTAAATTGATTTAGAGATGAGTGGTGTTATTTAAGCATGTGTCTCGTGACCAGGAGCAGCAGCAGATGGCAGGCATGGCATCTCAGACCGGCACATCTCATTCATCGCTCGCCACGCCACCTTCCACCGTTCAGCCTGTCCGTCAAAGCTCCATGGCTCCTCCCACACAGCGCATGACATCACAACCCTCGCATCAGCTTTCCGTGAGTTCTGCCGCCGCCGCCGCTCCTGCGGGCAAAACCAGGCCGCAGAGCGGAAACCTGCTCCAGTCCCCGGAGTCCGGCTTCGGGGGCCGGCAGCAGGGCCCTCGGCAGCAGCTGTCCGTCAAAGACAGCACCCCGCCTGGCCTGCCGCATCAGCAGAGCTCCACCAGAGAGAGCCAGGGATCGCAGGGCTCTCAGGGCGGAACGCCGCAGTCCACACAGCAATCCAAATCCCATCAGGAACGCCAACAGATCCAGCAACAGCATCTGCTCAAGCCTACCATGAGCAAACAGGTGTTCCAATCAGAAACCATTCTTCACTCTCCCTGCTGTCAAACTGTGCTTTTGTCTAGTAGTTCTTCTTTTGTGTGTGATCTCTATACATGTATTTTTAAAAATCATTTTCAAGTCATTTGTGATGGAAAGTCATGGAAAAAAAATTGGGAAACTTTTTTTTTAAGTTTATTAAAAGCCATACAGTATAATGGGCAATAATTTAACACAATTAGTTTCCTTTAAAAAACAAATCTGCAATATTTATCACACATAAAAACAATGAGAATATTGTTAAGGTGGCAACATCCACCTAAGGTGGTTAACACCTTAACTTTATAAAACAAAGAACACCACAATGTACCCATCTAAATGGAAAATGTAGTTATAAATGTGGTTATATTAAATAGACATTTATTTCGCTATAAAAAAGATGAAATATGCCACACAGTGAGTTTTCACAATTATTCTTTGCTGATTTTAATAACATTTTGGAAGTTTATTAAAGCCATTTAATGGATAGTATCTTGTTAGTTATAATTTTTACAAATTCAAATAAAATATTTTAACCCAATATTTATTACCCACAAAAATGAGAAACTTGTCAACACTTTAAAACACCTTATATTTATAATAAATACACATAGTAAAACAAACAAAAAACACAACAATGTATTAATCTAAATGAATAACCGTAATAAATCTCATTATTTAAATAAGTATTTATTTTGCTATAAAAGATTTTAAAAATGCTACACAGAGACCGATTGCAGATTGTAGAGAAAAATCTGCAGAATTTTGTCAAATGGATTCAAACCTGGTAAAATGTGTTAAATGGAGCTGAAAGGAATATATTTGAATTGGTAGTAGCGTAATACAATTGCAGCATACTTGTTGTTTTTTTAAAGAAATTAATCATTTTATTTAGCACACATCATAATGATCAAAAGTGACAGTAAATGCATTTATAATGTTACAAAAGATTTGTATTTTAAATAAATGCTTTTCTTTTGAAAATTCTACAGTATTCATCAATGAATCCTGAAAAATATTATCACAGTTTTCACAAAAATATTAAGGAGCAACAATAAGCTTTCAACATTGATAATAATATGAAATGAGCGGCAAATCAGTATATTAGAATAATTTCTGAAGGATCATGTGACACTGAGGACTGGAGTAAAAAATTAGCTTTGCATCACAGGAATAAATTACATTTTATGATATATTTAAATAGAAAACAGTTAATAATATTAACAGTTTTAATAACTGTTAATAATAATATTTCACACTATTAATCTTTTCACTGTATGTTTGGTTTTGAAAAAAGTAGTTTGGTGAGCATAAGAGATTTCTTTCAAAAACAAAAAATCTTACCAACCCCAAACTGTGTAATGTAAATATTAAAGCTGTCTGTTTCCACACTTACATGATGTTGTGCTCTTTTCCTCAGGGCTCTTCCCAATCTCCATCCACTATCAACCCCACGATCCCTGCCTCTGAGCGAACGGTCGCCTGGGTGTCCAACATGCCCCATCTTTCTGCTGACATAGAGAGTTCCCGCATCGACCGAGAGGAATACAAACTCAAGGAGTATTCAAAGAGCATGGACGAGTCGCGGCTGGACAGGGTGTGTTTCTCTCTACTAGCTCTACTAGATGTGTGCTGTGGGTTTATTATATTCATACCAACAGATATTGCCATATTAATTGTGATGTGAATGTTGTGAGTTTTTACTTAAAATCACTTTAGAGTGAATTAAATGGATAGTTCACCCCAAATTAAATTTACTCACCCTCATGTTGACAGAATCTTCATTTTTGGGTGAACTATCCCTTTTTGACTGTTTTCACACTGTTTCTTGGTCCAAACTCGATTCTTCCTCTGTCCCTGTGCAAATGTGCCCCAAGCCTCTCGGTTGTGTCTCCCACCTCAGCGCACAAGTGTCAAGGAAATGCATATCATATCTTTCACCTCTGCAGCAGATGGTGCTGGCAGCCTCATTTATGCATTATTTAAATATCAAATGAGAATGAGCAGGCTTTTGCAGTAAACAGACTTCAGGAGAGAGCAGCATGGGCTTTCAATCACTACGTCCTGGCTGCTCTTGGAAATTTGTGTAGAGGTGACACACGGCCGCTTTTCATTGTTTCACAGTGTGCCTATTAAAGGAAAGTTTCATCTCCAGCTATGAATCAGCATTTTTTTTAAATATATTTTCTCATTCCCGTGTGGTTTGGAAGGAGAATTTGCTCATTTGCTTTGACTGCAGTTACCCACCTAGGCAACATTTCATGCATGAATGACACGTTCCTTGATGAAAAGCTGTAGGGAGCAAAATCATGCTTGCTTGTGAGTTGCCAAATTTTTGCCAAAATCTGAAAGTTGCTCATTACTGGAAAAAAACACACTGTTCTGAAAACGGCTGAGCTACAAAAATATGAGTCATTTTTTACTCACCCTGATGCTGTTCTAAACCTGTATGACTTGCTTAGTCTGTTTTTCTCACAAAACATGAATTTTTGAAGAATATCGTGCCTAGGATATCCTTATTATCCTTATTTCCTTGGCATTGAAAAAGGTCAACATGTGACCGAAACGTTTGCCTTGTTTTTATCCAGTAAATTGCTCTACATGATTTCATCTCGCTTGTGATTCTTTTGATGTTTGAGAGTGTGCGGACCTTCTTCAAACTTTTACTTTTTAGGATATCCGTATAAAATGTCCCTTTATATTACACAGAAGAAAGAAAGGATTTTGGAATAAGATTAAGTAAATGACCACCACTTTTAGTTAGTGTATCACCAACACTGGAAAGTAATAATAATAATTCGTTACATTTATATAGCACTTTTCTAGGCACTCAAAGCACTTTAAATAGTAAGGGGGGGAATCTCCTCATCCACCACCAATGTGCAGCATCCACCTGGATGATGCGATGGCAGCCATAGTGTGCCAGAACGCCCACCACACACCAGCTTACTGGTGGAGAGGAGATGAAGACGAGAGTGATGAAGCCAATCAGTGTATGGGGATGATTAGGAGGCCATGATGGTCAGAGGGCAAATTTGGCCAGGATGCCGAGGTCACACCGCTACTCTTTTTCAAAGGACATCCTGGGATTTTAATGACCACAGAGAGTCAGGACCTCGGTTTAACGTCTCATCTGAAGGACGGTGCTTTTTACAGTATAGTGTCCCCGTCACTACACTGGGGTGTTAGGACCCACACAGACTGCAGGGTGAGCACCCCCTGCTGGTCTCACTAACACCTCTTCCAGCAGAAACCTAGTTTTCTCAGGAGGTCTCCCATCCAGGTACTGACCAGGCTCAACCGGTCTTGGGCTGCAGGGTGATACGGCTGCTGGCATTAGGAGTACTTTATTACATTTTACTACTGTTTTATTACTTTTTAGCATATTTTATTAATATTTTGAAAGTTTATTCAATACATTTAATATATATCTTATGTGTAATTTTCACAACTTCTTTATTTTTAATACTTTTATTTTATTCATAATTTTTATTTAATTTGTGTTATTTTAGTTTTATTATTTGACTTTTATTAAATACGTTTTAATGCTTTTAATACTTTTTAAGACTTTTTTTGCAGATTTTAATTATATTTTATTAAAGCCATTTAATGGACAAAATAATTCAATTATTTTTAACTATTTTTTATACTTTTATTTTTTATTATTTACTTTTAATTAAAAATTGTATTTATAATTTTATTTTTGAATACTTCTAAAGTAGCATTTTTATCTAACCTTTCTTTTCAGATTTGAATAGTATTGTGAACATTTATTAAAGCCTTTTAATGGAATGGATAATTCTAATTTTCAAAAACTATTCAATGTTTTAGCTTTTTTACTTTAATTTCCTTTTGATTTATTTTTCTGAATATGTTTTTATTTAATTGATATGTAATGTTTTACTTTTATTGAATACTTTTACTTTTTAGTACTTTTGAAACTTTTTAGTTACTCACTCGCCAACCTATTTCCTTACTGTCTCAAGATGAGGGTAACATCTGCTGTCCTCCTCTCTCCTCTGGACGCAGGTGCGTGAATACGAGGAGGAGATCAACTCTTTGAAGGACCGTCTGATGATGTCTCACCGCAAGCTGGAGGAGTACGAGAGGAGGCTGTTAACTCAGGAGCAGCAGACCAATAATATCCTGCTGCAGTATCAGAGCCGACTGGAGAACAGTGAGAGGAGACTGAGACAGCAGCAGATGGAGAAAGACAACCAAATTAAAGGAATTATTGACAGGTAATATGAAAAAAAGAGGCTGGAGAAACATTGAGCGGTGGTTACATGATCACACTCGCTGTGTACTTATACTTCGGTTCCTTCTAAGTTCATTTGACAAAGACCCCTTATCTAATGCTGTTTAGAAAAAGTGGCTCGAAAAAGTATTTGTGTATTTACAGTAAATCAAACTTGTCTGAAAGTCAATCAAAATGTCAAATCTACATTTACATTTATGCATTTAGCAGACGCTTTTATCCAAAGCGACTTACATTGCATTCAAGTTACAGTTTTACATTGTATCAGCTTTCATCAGCTTTTATCAAATCTAGTGAAGAAATATAGCACAAGCACACCTTTCAAGCAAAGCATTTCACGAAAAGTGATAAAAAATACAATACAATACAATAAAGTGCACTATATTCACTCCAAAGTTTTAATGTTTTTGAAAGAAGACACCTATGCTTATTAAGGCTGCATTTATCTTATCAAAAATACAGTAAAACAATAATAATGTGAAATATTATTCAAACTTAAAATAACTGTTTTGTATTTTAATTTGTCAAAATGTATTTTATTCCTGTGATCAAAGCTGAATTTTCAGCATCATCCGGTCTTCAGTGTCACATGATCCTTCAGAAATGATTCTCATATGCTGATTTGATGATCAAGAAACATTGCTGATTATAATCGATGGTAAAAACAGTTGTACTGCTTCATATTTTTGTGGAAACCAAGATACATTATTCATTTATTTATTTAGAACAGCATTTATTTGAAATAGAAATCTTTGGTAACATTATAAATGTCTTTACTGTCGCTTTTGATCAATTTAATGTACGCTTGCATAATGCTTGAATTAAAAGTGTTCATTTAAATTGTAAGTCATTTTATTAACATTTATTGCATTTTTATTTTTAAAATATTATTTTAATTACATTTTAATGAACACATATTTAAATGAATTTATAATTTGCATTATTTGATATTTTGTTTGATATTCAGACATTTTTTTAGAATGATGCAGGTGTCCAAATACTTCTTAGGGTCACTGTATATGTTTTATACATTTCATAAGGGGTTTTCTAAAGCGACTGTGATTTATGTTGAACTGTGCCACTCTCATAGTTTAACATGGACGTCTCAGTCTTGTAAGTGCCGTGTTGTGTCTCCTCACAAAGCTACTTTTAATCAATGAACTGGGTTCATTTCCTTCCTGTTGTTGTTTTATTTTGTTTCATTTCATCATTTTTATTACCGTGTTATTTGGATTCTTTTCAGCTTTGTGAATCTACAGAGACCCATCTTCCAATATTTTGTTCACTGTTATAAATGACATCACCCCAGCCATTGGTTGATGAAATGATGATGTAACTTCCTGTAATGCAGCACTTACCGCATATTTTGTGTCACAGAGTATATTGCTATTTCAATCCAATTCTAGGAATGAAGACATGGAGTCAAGACACTCAGATGATGAAGGGAGACCTGGTTCTTACTCCCAAAAGGGCATAAAAATATAAATCATCAAGTCTCTTCCCTCCTTGACGTGTATTAGTGCAATACCTTACTGGAATGAGCTCAGGATGAACGGGATGTTTGTAATGGAGGCATAAATATTTGTCATTTTAAGCACTGCCGTCTGAGGAAACAAGTTTGACATGGACAGATTGAGCTTGAGCTGAAGAGAAAAGTTGCTTTATGAATTGCTAATGTTTAAATAACTTGTTCAGAAAGAGAACTTGCCATTTGCGAAAGCTCTCTCCATCGGTCATCCATTAATAAACATTCTGTGATTATTTCTTCACCCTTATGTCGTTCCAAACCTGTATGCTTTTAATTTTCCAGTGGAACACAAAAGGAAAAGAAATGGTTAAAAAAAAACAACAACCATATAATAAATTAATTAATCAATCAATCAATAAATAAATAATATAGAAAAAAGTAATACAGGTTTAAGAACGAGATGAAGGAGTGTCAATTATTTCAGCGTTTCTGCAATAATAATGTTTTATTCTTCAAAAAGCCTTTATTCAGCTTCTATCTGTTTATCTTGAAAACAGAAAAGGTGTTGGTGATTTCTCTTCCAGATAACCATCAATGATTGTAGCACAACATCTTCTGGAATCATCTCTTCCTGAGCTGCCTGTTCAAGCTTCTCTTCACTGTGTTCTGGAACATACTGTGTGATGAAAGGGTCTCATCAGAATAGATCATATGTCAGATGTTCTTCATATCTCTGTGCTATCACAAGAACAGCGCTCTCATGTGTCAACCGCTCCTCATCACATTTGGCTTTCAGTTGTTCAGGCCTTACAGGAAAATCAGTTTCAGCATCAAGAGCATGCATTTTCAAATATACAATAAAACTTCAGAAACAGGCATGTGTTTGCTTATATTCAAACACAAGCCTCATATATGATTCCTAATGTTTAAATTCATGGCTTAATCTCACAGTCAAGGGCATGTTTCACTCCAAAATAAAAATAAAATTATTAAAGGCAGCACTACAAAAACAAAGCTGTACATTAATAATTCATTTAAACATTGCTTTTATATTTTAATAATTTATTAATTAATTTTTAGCTAAATTATTTAATTTAAGTATTTATTATATAATGTTTCATTAATTATATATCATTTTAATACATTTTATTTTTTAACTGTAATGAATAGTATTAAAATATATTTATTTGTAATTGTAATTAATATATATATATACACACACACACATATATATTATATCATGTAAATGAAAGTATTTGTATATCATAATATTTGTTGCGCTGCCTTAAATTTATGCTTTTTTTATTATGTAAATGTAAAAACGTTGTCACAGCATAAAATACAAAATGGGCTTCATTTGCATTATGCAATATATATATATATTTTTTTCTTTTGATTTTGAGGTGAAATATGACCTGGATGTTTTTTCACCTTTACAGAGAAATATTAACACAACAAACAAGTGTTATGTTTCATAGTGTTATGTTTCAGTGTTATGTTTCATATTCAATATCAAGACGATGCAGTATAAAATATTAAACATGAGGTAAGTGAGCTGTGATACAGGCACTTATAAATATCTTATTTTGTGTGGTGCTGTTTGTGAAATAAACATAGAAATATGAATTATATATCAAGAAACATAAATACTGAATTAATTTAGGACTGAAATGAATTCTTGGAAAATCTTTTTTGCAATGGGATGTTGATACGAACAATAACTGCAATGTTTTCACTGAAAAAAAGCCTTTTTTAAGTCTTTGTTTTTCATTGTTAGCCTTTCAAATATCGATGTATAAAAATGAGTGTATTAAAGATTCTATACAGTTAGAAACCAATAACAAAGATATTGCTTCCCTATAAATTCTTTTAAAAGCTATGTATTCATAAATATAGAGCATAGATAATATATATTCTGTATACAATAAATATATTTCATTCTTGTAGCCAAACTGTGCAATAAATATGCCTTGATACTGTAGCAATGTTAAATAGCACAATGAAGTTTTATTAACGATTCCTTCTCATGACCCTTCTGACCTCTGCTTGTGAAATGTGTCTGACCCCATGACCCTTTGTTAATAAAAAAAATCACATTGTTGTGAAAGACATGAGCGGACTTGAAATAAAATGGATGATTCTGTCTTTTTTAAGAAGTCCTGAAGCACTTATTTTGTCTTTTTTGTTTGTTGTTGTTTTTATAACTTTTTGCATTTTGATTTTGTACAAGCATATGTACATTTATTAATGGAATAAAATATCCAATCACATTGTTTTAAACCTAAACTGTGGAATTCATTATTTACTTATGCTAAAGACTAGAGTAAGTCGTCCTGCAATACATAAATGTACCATTCATGACTATTTCATATCAGTATACATCAAAACAATGAAACCTTTCATATTCAAACCAAATGCATGCATTTAATGTCAGCTGTCCTGTCATGTACTCATATTGTCTTGTCAACATATATCAAACCAAACATCACAAGACACATGATTCCTTACAAAGCCATTGTTCAGTTGATGATCACACCAGTTTTGGGCCTATTAAAGTGGTTTGTTCTGCCGCCACGTGTACCTAAAAACAGTATCTGATGCGAATTCCAGAGAGGAAATATTCATGTGGGGATATGAAAACATCCCTGTTTGTGTATAAAGTGGAACATCACTTTGATGCGCGCTGGTGGCCACTTCAATGGCGTGTAATTGCTGAAATAAGCTGCCAGTAAGAGCGGCAGCCGTCGTTAGAAGCCGCACAATGTGACCCATTTTCATTTATCAGCTCCCTTATTCCCATGGGATGATGGAAATATGCCATTATATGACATAATGGGACATATTTTTGATGGAATTTCTCACAGTAGGCTTTCCAGATTGGCCAAACTTCTACAGTTTATACCACAATCAAAGCTTCTATCAATGATATTTCTGGCTGATGAACACTTATGCCGGATCTCAATAATGTCTGTGTGCTTTGGAACTAATAATGTCTCTCTCTTTCTCTCTCCTTTGCTTCCTTGTTTTCCGTGAAGACTCATGGCTGTGGAAGACGAGCTGAGGGTAGGGGTGATGCCTGAGCAGAAACCCAGGATGTTCGCAGACCAGGTCTGTGGTCTTTTTCTGGATCTCTCCTGGACTGATCTGTCTGTTGTTTGCGTGTCTGTTTATCTGTGTTTATGTCGGAATGTCTTTGCCTGTTTGCTCTGCCTGTCTGAACGCTTTACAGGACCGATGTCCATCGCTGATGTATGATGATTTGTAGGTCAGAACTCAGATCACAGATTCGATCCACTTGAGGAAGAGTAGCACTGAATTCTGATGCTAAAGCTGAACTATCCCAGAGGAAGGTTTTATTGCTCAGAGGAGGCTAAAAGAGGTCGTGTCAAGAGGAATCAACTTCTCCCTTTCCTTGATAAGAATTCAAAACTGTAACTTTAAGTCTTCTCTAGTCCAAAAAAACTGTTTTATATTATTATGCACTAGTGTTCAAAAGTTTGGACTCTGTAAGAAATAAGTCTCTTATGCTGCTCAACAAGGCTGCATTTATTTGTTCAAAGAAAAGAAAAGAAAAATAGTACAGTAATATTGGGAAATATTATTAAAATATTATTAGAATTTAAAACTACTCTTTTATATTTTAATATATTTTGAAATGTAATTTATTCCTGTAATGAAAAGCTGAATTTTCAGCATCATTACTCCAGTCTTCAGTGTCACATGATCCTTCAGAAATCATTCTAATATGCTGATTTTCTGCTCACAAAACATTTCTGATTATTATCACTGTTTTATCATTGAAAAAGTTTTTTCTGCGTAATATTTTTTTGTGGAAAACTTTTTTTCGTGATTCTTTGATGAATAGGAAATTCAAAAAAACAGCTTTTATGCAAAATAGAAATATTTTGTAACATTATAAATGTCTTCACCGTCAGTTTTGATCAGTTAAATGCATCCTTGCTGAATTAAAGTATTAATTTATTTTTAAAAAATACAACAAAAAAAAGCTTGCTGGCCCCAAATATCTAAATGAGATATGACCCCTATAATATAATTCTAAATTATGTCTTATTTAGGTATTAATTATTAAGATGTTTCATTTGCTTTTGTTGATAAATGTCTGAGTTCATAGAGAGATTTCTGAGATTTGATATCTTGGCGAATCTGAGCACAGTTTGAGACACTGTTGAGATTTCTTGTGAAACTCTTGTGATTATTAGGGTCTTTTTTCAGGCCAGAGTCTCCTTTTACTCTCCATTTAATCGTATTGCTGTCTAGGAGAAACATTTGAGACATTCTAAAAGTATTTCTAATGGGATAATAACAAAAATACAAATGCTTCAATACATAATTGCATAATTCTTGCATTTTTGAAGCATCAATTGCTCAGTGTTGCTTTACCTCAAGTGGAAAGATATGTAGTCAAGCATTAAACTGCAGTACTCCTGTAGGGACATCAAATGCTTCACGTTTCTTTCCATGCATCATCTCTCGCTTCTTTTTTATGCTTTGATTTGTCATAAATGGTGCATCGCTATACTCTATGTATCAACAAACACCAAATTCTCAGCAGTTCCAGTCTGTGCACACGTCACTTGACCGCTCTGAGCAAACGCTCCAGCTGGATCTAAATCGACTTCCGATGTGACTTTGAAAAGGAGAAAATCAATAATCCTGTTTCTGACAAGATAAGATAAGATAAAACGAGTGAGCTGCTGCACGTATAACTGAGGGGTCAGGAAAGCTGCTGAGTGGACAGAACCGCAGACAGACGTTCAGCGCAGTCAGCACAGATTCTCCTGCAGAATACAGTTAGCGTGTGAAAGAAAAGCTCAGGTGGGCATCAGAAGATGTTTGGAAGAGGTGAGACTGCAGGGGTTCTGGAAGGAAACATTTTTTTTTATATATCCTATTAACACATTAAGATTGCCCAAATGAAATTGGGGGGGGGGGGGGGGGGTTCTGTCTGGGTCTTATAACGTCCTTTATTTTGATATATAAGTTAAATCATAAACATTTAATATTATTAATTAATATGATGTTAATTTACTTAAGGTAAAGAAAGTTTTTTTTACAGTAAAAAGTTTGTACATATAAATATTACATATTTGTATTTATTTACTTCATAATAAACATAATTTAAATCAAATGACTTTCTTTTTTCACTGCCAGTCAAAAATGTTTGCTAACCAAGGCTGCTTATTTGAGCTGTAATATTGTGAAATGTTATTATTAATTAAATTGTTTTCTATTTTATTATATGTTATGTATATTAAAATATATTATATATTATGCAATTATTATTTTATCATATTATATATATTATACAATAATATATTATAAAATAATATTATATATTAAATATAACTTATTCCTGAATTTTTCTGAATGAATTATTATTGTTATTTTCACTTATTATCAGTTATTTTTGGTGCACTATTATTAATGGTTCTTATTATTGTCAGTGTTGAAAAAACAAATCTGCATTTTCTGCATGTTTTTTCTGCATCATGTGACTGAAGACTGGAGCAATGGCTGCAGAAAATTCAGCTTTGCATCACAGAAATAAATTACATTTTAAAATATATTAAAATAGAAAACAGTTATTTTAAATTGTAATAATATTTCACAGTATCATCGTGTTTACCATAGTTTTGATTAAATCTATGCAGCCTTGATGAGCGTAAGAGACTTCTTTCAAAAACATTACAAAATCTTAATTATTCCAAAATTCTGACTGGTAGTGTAAAATAATAAAACTCATTCTTCATTAAAACTGATCATATTCTCTTCTGATTTCAGCAAGAGAGAAGTTTGTGTTTGTAAAGCGGCCTGGTTTTGAACTGTCCTGAATTATTAATGATGCGTCTCTGTCAGTTCTGTGTTTGCTCATGTGCTTGGCAGACGTTCACAAGCTGTGTGTTTGTTTTTGTTCTGCTGTTTTTCCCGCCACTTTTATTATGTCAGGTGCATTGAGCCAGTAGCATGTCCCTGTTCGCAGATTATATAGCTGAAGAATTATTCTGTTGTATTTTTAGAGAAGAGTTTTGTTTAGCTTGTAGCTGCATGTTGGCTGCAAAATCATTGCGATGACCAACATGGCACTGAGAGCTTCAGCACAGATTTTGTTTGCCCTTGACTTATGTGGTGAGCTTTGTGTGTGTATTTTGGTGGACATTTAAATGTTCGTCTGGGAATTTGTATGTATTTTTGTGTGAGTACGTGCATATATCTACATGCATGCCAGTCCCGTCTAATGGACACACACTCCCTTTGCCTGCTGGGATTGATGCACAGACCCACACCCTCACATACACACGATTCTCTCCTCTCCTCTTCTCCTGTCGTGTGTTGATGAGATACGGTGATTTCTCTTAGGGGAGGCGGCAGTCCATCCTAGTGCAGCCCCGCCTTGCGCCCGTCCCACTGCGAATGCACAGGTAACGACTCACCTGACTGTGACCCGCCCACTCCACCTCTGTCTCCTCCCACATCCACTGTATGTACACTGGACTCGTCCACACACACACACACACACACACCGCACCTCGCCAGCACAAAGTCATATGCACCTGTACTTCCCAGCCAGAGTCAATTAAATTAGAATAAATATTGGCTTGTTCAAATCTGATGGAAAAAACACCTTAGTTTAGGTAAGCCTTGTAGTTTGAGGGGTTCAAAAAGAGATTTGAAGGTTCAGACAGACAGATGTACAGATAGATGGATGTACAGACAGACAGACTGATCGACTGATGGACAGATAGATGGATAGATAGAAAAAAGACAGACAGACAGATAGATAGACAGACAGACAGACAGACAGACAGACAGACATAGATGGATAGATTGACAGACAGACAGACATAGATAGATAGATAGATAGATAGATAGATAGATAGATAGATAGATAGATAGATAGATAGATAGATAGACAGACAGGCAGACATAGATGGATAGATAGATACATAGATAGACAGACAGACAGACAGACAGACATAGATACATAGATAGATAGATAGACAGACAGACAGACATAGATACATAGATAGATAGATAGATAGATAGATAGATAGATAGATAGACAGACAGACAGACAGACAGATAGACAGATAGATAGATAGATAGATAGATAGATAGACAGACAGACAGACAGAGATAGATAGACAGACAGACAGACAGACAGACAGACAGACAAACAGAGATAGATAGATAGATAGATAGATAGATAGATAGATAGATAGATAGATAGATAGACAGACAGACAGACAGACAGACAGACAGACAGACAGAGATACAGTAGATAGATAGATAGATAGATAGATAGATAGATAGATAGATAGAGACAGACAGACAGACAGACAGACAGAGATAGATAGATAGATAGATAGATAGATAGATAGATAGATAGATAGACAGACAGACAGACAGACAGACAGAGATACAGTAGATAGATAGATAGATAGATAGATAGATAGATAGACAGACAGACAGACAGAGATACAGTAGATAGATAGATAGATAGATAGATAGATAGATAGATAGATAGATAGATAGATAGAGACAGACAGACAGACAGACAGACAGACAGAGATAGATAGATAGATAGATAGATAGATAGATAGATAGATAGATAGATAGAGACAGACAGACAGACAGACAGACAGAGATAGATAGATAGATAGATAGATAGATAGATAGATAGATAGATAGATAGATAGATAGATAGAGACAGACAGACAGACAGACAGACAGACAGAGATAGATAGATAGATAGATAGATAGATAGATAGATAGATAGATAGATAGATAGATAGATAGATAGATAGATAGACAGACAGAGCCAGACAGGCGTTAATTATGTGTTGTCAAATTGTTTGTCAAGCCAACTTCATAAATACATGGCAAGAAAATAAACTAACAATTCTGTTGATATACAGTGAGAAATTCTGGCAAATATTCTCCCACAGCTCTGTCTCAATCCACAGTGTTTGTTGTTCATCTTAAAATTATCTTAAGTAAATATGACATTCCACATAAACTTAAGATAATTTCGAACTTCTCACACTCTGTAAAAATACTCAGTTTGGTATTTGCCATAAAAATATCTGGAGGAAAAAACAGCACAGTGTAGCTGCATTATTCCTAAAAAAGTAACACATTATATTTTGATTACTTTTTTATGGAAAGTAATGCATTAGATAGTTTTTCATTCACTTGCTCAAGCAAAAAGTTCATTTAAAAAAAGCAATACTGATAAATGTAACAATGACAGTATTTTGATGAGTGCGTTATCAAATGCTGAGTATCCTGAAAATCATTTTGCTGCATGTCCTGTTTCAAAGAGATGCTGTTTTTGGGGAGTTTGTTTGTTTGATTGTTTTGCAGGAGGCTTCACCTTACATTCATGCAAAACTCATTATTTCAGCATAATCTGACACTATATAGAGGTACTCAGGGCATATGGCTCAGTGCAAGGCGCAGGACTTCTCATCCCCATGTCCATTCTATCCACATCATCACCATTGCACTCTGAAACAGATGATGATGAATTCTGGGAAATCTCCGTATCTTTCTCCGTGCCGCCCTGGCGGGGGTCAGGGGTGGGTTATCAGCGTGCATGAGATCCTGGATGAGTGTGAGTGTACGTAGTATGTGTTCATGCTTTTGTTGCGGTGTTTAGAGCGCTTCTGGTGGTTTGGAAGTACTTGTGTAGATATTTGTGCATTGAGTGGCGTGTAGCTGTATCGCTAGTTTGTTGCATAGAAATGTAATGTTCATGGTTGCGTTAATAACTCATTTTATGCACTGTTTCTTTTGGGTAAATGAAGACATGCAACGTTCATGTGACGTGAAAGGCCGATTGAAAATGAAAGGTGAATGTATGTGGTGCTGCTCAATGTGTTTGTGATTATGTTCGCTGCAGGTGATGTTTTATAGGTTTCTGGGTCCTAAAGAGCAGTAGAAACACAGAAACACTTTTGAACCTAAATTACCTGACAGACCAATTCAACTGGGACTTCGATTTGACCACCCAAAGAAAAGCAATGGTTCCAGACGAAAGTGACCGTCGTATGAGTTGCAGTTCTGACAGAGATGCACCCTTTGCTCCTGTTGTCGTCATCACTTGTCTTTCTGTTTAGTGTTGCAGCTAGATCCAAACCTCCGTTCCCCAACTCTAAATCCATATTCATTCTCAAATACTAGGTTCTGATTGAGAAGAGAAACAAATTGCACCAAAACTGAGTCAGACTGGCTTATGTTAGCAAAGCTAGCCACTTCGCTAATGTAACAGTCTGGAACCAAAGCAAATTCCTTGGTGTTAAAACACATAGAACCCATTAAAGTTGAGCCCTTCACTTTTAATTCTTGTAAAACATGAATAACAGGTGAGTATATTTAGAATGGTAAACATATTAACAACAAATGTTAAGTGCAAATGTTGTTGTTATGTTGTTTTGTTGAATTTTTAATGCATTAGCCTCAGGTTTAAATTTAGGTTGATTTAACTCCAATGTTTCCGCCCCAATGCAGACTTCACTGAAAAGGACTGATCATGATGAAAAACACACTGAACATGATTTAGATACAAAATGAGCTGAGGCAGCTTTTGGCACTGCACTGCGCCTCTGTAGGTAAGATTAGCGGATAAGAGCTAAATAAAAACAGTGTCTCCACTATTTGTGAATAAGAGCTAAGCCACACATGACAGAAAGTCTGAAAGGCAAACTATCCTTTGTGTGTGTGTGAGATGGGCTTGAGGGTGTTTTCACAATGGAGTTTGCTAATAATATATTAGCCAAAAATATACATATTTAAGTTTATAAATCAATAACTTGATTATAAAATATTCAGATTTGTATAGAGATATATTCATTGAGAGCATAGTGATATGATATATCATTTGCAATGCTTTCAGTGTGACTCGTTCTGCAGCTTACATAGTATGTGACGACAAGTGACTCAACCAATTTGTTAAAAACGATGATTCAAAACAAGTACAGAACATTTGAGTCTGTCATTGAATCGTTCATGCAAACAGTTCATTCAAAAACACTAATTCACTCAGGTATGAAACTAGTACTGGATATACGAGTGATTCATTCAATCATTCACTTAAACGATTTATTCCAAAAAACTGAATTAAGGAACAAAATCTGTTGCTGTGCGTTATGAGATTTGTTTGTGAAACAAAAACAGACAATTATCTGTTAATATTGTCTCTTACTTATAATTGTGATGCATGTATCGAAAAGCAGAATTCTTGCTTGTGTGATATTGCTTAAATAACAACCGGAGCGCATGGTACGTATTGAAAGGTTTATAAAAAAATAATAATGCAAACATACCTGATTTCTACTTGGAAATGCTTATCTAGTTACTTGCCATTAGTACTCTGGTGGTAAACACGGTAATGACGCTATACCACATTTAGAAACTGAATTGTACAGTTACTACGGTTAAGCCAAATTGAGTGTGAAAACTCCCTGAAATTCTAAATAGTGGATTTGACAAGTTTAAACAAGTGAATTTTGATATAAAATATCAAAATTTTATATATAATCATGCAATATAATACAAATTTGATTTAAAATATTTGTAAGATAGTAGATAGGTTGAAACTTGATTCATTGTACAACTCTGTTGTCTTTCATTTGTACTGATGACAGAATCAAGTTTATTAAAGAGCTTAGAGGTCTTATTTTTACAGAAATAAACCACGCATGATTTGTTCCCTAGAGTCCTTTGGACTAGCATAATGCTGTCAAGCACATGTGCTGCAAATACAAACTGTCACAACAGTTAAGATATCTTGTGATAGCAGAACTAAAAGCACCTACATTTCACATAAATATTCATTCTCACTTCCTGTGTTCTTTACAGTTGCTCACATTGTTGCATCAGTTGCATGCTTGCATGCTTAGTAGAAGTCTCTTTTACTGCACTCAGACACTGTTGTGGCAGCTGTTCTTTTAAAGGGGGTCATATCATGAGCAATCAGATTTTTTGAGATAAAAGAATAACTATGAGTTAAATAATGATTGACAGGTGGGAATGTGAACATGTTAATGCAATTGTGTCGGAATGCATTTTCAAGTTGCATTAATATGTTAAAAATAACCCTCCATTTTATTTTTTATAATTACCATTCAGAAGTTTAGGGTCAGTAAGATGTTTTTTAAAGAAGTCTCTTATGCTCACCAAGGCTGCATTTACTTGATCAAAAATACAGTAATGACAGTAATATTGTAAAATATGATTACGTTTTAAAATAGACAAAAATATAATTAATTTAATATATTTTAAATGTAATTTATTCCTGTGATGCAAAGCTGAATTTTCAGCATCATTACTTCAGTCTTCAGTCACATGATCCTTCAGAAATCATTCTAATATGCTGATTTGGCACTCAAGAAACAGGTCTTATTATTATAAATGTCGAAAAGAGTTGTGTTGCTTAATATTTCTGTAGAAACTGTGATGCATTTTTTTCAGGATTCTTTCTGAATAACAAAGTAAAAGTCTTTACTGACACCTTTGATCGATTTTATGCATCCTTGCTTACCTTTTTTGACAGAATAAGTTATAAATATTAATGTAGGCAATGGCAAATGTCATTTCTGAACCAGAAGTTTTTTTTTTTTTTTTGCACCATATGTTACAAATATGGGTATTGGATATGTAAATTCAAATACGCTAATACATTGCCACTTTATATATTTGACAACTGAATAAAAATAAAACTACCTTTATGCTTCCACAAGGAAGAGGATGGAAAATATCATATGAATCAATAAATTATAAATGAAATATATTTTTGGTCAAAAAAAGTAAAAAAAAAAAGTATGATACGACCCCTTTAATGCATATTAACCTCAATGAATAGTGCTCTTCTCATTTAAAATCACCTTTTTAAGAATATTTACCAAAGAGACCAATAACCAGGGCTTGTATCGTTCTGTGTCACTCTGTTTTTGACAACCACTCTGGCCTTCTGCAGTGCAACCTCACAAAAACACACGTGTGTCAACAGCAGATTTGTAACTCCCTCCTCATCCCTCTCTCTTCCTTTTCTTTGTGTCTATCCCTCTTTCCCTGAGCGATTCTATGGATATTTCTCATTCCTCTGCTATGCGACTCATGCTTCTGTTTTATTCCTCCTTTACTGCTCTTCCAATCCCTCGTCACCTCAAATCTCTCTTTCTCCCTCTCACTCTGACCCCGTGACCTACATTTGCTTTGATCTTCCTGTTCTGTACTTCGCTATCGATCTTCTTGCCATGGGAACTTCTCTCTTTCGCATTCCATTTGCTGATTTTTTTGCGGAAAATCTTCATCCCTCCATCATTCCATCCCTCCGCCTGCTCTCTCTCTTCTCCTCCCCTTTCCCCTCTCTCTCTGTCTCGCTAGGAAAAGCAGCTTTCCGCCTTGGATTCAGCAGACCCCGGTGTGAGTTTTGGAGGAGAATTGACCAGCGCTCCTTTCGTTGTCAGAGTCTCCCAATCGGACAAATCCTCCACCCGATCCCCCCTGAACGGAATCTTGTCCTTCCCGTTAGCCTCCCCTCCTCATTCCCGTCCTCACGCACAACTCTGGCCAAACGGAGAACTCTCCGGCAACCAAAAATCAGCAACAGCATCGAGGGCAAGTTCGGAGGGGGAGCAGGTCAATAACAACGCTGACCAAATCTGAGAAAATTTTTAGGAATTCCGAAGAAAAATCACTTCCTTGAAGGATGAAGCTTCAGCGGTTGTTTTATTTTGTGCATTAGACTGAGGACAAGTGGGAGGCGGGACACACCATTGCTTGCGCCATCCAAAACAAAAGGGCTCTCCATTGGATCCAATAAGTTATTCCAAAATCACGTTTTCTTTGGATCAAAGTTAAAAGCCCCTTGCACATACAGTACCTCTGCCACCACAAGTCATCCAAACCACTGGAAAGTGCTCGGTACAGGTTCCAGGTTTTTTGACTGAGCTCCCTCGTATAGTGTAAAAAATTCCAAGAAGCTGGGGATGACCCCGGGAACGGTGGGCAAACTAACTATACGTACATTTCAAAGTGTATAGAGGTCGAAATGTGACTCACGAACACATGCCAGCTTTGTCTTGGGGATTCTGTCATGTCGTCTGGCTTCCCTAGTGCCTTTCTGTATCTCCTGACAGGGTTTTCAAACGAACGCAAGAATAGCGACAGCAGAATTACAGAAATGGTTGTGCAAACGCCGCTCTCTTCTCGAGATTGCTCACTTAGGAGAGATTGATGTGTTCTTCTGCCTCAGTGTAATGCTGAAAATGTCAAGCTTTGGAATCCAACAGTGGCTCTGGGTTTTTTGTGGACAATGTCTGGAAAGTGCTTGTGGTCTTTGAATTGCCTCACTAGACTGAACTTGTGCAATGTTTTCTCTTCTCAATCTCAGAACCTATGTGTATTTAACTGGTGCTATGGATTCTCAAAGCATTGCTCTGTGTCACATCACCGCCTCCCATTCTGTCATCGTCCTAACTGTTCATATGTGTCTTCGTCCTCCCATTTATCTCCTTACAGGCCGATTTCTTTCAGTGTGTGTCTGCAACGTGAGGTGAGCGCGAGGTGATCTCTGTCAGGTCAAAAACCTTTTGTCTTTTTACTAAAACAAGATGCTAGGCCAGAATGCAGTTGTGGTCGTAAGGAATTTTTTTAATACAGAAACGTTTTCCTTAAAATGGATGTGATGTGAAGTGAACTGATATTTCATATAAGCAGAACTTTTTTGTGTTTTTTGGTCTTAAAGTCAACATGAAAGTCAACTTTAAAGCAACCAATTTTCCCTCCATAATGTGACGTTTTTGAGTAAAATGGGAAGAATAGACTTTATTTTTTAACTTTTAGGTATTCATTGGATTGTAAAAATGGGTGGGATTTGTGATGTTGTGAAAAAACAAAAGGGATTTGTGATGTTTTCTGAAAAGTATTTTGTTAAAAGATAATGAAAACAACCCTGTTTTTTTATATAGAATAGCATGCACCAAATAATCATCAATAAGCCGACTAAGAATGTAAAAAGTAGACAATGACTCTCACCAAATATCATTACATTTGCATTCATGGAATTGGCAGATGCTTTTATGAAAAGCAACTTACATTTAAGGTTAACATTTTATCAGTTCACACTTTATCTGAGAATCGAACCCATGACCAACTGTTTAAGCTCTGCTACAAAATTGCAAATAATAAGTTAAAAGTAAACAGGGTCCGTTTTGTTTTCATGTTGACTTTAAAGTTGCTAAAGCATCTCTAAAGTAGTTTTCGGTGGCGTTGAATGGTCATTTTATGGAAGATCTTGTTAGATAACAGACTTGGTTTGTAAAATAATCATATCTTATGTACTGTACAGAAATATTGCTAGCTATAATTCCTCCTTTGAGTATCACTGCCATCTGATACTGATTGTATTCCTCATCGTTCACTACAGTTTTTGTTTTATTGTTTGTTTTACGATTAATCGGTTCATTGTCATGTTTCTACAGACTCAAGACATTCACGTTGCTTTGCTGATACCAGTCATTCATTTGTAACCCAATTCATTGTTGAATGCCTTGTTGTCGCATTGTAAAATACTCAAGTTCTGTATGTAACACAGCTAAACCAATACAGCTGGCCTAGATGAGAGTGAGGAGATTTAAGTCGTAACTGCACAATAAAAACACTGAGCTGTACTGTAATATTTATAGATTGGGAAGGCACTAGAGAGGAGAATGGACTGATTGCCATTTTAACTTTTAAGAGCTTCGAGGGCTATCTTTAAGTGACTTCTACTCCATTTAGTAATAATAAACAGGCAATTTTGTTTATGTCCCAAAAGCGGTTGAGAAAAAGTGGGATAACAGGGTTATCAGCTGATAAATGTGCCATGACATGAATATACCTCAGACGTAGAATCGAATGACTCAGGTAAACTTTCAATTGCCTCACAGTTTAACGCAAACTGGATAGAAAAAATAATAATTTTAAGTTAAACTGCCTGTTTTGGCAGTTAGTCCATATCTTCTCTGAGATTAGTAGCAGTGATTGGTCAGCGGCTCATCAAGCACCTCCTCTTTTCCCTGCATCTCCAGCCAATCACAAAGCTTCATGGAGGACAATCTGGAACCTAATTGGAGGCCTCACCTTGGACATTCTTCAGGTTGGCCAGGTTTTAATTCCAGGGCGCTGTCACGCGATTCGGTTGGTTGACAGAGGAGAAACTGAGGCTTTGACCCAGTGCCAGAGCCGATCCAAAGAAAAAATATAGGTTCCCTTCCTCTGACGTACCCTCTCTCTGATATAATTCGATATGATGACCGTTTGGGATGCTTAACGTCTGTCAGGCGTCTTCTGAGAGATGACGTTGCACGCAGCGCAGTGGTTCGTTGAGAGAGCTGGAGAGGTTCTTAGGATCAGATCAATCTCAAAGGTGCTGTTTTTTAGGTTCTTTACTAACTACATGTAGGATATTGAACAATCCTCTACTTCTCATTATGATCTTCAATGCCACATTAGCTCTGACTGTCATGCCTGCCTGTGTCTCAATCATGTCTTTTATTTTGGGGAAACTGAATATGCACAGCCTTTTTTTTTTTTTTTCAAGAGACGCTGATTTGTCCTTCAGCGGATTTGATAAGAGGCTGGAAATATCCGAACTTTTGTTTCCTTGTGGTTTTCTACTTTTTGACTGGACCTCACCCAGATGAGATCACGTATTTACATGCTGGTAATGTGAGACAAGAACTTGAAAAGTCTGAAAATAATCTTTTTTTTTTGATCCGTGAATTCATGTGACAATCTCTTTGCAAAGCAAATTCGACAACCTGTTATTTTACCTGCTCCCCCTTCCCACACTTTGCTACGTCCCGGATCCCCACCGACTCCTTTGTATGTGAAAGAAAGATGGATTCTTTTACTTTTTAATTCTCTTTGGTTTTGCTGTGGAGTTCTTGATTTTATGGACGACACCGTTTGGATGTGGAATCCTCTTATTTAGAAATTTGGCGGTCGCACGTTTGTAGGATCGTGGGTAGTTTTGCGAAGCCAAGTTGCTGTTTTAAATTTAACTTTATTTCCTTGTTTGGATGCCATTGCCAGGCAACACAGACATTTCTCTGCTTCCTTTTTACACCACTAGACAAAAATATAAATGTTGAGAGATCATGCAGGTCAAATAATGTTGTGGGTGACTGTGTGTATATAGAGTGTGTGTACAGTCTTAATGTATATACTGGATGTATGGATGGTTATATAATATAAATATATATATATATAATACATGTATTTTGTACATAAGATACGTTTGTATATGCAGTGTACAGAATGTGTTCTTTTACACCGATTTCTCTTTTTCTCGATATGTGGAAAAAGAAAAAGCATAACAGAACTTTGTGGGAATGAAAACTCACATTGGCGACTCGTCGGCAGAGTTATTCGAAGCACTTTTCGCTCAGGCTGATTGTATGCAGTCTGAAACCTACAATGCATCGCCGTGAGTCCGCCATGCGTTTTGCCAGTCCGAAGCTTGCACTCATTTTCTCACTGATTAAGGTGATTTGTAACAGATTCTGGGTGACAAAGCAATGCTTGTACATAAATATATAGGCTTAATACCTACCATATGTTTGCATATATCAGCTTTTCCAGACGAGTCACCTGCTAATCTTTGCAGCTTTTGCATTTCCACTTGTTTTTCAATGCGGTGCCGTGCGTCAGATGAGGTTTTTTGGATCGCTGTAGAAGGTCGATCTTGTGAGAAGACGTCCCCATTTTACTCTGCTGATCTTTTGTATGGCCTGATGCTTTATTCGCTCATTACTTGCCTAGCAACTCTTCCATGCAAGTAATCGCTTCTTTGTCCCCTGTAAATGAATGGAGTTCCCATGATGTGCCTCTTTCTAATAAACTTCAGTTGGTCTCTGTCAGCCATAAGTCAATCACAGTCATCTTTCTTGACAAGCCATAAGCCCCGCCCCTAAATTTCCATTTTTGAAAAGGGCAGACACTTGGGAATTTTATTTCTTTTTGTATATATTATATTAATAGAAAGAGTGGTATGTCAGAGTGTATTGCCGATGTTTTTGGATTTGTTATGAATGTTGATATTCTGGTTATTGAATTATGATTATTATTGTAATAATATAATGACTGCTGTTATCATTTCATCATTATTTAGTTTATTCAATACCGTTAAAGACTTTCATTTCTTTTTGAATAAATCGGAATCTATATTTTTCGGGTGGGTTAATTATAGAAATGAAATCAATTAAACAGATGAATAAAGAAATAAATTCTTATTGAATTAATTTATGATTGTGAGAATGAGTTTTTTATCTATCTTTCTGTCTATCTATCTAGTTGTCTGTCTGTCTGTCTATCTATATATCTATATATCTAGCTGTCTGTCTGTCTATCTATCTATCTAGCTGTCTGTCTGTCTGTCTGTCTATCTATCTATCTAGTGTTTTATCTGTCTGTCTGTGTCTGTCTGTCTATCTATCTGTCTGTCTAGCTGTCTGTCTGTCTGTCTGTCTGTCTATCTATCTAGATGTCTGTCTGTCTATCTATCTAGTGTTTTATCTGTCTGTCTGTCTGTCTGTCTGTGTCTGTCTGTCTATCTATCTATCTAGCTGTCTCACTGTAAAAAAATAAGTTGGGCAAACTTAAAATTTTAAGGCAACCAGCTTCAGCAGATTTTTGAGTTTTCTCAACTTCTTGTTTTAAGTTTATACAACAAAAAGTTGAGAAATTTCCTGAAAAATAAGTTGAGAAAACTCAAAAATCTGTTTTAGCTGGTTGACTTAAAATTTTAAGGTAGCCCAACTTTTTTTTTTTACAGTGTGTCTGTCTGTCTATCTATCTATCTAGTGTTTTATCTGACTGTCTGTCTGTCTATCTATCTATCTAGTGTTTTATCTGTCTGTCTGTCTGTCTGTCTGTCTGTCTGTCTGTCTGTCTGTCTGTCTGTCTATCTATCTATCTAGTTGTCTGTTTGTCTGTCTGTCTGTCTATCTATCTATCTAGCTGTCTGTCTGTCTGTCTATCTATCTATCTATCTAGCTGTCTGTCTGTCTGTCTGTCTGTCTGTCTGTCTGTCTGTCTATCTATCTATCTATCTATCTATCTATCTATCTATCTATCTAGCTGTCTAGCTGTCTGTCTGTCTATCTATCTATCTATCTATCTATCTATCTATCTATCTATCTATCTATCTATCTAGTGTTTTATCTGTCTGTCTGTCTAAAAAAAATAAAGTTGTTACAGTTACAGTAGAGTTATCTACTCAAATGGAGAAAACCCATCTTTAATATTACCTTCAGCCAAAGTAGAAGATGAAAAGAAGGAAACAAGATGGAAGCTTGTGATCTCAGCATTGCTGTGTCTTGTCATACATGTTAAAAAAATGCAGCTGCCAGGTGATGCCAGATGGTCTGTCTGTTAATCTTGTCTAGATAAGAGTGGCTGATGAGAAGATTCTGAATGAAATTGCTATTTTAAACAGTTTGTGGCTGCATCTAATTTGTAGCTGCTTAATGCCTGCATACAGTATATTTTTAAATAAATCTTGATTCATTTAAATAATATAGAATTATATTTCTTATACAGTAAAAAACTAGATTGTTTTTTGGGGGTTTTTTTGCATTAAGAAACTATGACTCTGGTCAGTCATACTATTGAGGTCATTCATTGTGAGATTGGCCTTATATTTACTAATTTTCATGCAATTCACACATATTCATACAGCTATATTTGCCTTAAATGGTATGTTTGATAATTTTCTAGAAGGAAATTGCATATCTGACTTCACTTTCCATTCATAAAACCCTTACAGTGTGCCTCTTCAGACAAATCTATTATTTAGAATACTATAAAATAAATAGTGATTTATATACTTGATTTATATACTGGTCGATCAATTGATTTGCATTAGACAGTGGTGAGAAAAGATGCCTTAAAGAACAAAACACATTACAAATGTCTGGCAATATACCATTCTAGCTACATGAAACTGGTAAGTTGGTTTTAACCACACTAAAATGACAAAAATTCAGAAAGCTTCTTGGAATTTGAAAAAAATCTGTACATACGTCTTAACATACAGGTGCATCTCAATAAATTAGAATGTCGTGGATTTATTTCAGTAATTCAACTCAAATTGTGAAATTCGTGTATTAAATAAATTCAATGCACACAGACTGAAGTAGTTTAAGTCTTTGGTTCTTTTAATTGTGATGATTTAGGCTCACATTTAACAAAACAATTCACTATCTCAACAAATTAGAATACTTCATAAGACCAATAAAAAAAACTTTTTTAGTGAATTGTTGACCTTCTGGAAAGTATGTTCATTTACTGTATATGTACTCAATACTTGGTAGAGGCTCCTTTTGCTTTAATTACTGCCTCAATTCGGCGTGGCATGGAGGTGATCAGTTTGTGGCACTGCTGAGGTGGTATGGAAGCCCAGGTTTCTTTGACAGTGACCTTCAGCTCATCTGCATTTTTTGGTCTCTTGATTCTCATTTTCCTCTTGAATGGTTCAGGTCTGGTGAGTTTGCTGGCCAGTCAAGCACACCAACACCATGGTCATTTAACCAACTTTTGGTGCTTTTGGCAGTGTGGGCAAGTGCCAAATCCTGCTGGAAAATGAAATCAGCATCTTTAAAAAGCTGGTCAGCAGAAGGAAGCATGAAGTGCTCCAAAATTTCTTGGTAAATGGGTGCAGTGATGTTGGTTTTCAAAAAACACAATGGACCAACACCAGCAGATGACATTGCACCCCAAATCATCACAGACTGTGGAAACTTAACACTGGACTTCATGCAACTTGGGCTATGAGCTTCTCCACCCTTTCTCCAGACTCTAGGACCTTGGTTTCTAAATGAAATACAAAACTTGCTCTCATCTGAAAAGAGAACTTTGGACCACTGAGCAACAGTCCAGTTCTTCTTCTCCAGGGCAGCAGAGAGAACATTAATACATGAGTTTCACAATTTGAGTTGAATTACTGAAATAAATGAACTTTTCCACGACATTCTAATTTATTGAGATGCACCTGTATTACATTTCTGAGTTTTCTAAAGGACCGTCAAACCAGCGACTCACTTTATCGGCTCGCCTGCAGCCGAGCGCTTGAATTTGACCAAGAACTTGACCTCAGGAAACTCTCGCGAGATTTGTTGCGGCGGTGTAGGAATCTGTCAACTGTCGCGATACTTGCAGCGGTCGCTGAACTGTGTGCGGTGGGAGGGGGAAAAATGGCCGCTCGCGGAGCGACACTCGGAATGATGAGCGACAACAACGTAAACTCAACCCCTTCAAAATGTGATAGCTGACCCGAACCGACACCAGCACACACACCGGCTTCCGAACGGATGGGTATCGCGGCCGGTGGCGGGGGAGGTCAGGAACGACAGCGTTTGTGTTCAAGTTGTAATTTGAAGGAAATAGGTGAGTTAGCTAGCCTGCTAACGTTAGCCGCGCGCTAAACTGGAGCTGAACGAACCAGAAACAGAACAAGATACACGAAAACAGACCACAGCAGCCGCACTATCATTGCTAGGATGAGCGGACCCGGTCAAGACAGCGAGCCAGAGGCCAAAGTGCTTCATATTAAACGGCTGTACAGGTAAGAGTGCTGTCAGCAGGCCGGTTTTGTCAGGAAATCTCTGTAATGCTTTGTATATCTTATGATTTTGTGGGTCAGAAGTGTTGGAAAACATATTCATAAAGGTAAATTGCTAAACGAGACACTTGACACTTGAATACAGCGACAGTTTAGCCATTTTTAGCCTCTGCGTGTCCATAATGTCTCATCTGGGAGTCTTATGTTATTTGGCATGTCTGGCATCAAATTATAGCCAATCTAAATTTACTTCATGGTTTATGTCTAGAGGTTCTCTTTTTAGTTTATTTAAAAGGATAGATATGTGTATATAAGAATGAAAGGCCAGAATTGCACGAGAATTGAAGGTATTTAAAGCATCTGCACGCGCAACGATTGATAACAAGCCTGACATATGTATAATAGTCAGACAAATGTAATAATTTAAAATGAATCAGTTTATTGAACCTTTAGAGTAAATGTAAAATAAATTATCTCAAAAAGATTGGTATCGTATTTGATACATTAATCTTTTGTGGTTCATATAGTGTGATATAGGAGAATATGGATCTCAAAAACATTTTATTCAGAGGCCCAAACTAAGCATATGTATAAGTAAAGTACAATAAAATTCTAGCTTGTAATGTAATTTTGATGCTCACATTTTAACATAATTTTTCCCCAAAAAAATATGTTTGGATGATTAAGTAAACCCAAGATGCTTCAGTCCAGTAAATGTTCATCTTGAAATGTTACTAACATTATAAAAAATATGACATTTCATGGAAAGCAACCCCTTTTTTAAATTTTCAACCCTGAAGGCAATAATTGAGGTTTTCAAATTAATACGTGAATGTGTTGAATGGAAATTTAATATACTGTGAGTATGAGGCGTATATAACTATGCTTTCATCATTTCTTTCTTGTTTTATGTAGGGCTGTGGTGGAAACTGTGCATAAGTTGGATATTATAATCAGCGGCAAGTCATCATATAGGGAGGTCTTCAAACCTGAGAATATCAGTTTGAGGAACAAGTAAGCACAAGTTTATTCTCTCTGCAACCTGACCAGGAACAATGCAATATAATTGGTCAGATTATGTTGTATTTACATGGAAGAGAGAGCTTTTATCGCTTGTCACGTCTGTTTATGACACAACAACTCATTAACGTTCCCATATACTTAAATATCACAGTTTCTCATTTTCTTTTTGTTATATTTTTTTAACCAGATTGCGGGAACTTTGTGTAAAGCTGATGTTCCTGCACCCTGTGGACTATGGACGCAAGGCAGAAGAGCTGCTGTGGAGGAAGGTCTACTATGAGGTCATTCAGGTCATCAAGACCAACAAGAAGGTACAGTCACGTAACACATTCCATGATTTGAAGTAGTCTTATTTGCTGTTGTACTTGCCATCAGACTGAAATCCTCCCTCTCTTTGCAGCATATTCACAGCCGCAGTGCTCTGGAGTGTGCCTACAGGACCCATCTGATCGCTGGGGTGGGCTTCTTTCAACACCTGCTGCTCTACATCCAGTCACACTATCAGCTGGAGTTACAGGACTGCATCGACTGGACACACGTCACCGACCCACTCATCGGTGAGACATGCTTCCATATGCGTATTAAAGGCAGTGTTCCTACAGTCATGGAAAACGGGGAGTTTAAAATAAATCTTAAATATTGCTAATTAAAAATGAAAATATAATAATATATAAATAAATTATTATTATTTATGAGTGTTAATTTTTTTATATTAATAATGTTAATAGAAAATAATATGAATACAAATAATAATATGTAAAGAAATCTATAGTAATTGTGATTTTTGTTTATTTTTATTATTCTTAAATGTGAATTTTATTTAATTGAATAGTAATTGCTCTTTGTGAGTTTAATCTCTATGAAGTAATAACAATAATTAGAAAATCCATGGAGATTCACTGATCAAATGTTTTGGGAACCCCATAAAGGCATAATTATCCATCAAAAAAATTATGTAATTTACTAGCCCTCATTGTAAATATGTCTACCATATAAACAGAACAGCCAGATTGCCCACAGTCATGAAGAACTTGAAAATATCAGAGATGTCAAAAATTGTGGTTTCTAGACCTGAGAAAATTATGGAAATTTCATTTTTAGTAAATGTAAATTTTTCTAGTCAGCTCTAAAATGTATAATTGTTTAGAAATTCCTTTTTTGTGAGTGTAATCTATTTAAGGATAATGAAAAATTGGTATCGAGAGTTGTCACAATTGACTGTAGAAGTCAAAAAGTTCATTGGGCCAAAAATGTAGGAATACCATATAGCAAAATCTCTGGTATTCCAAAATATATGCTTTTTAGCATTTGCTGAATGAACCATACATTAGATACTCTTTCTGTGATTAATGACTGCAGGTCGTAAGAAACCAGTCTCAGCCACCCCTAAAGAGATGGAATGGGCCCAGATGGCGTGTCACAGATGCCTTGTGTACTTGGGAGATCTCGGTAAGTGTGTTCTCACTTGATATTTTATAAAATCAGCCTCTTAAATCTCTGTCTGGCAGTGTGATATTATGTTCACATAATCTGAAATCAAACTCTTTTAATGTTTATGAAGCGCGGTACCAAAATGAACTGGCGGGAGTGGAGGCAGAGCAGCTGGCAGAGCGCTTTTATCACCAGGCCTTGTCTGTCGCACCTCACGTCGGTGAGCGAGTCCTTGCTTCTCACATCCTCCCTACAACACCTTTTCCTGGCACCAGAGAGCATGCATTTTATGATTTTGTCTGTTAAACTGTGAATTTTAATGAACATTTAATGGATTCCTTGTTATTTTTTTATTTTGTTTGACTTTCATGTTATTGCATTGAGGAAATGTTTTGTTGTCTCTTACAGGCATGCCGTTTAATCAGCTTGGTACGCTTGCTGGAAGTAAATTTTATAATGTGGAGGCCACTTACTACTACTTGCGCTGGTAAGGCATCTGAGAACTGCATCATATTTAAATGGAGAATAAATGGATACAGCAGCATTACAGGACTGTTTAATGACAATCCTTTTCTTTCCCTTTTGAAAAGTAGCATTACAGTTTTGTATGACTACTAGTGTTCGAAGAATCTGATAACGCTGCATGAACATAACGGACTGGTTTTTCCTGTTGAATAGTATTCAGTCGGAGACTCCCTTCGATGGCGCTTATGGGAATTTAAAGCGTCTGTTTGACAAGGCAGCCAAGATGTACCACCAGGTGAAGAAACAAGAGATGAAAAAACTTTCACCATCACGCCAAAGGTGTGTTCGCTCTCTTTTATATACATATAACAGATAGGATGGAGGAGTGTTTTTGAAAATATGTTCTGTGTGTTCCTGTTATCTAAATCAGGTTCTCAACCCTTTCGACTTGCTTTCCATTGTTCAACACAATATTCAAAGACCCCTCATATAGGCTATAATATTACTACTGGTAGTTCTGCTGTAACTGAAAAAGCTGTTTGCTCTCAGACTTCTTTCTTACTACTGGGAGTGTCAATATAGTAAACAAGTTAACTACAATTATTTTTGTGATTGCATAAGTTTCAGGAACTGAGTATTAAAAAAAACAATTGCTGTTGAGAAAGAAAATAAAGATAAATAAATATTCAATTCTTGATTTTTTTTTGTTGTACATTAAGTTAAATCATTTTAAGAATAATCTGATGGTTTTTCTGAGTGAAACTGGTTGTTTCAGGGGACAAGAAATGACAAGGTTGTTTTTTTGTGGGGGAACTGAGTATCACGCACTCATGGACCAAGCACATTAAGATGAAGTGCATTAATAAAAGTAAATAGGATGAATTTTATTTCAAGTTAACTATTAATGACTTATATTTTTATATCAAACCAAAGAAATGGTGCGTTTTTATTATTTCAGTTTTTTAGTATTATAAAATTTTATTAGTGGTGCCGTCTAAGACACGTATCACTACTATTATTGTTCATATAATAAACCCTTATCCCTACGTATTAAACATCAGCACATTACTTGTCCTACTAACATAAATGCGATACCTCACATTCTGCAGCTTTTTCAGAAGATGTGTGCTATTGTGTATCTAATCAATCAGATATTTTTTTCCTGGTGAACAGTCAAATCCATAGTCTTAATATTAAGGCTCATCTTAAATCATAATCCTGTCCTAGGCTGCGTTTCCCAAAAGCATTGTAAGCTTAAGTACATCGTAGACCCATTGAAACCAATGTAGCTACGATCAACTTAGGCTTACGATGCTTTTGGGATACGCAGCCCTGTCTGTTTAGTAACCACTGTAATTTGTAACACTTAGGAAATCAAAAGTTTTCAAATCTTAAATCAAGAATTAAGATAGGAAGTTTAATAATGAAATGTTTACAAATGTAATACAGCCCCTTCTCCATCTCTAGAGACCAGAATATCATAAAGACTTGGTGATGGAATCAGTAAACAGCACCTAACAGTACAATATAAAGCACTCAGCATTGACCTGGAAACCATACCATAAAGCGTTCTGTAGACTAGCATAGGCAAGTAGCACTCACATTAATTGGGTAATTCTTGCTTCAGGTCAAAAGACATCAAAAGACTGCTGGTGAGCTTCATGTATTTGCAGAGCCTGCTGCAGCCCAAGAACAGGTGAGAGCATCACCTCCTGAAAGCATCATTCCTTACCTGAAAGATATCATTTGAGAATCAAATCAACTTGACTAATATCCTGTCACCTCCTCAGTCTGATGGAGACGGAGCTGACGTCACTGTGCCAGTCTGTGCTGGAAGACTTCAACCTGGTGCTGTTCTACCTCCCCCTCCCTGCTCACGGCAGCCAGTCAGTCAGCGAGGAGGAGGAAGAGCACGACTCAGTCTGCTCTGTGCTTCCTGACAGCCTCGTATTCAAGATGGTGGTGACTTGCCTTATGGTGGTGCACAGTTTGAAGAGAGGGGGTAAGTATGGACCCAAAGATCACAACATCTGCTGCTCATTTTACGCAATGTCATTATGTCATTAATTGTTGCATTGCATTTAATAAGCAGACAGGTACTGCTTCACCAGTCTAAAAATAGTGCTGGCTTCAAGCAAATTATTTTTATTTGGAATGGCAGTTGTGTGTCGCTTCAGGCCTACTTTGATTTTGATACATCAGGCAGCAAGCTCAGTTTCCTGGTAATATTTAGACATTTAGACTGCATCCTGACCAGATACAACACTGTAAAGGATAAGTGAAAAATACCTATTTATATTAGATATACTTAACATCTTTGGTTTGGAACATGTTGTGGTCAGGAACATGCTTAGGACTAGTGGGCAACCACTGTTTTTCAACTATGACATATATCTTAGTGTTGTTTTAGTATTATTGATGTACTTTTATAGTATTTATTAAAAATTTTAATTAGATTTTATTTATGTACTTTTATAGTATTATTACCATTTTTAATTAGATTTTAGATTTTATGTTTAAATTTTAGTTAAATATTTAGTTTTGTTATGTGCTTTATTTTATTTTCAGTTTATTTCATTTATTTTTATTTCAGTTAATTCTCAAGGTGTTTTATCAAATATATATTTTTTTTGTATGTTATTTTATTTCAGCTTTATTTGAATTAATGAAAACTATTTTTTGATAGTTTGCTTTAGGTAACTCTCTCTCTCTATTCATTTATTTATATACTTATTTATTTATATAGTGTGTGTAAAATAAAATTACTTAATGACAAGTAGATATAAAGTAAAAATTGAAATAACCATTTTAGGTGGAAATATGCTATACTATGCAAAACCTGGAAATATCAGGGTATTTTAAAATTGTTTTCCATCCTTGGATATTAAAAAAATATATCAAATATGTCAATTTAATGCCCGTTTAGGGAACTGTTGGAAGCATTCAAACCACAGTTCTTATTTAATTTTTATTTATTTTTTTGCAAATGAAGTACTAACTCATCTTTGCAACTGTAATTCAATTCTAGCTTCAAAGCAGTACAGTGCCTCCATCGCTTTCACGTTGGCTCTGTTCTCCCATTTGGTCAATCATGTCAACATTCGTCTGCAAGCTGAACTGGAGGAGGGAGTGAGTGACGTCCCACCCCTGCACACTGATAACACTGGTATGGATACTTCTGTTTTGCTTCTACGTCATTTTGTCAGAAGTTGTCGTATCTGTGAAGGAAATATTTAGTGCTGCCTTAGATTTTCACCAAAATGAGGTATCTTAGAAAGCACCTTTATGTTTTTTTGTTATGAAGCACCTATGATGCCTTATAGTGCTTTCTAGCACACTAGGATTCGGAAAAGCTTTCATTTCTGATTTTTTGCCACTTAAAACTAACTTTCGCATTGTGATGCATTTGTTCGTAGATGACACTGATGCCAGAGATCACGGTAGTGCTGCTCTCTCAAAGGAGAGAACCCTGCAGAACGGCTCCCTAGAGGAAGATGATGAAGAAGAGGAGAAGGAGAAGGAGGAAGATGAGCCTAAGGGGAATGGAAGGACAACGGGGACAAAGAAAATCCTGGAGAAGAAAAGATCAGCTGAGGAGACGCAAAAGCAGAAGCGGAGGTTCTCACGGCTCTCCATGCTTCGCCGCAGACGCTGCGCCCACAAGGAGGACGAGAGCGACCTGAGTGAAGGATTTGAGAGTGACGAAGAAGAGGATGAGGAAGGTGGCGGTCCGGTCGATGGTCTGGGAGCCGCTAGGGTCCAGATGAACTCTTTAGGGAGGGAAGGGCAGAGGGGACCGCTGCCAGAGGATGGCAGCTGGGAAACCGGTTCAGAGGACGAGGGCGGCACGGCTTTTGACGTCGAGACGGACTCTGACATGAACAGTCAGGAATCTCGTTCGGACCTCGAAGACATGGAGGATGCTGAGCATGCACCACAACAACAGCAGCAACAACAAGAGGAAGATGAGCAACCGCAACCGTCTAGGGAGGAAAACTCTACACCTCCAGTAACCAACGGCCCCTTAGTGTCTAATGACGCCAGCATCAGCAGCAACCTGCAGGCCATGTCCTCTCAGCTTTTCCAAGCCAAACGCTGCTTTCGACTCGCCCCCACCTTTAGCAATGTACTGCTCCGCCCTGCAGCTGCCACTAACCCCGCCCCAGACTCAAACCCCGCCCCAGTGCAAGAAGCCACACCTCCTGCTGAAGAAATATCAAGAAACATGAATCCAGAGATTGCTAATGGAACCAATGACAATGGTACATTGCTTACAAGTAAGTGATTTTGAGTTTTCTCTAATTAATTTAGACTTTTTTGCACATTATTTAATATTATTATTAAACTACTTTTTATGCTTTACATCACCTTTTAAAAGTTTGGTCCCGGTAAGAAGTCTCTTATCAGGGCTCGACAATAAGGAGTGCCTGATGGCCAGGGGCCAGCGTGAAGGACACTCGGGACAGTAGACGGATTTGTCACTTGCCCGATCGGGCCACTGCAGCGTCGTCACGAAAGTTTATCATCTGCATGTGTTTTTAAGCCTTGTTAATTTAGCGATTAAAAAGCATTCGGGCGCGAAAGACAACTCCATTCATTACTCGCACGCTGTGTTCTATGTGAACAGTGTGCGCACAGACAGCCGCGTCTCTGACACGCGCAAGCTGCCTGAATGGGTAAATGCACACAAAAGTAGCCTTTGTCAAAATGCCCGCCTTGTTAAGTAACTTTGTAGATTTAACAATGAGTAATCTATATTTAATTTATACAGTGGAGTAGGCTACATATGCACCGATCGACCGGACAATTTTTGTGCTTGCACAAACTGCACTGCAATCGTTTTCCAAAATGTGTGGAAATTAGGGCTGTCAAAAAAAAAAATCGAATTTAAAAAAAAAATCCACATTCGAATGCAAAACGTTTCATTCGAATTTTAGGTGTGCATCAGGCAGCCTTATCAGTGGCGCACGAGATGCGATGAAGATGTAGGTAGGTGTCATTGCATTTTCATGCTTTTTTTAACTTATCCAGTTGAACCCACTGGATATGTTGTTCATTCAAAATACTGTGGAAAAAGAGAACATCAATGCGGAGATGTTGTTTACGTCAAAACTGAAACCAAGCCGTTCACACAGAACGCAAATGTATCACATTTTCTAGAGGGACATCTATCAGCGTTGCACTCGCGTCTCACACAAGAGAGTCGGATATTTAGAAAGCCATTTAAAATTATTGTAAGTTCAACTTTGAAAAAACATGTCTCAAAACTTTATGGCGGGACGGGTCTCTCCTCATTCCACTGCATCTCATGTTTTTAAATAAAAAAAACGTTACGCTTTGTGATTGGTTTTCCGTGCTTTGTATTAAACTGTGTATGATGCTTTTTTGTTTCTAATTGTTTAAGCAATTTAATTAATTAATTATATATGGTTAAACATTATTTTAAACATTATGCACATTTTTCAAAGATAGTCGTGTTATTTTATGCTTTGAATAACAGTGAATTAGTAATATTTAGCTCGATGCGCCCTCTTGTGGCCTCAGGGGAGAAGCCAAAAGCTTTTTTTCCTCTAACTGAAATTATGCCTTTTAAATTCGAATATAATTCGAACTTTGATAATATTTAGGTCCAAAATTCGAATTTAGTTTTTCAGCCATTTTGACAGCCCTAGTGGAAATATTATGCTATTATTATAATTAGTCTGTAAATGGCCGTTAACAGAGGCCAGAGAAGTTGGAAGACGGACGCAAAGAGGAGAAAATAGGCTACTGTACCAGACAGAACAAGATCACTGTTCACGATGCACTAAAAATATAGGAAGAAAATCCAAATATTCAATTTTACATTAAAAAGTTTCTGAGGGGAACTGGCTGTTTTCAGAAAAGTTTACATTTCTTTTCATCTTGCCTCCATATAATGCATTTAAATTAGTGTTAATACGCGCAGCGCTGCTGTGTTTAACAGTGGTAAAATCAAGAAAACGCTGCATTATTGCTGTTAAGCGCCACCTGCTGTCAGAGAGAGAAATTACATCTCACTCAGCCCATCTGCTGTTTCGTGCAGTGTTTTATGCAGAATAATTTTACAAAGCTAAAGTCAGACCATTCTGATTTTGCTTCAGATTTTGAAATTATACAGTTAATATAAGTCAAAAATTGCATATTTTTGTTTAGACTGATTCATCATTAAAATGCAGTGGTTGCCTCTAATCTCAAATTGCTATGAAAAATAAAGGTGCAGAGTGAAGAATATGCAAATGTTATTTTATGTGATTTTTCAGCTTCTGTACCTGAACATCTAAAAACATAACCTAAAGCGTCATTTCATTTATTTGTGCTATAGGCCTATATTTAATTGTGCTATTACTTGTAATTTGTTCATGTGTTCTTATTTACTGGCTGTCACTTGTCTTTTATAATGGTTGAACTTTATATTTGTTAGGCGAGTGGTTTTTGCTGTGGTATCAAAATTGAAATCGAGAATTGTAAAATTTAATTGGTATCTAAAATATTGGTGTCATATAAGCTTATTTATTGGAATACAAGATAACATAGATCAAAAACAATAACAGCAACTATTTTATTTTTTGTGGCAGGGCCAGTGAAAAAATCCTTAACGTTGAGCCCTGCTTATGCTCCAATATTGCATTTATTTGATCAAAAATACAGGGGAAAAACAGTAATACTGTAAAATATTTTTACAGTTTAAAGTAACTGTTTTTTATTTTACTGTACTTTAAAATGTAATTTATTCTTGTGATGCAGAGCTGAATTTTCAACAGCCATTTCTCCAGTCTTCAATGTCACATGATCCTTCAAAAATCATTCTAATATGCTGAGAAATGTCTTATTATTAATATTATTACTTATTAATAAGATTAATTTAATATATACTATATATTAAGATTTCTTTTTATCAATGCGGGAAACAGTTGCACTGGTTTGAATAGGAAAAACATTAAAAAAAAACATTTATTTGAAATACAAGTTATATAGAACAATATAAATGTATTTCCTGTCACTTTTGTTCAATTTAATGCATCCTTGCTTAATAAAAGAATGAACTTCTTTAAAAAAAAAAAAAATCTTACTGGCCCCAAACCTTTGAACGCTAGTGTATAATTTTTAAGAAATTTAAAGTTTAAAACTCTGATGTAACATTTCCTAAAACTTGAAATGACCTAAAACCTTAACACAATACTGTTACACTGCCTTTCAAACACTGGTATTTCCTTCAGGAAGTGCATATTTAGTTCATACTTATAAAACTAAGAATATCTGATTTGTCACGCACAGATCCTGACTCTGATTCTGAGGGCAGTGAGCACAGCAACCATTCGATCCACAGTGAGAAAACCCTTTCTGAGCGACTAGAAATTCTGACCAATCAGGGTCTCATCCAGGTGGTGAAGGTCTTCTTGGATTGGCTGAGGACGAACACTGATATCATCCTCATGTGCGCTCAGGTACATGTGAATCTAAAATGTGCATTTTTCCATAGTAAACAGCATAATCATTTATTTGTCATTTAGCTACTGTTTTGTATACATGTTGGACTTTGGTCTCTGCCCAAACAGAGTTCTCAGAGCTTGTGGAACAGACTCTCAGTGCTGCTTAATTTGCTTCCTGAGGCCAGCAAGATGTTAGAAACAGGTGAGAGAAATCAGTTTATAAAAACTCATTTATTAATAGATTAAACTTTTTTATTTTTATAATAACAAGCTCTTTTTCCCTGGTTCTATTGCAGATTTAGGTCTGAATAAGGATGTAACAGAACTGCTGAATGAGTGCGAGCAGCCTGGTTTGGTCCAGACGCTGCTGTTGCCAGAGGATCTGTCCCTCCGCCACCTTCCTGCCCTCAGCGTAGCCCATCGACGCCTGGACTTCACTAGCCAGAGACCCCCTCTTACCCCTCTGGATGAGGTATCCATCACACTTACCTCCTTATGTGCTCACAAAGAATTTGTGTGACATCTGCACTGTTTCACTGTTTTCCTTATTAACAATTCAAAAATTGTTCTGAACTGATTCAACAATTTGTTTGTTTCATCAAAGACATACATTACTATATACAATACATTTAAATCCTATGTTTCATGTATGACTATCTTTCTTCCTTGTGTTCATTTAGTAAAAAGTGTGTGGAAACCAAAACATTACTGATAACTAGGTTTTTACTATATTTTACTTGAATTCAAGTCTTAATTCTAATGAATGATAGATCATAGTACTGTACACTACTATTCAAAAGTTTGGGGTCAGATTTTTTTTTTTATTAATTAATTTTTTTGGTAGCCGAACCGTTCTTAACATTGATAATAAGAAGTAACGTTTCTTGAGCATCAAATCAGCATTAGAATGATTTCTGAAGGGTCATGTGACACTAAAGACTGGAGTAATGATGCTGAAAATTTAGTTTTGCCACCACAGAATATATTTAAATAGAAAAACAATTATTTTAAATTGTAATAATATTTTGCAATGTTGCTGTTTTTACTGTATCTTTTATCAAATAAATGCAGCCTGGGTGTGCTAAGACTTTTTTCAAAAACATCAAAGTCTTACCGACTATTTTGAGCGATAGTGTATATGTTAACCAAAAAAAAGTGAATAATATTATACTAGAATAGAATTGTTTGGTGCTTCCTCAAAAGTACTAAAACAATTGTAATCCTTACATTTCTTAGGATTCTCATTCATCCCTACATCACTATCATTATGCACAGTAATGTGTGTTCAATGAAAATCAAGTACTTTGTTTCAGCCAATTACAATGCAGAGGATTTTACTACATTACATATATATTACATAAGTATAATTAACATTCATGTATTTTGCATTCTCTCATGTTCCTTCTTTATGTCTCTTTTTCTCCATGCTGTCCAGTGTGTGGTGCGCGTGTGCTGCATTCGCAGCTTTGGTCACTTCCTCACAAATCTCCAAGGCAACGTGTTGCACTTCAACCCGGAGGTGGGCATCTTCACCAGCATCAGCCAATCAGAGCAGGACAACCTGGATCAGCAGGCCAAGGCCCAGTTCCGCATGGTAAAAGACGTGAGATTGAATAGTAATGAAAGACAGACAGAAAACCAAACTATTAGTGGAACAATAACAGCTCTGTATTGATTTGCACTCTTGAAAGAGTAACTCAGCTGATCTCTTTCATGTGTTCAGATACATCGGCTCAGTTGGTGATTTCAGTAGCCGTACCACTTAAATCCTTGCAGAAATAGTCACAGAAAGTGCATCTAAATGATAGGGTCCACACGGTTAAGAAAATGAGGCTTTTTCATAAAACCTCACCACATTTGTGAGCTTTTGCTTGAGAGCCTTATGTTGCCAAGCAACCACACAGCCGTTATGGGTAGAACAAATGATGGTTGAAGTGCCACCTTGCTGTGCCGGTGAAGAGGTGGCTCTTTCTGGTACAATTTCATTAAAACCTTCAGGGTCTGCGAATGAAAAGAATGTCTGGCAGTCCATGACAAGCTCGTGGAATAAGGCTGCAGTGAAAGGCGCAGGTCTCTCATAAGACGCCACTACAGCACGAGCACTGCAATCAGCATGAACTACACTATATTGCCAAAAGTATTGGGTCGCCCCCTTCTAATGAACAGGTTTGACTACTTTAGTAATTTCTATGAGTACAAATCTTAATGTTAAAGCATATAATGATATTCTAGGAAATTGTGTGCTTCTAATATTATAGCAACAGTTTGGACAGGACCCTTTTCTATTCTAACATGACAATGCCTCTGTGTATAAGACAAGGTTCAAAAAGAAAATGATTGATTCAGTCAGTGTGGAAGAACTTGACTGGTCTGCATAAAACCAAGTCCTAATCCCAGTTTAACACCTCTGGTGTGACTATAAAATAATGGTAGGGGAAACAGGTTATCAGTCCGTTTTGGCCCGCATTATTGATCCTGCTTTAGTCATAATAGACATTTTGGTCTGTAAGATATAATGACTAAAAAGTTCTTCAAACATTTCGTTTGACGGTATCCGCCTCTACAGGTCAGACCAGCTATTTGAGGTTGTTATAGTTTTTTTTTTATTGATTTTGAAAGTCTCTTATGCTTACAGAAGATGCATTTATTTGATCAACCATACAGTAAAAAGTAATATTTTAAAATATTATTACAATTAAAATAACTGTTTTCAATTTGAATATGTTTTCAAATGTAATTTATTCCTGTGATCAAAGCTGAATTTTCAGCATCATTACTCCAGTCTTCAGTGTCACATGATCCTTCAGAAATCATTCTAATATTCTTATTTGCTGCTCAAGAACCATTTCTTTTTATCAATGTTGTGCTGCTTAATATTTTTGTGGAAACAATGATGCAGTTGTTTCCAGGACTGTTTGTTGAATATAAAGTTCAAAAGAACATATTTGAAATAAGATTATTTTTGTAACAATGTAAACGTTTTTATTATTATTATTGTCAATTTGATCAATTTAATGCACCTTTGATTAATAAAAGCATTAATCTATTTATAAAACTCTTGTATAGAAAACAAGAAACATGCAGGAGCGTGGTTAATCTTGTGGTTAACCAGTGTGCAAATAAAATTAATCTCTAAAACCATCTTAAAATTGACTGAAGAAGAACACTTCAGTCCTTACTTCAGTCCTTCACTCTCAATCCTTACATTTTCCCCCTCTCTCATGTTTTTGCCTTAGGAGCGAAATGAATGTGAAACAGCAAGGTGTCCTTTTTGTAGTTCTCTTCCCAGAATTGTAAGGTTAAATATATCTGTGGTTTAATCATTAATCTCTTTAAGGGCACTTTAAGGTATTCTTAAAAAAAAAAAAAAGCACAAAACATAGGTGTAAACCAACTGTGATCCTTTTATGTATGACTCTGTCTGTTTTCAGTATACTACTCTTGTGTTTTTCTCTTCCTTATTAAGGGCAAAAATATATTTAGCTGCTTATTCGCACCTTGTGTTTACTGAGGGTAAAATCTGAGTCATGTTTTGAGGTTACACAGAGGTTATATTGACCTTGCCTCGACTTGTCCACAGGCGGAGGAGGAAGCTCGCAGAAACCGGCTCATGAGAGATATGGCCCAGCTGCGCCTACAGGTCAGACCAGCTGTTGGGTTTATTTTTAACTTTTATTAATGCACATCTTGCTCACAACATTTATCCAAATGTCCTTAATTAATGGGCGCAGTAATGAAGCATTTCCTCTGTCTGCAGTTGGAGGTTTCTCAGCTGGAGGGCAGTCTGCAGCAGCCCAAAGCGCAGTCCTCCATGTCTCCTTATCTGGTGCCAGATACCACGGTTCTCTGCCAGCACCTGGGGCTGCTCAGACAGCTGGCTGCCAGCGGCTGCTTCATCATCATCATCCCTCGCACAGGTCAGCCCACGTGTCTCCTCCCGTCTCATAATGAGAGTTTCCACAGTTGTGGGAAATCTGGAAATGGCAGGGGATTTAAAAATTGTGTTTTTCAAGTCTGGAAATGTCATGCAATCTTAATTATTAAAATTTCTGTAGTGATCACATGTTTATCTGGCTATACTCTGCTGATCATTTTTGATGATTAAAGCTGAAATAAAATATTTGATGAAAAATTTAGACTTGAATAAAAATTAGAAATGAATTAGTTTAAATTAAAGTACTAGAATTACTCAAATTGAAATAAAAATAAAATAAAGCTATATTGAACTACTAAAAACTAATAAAAATGACAAAAGCACATACAATTACTGACAATAAATAACTGAAATATAAGCAAATCCAAAATACTAATAAATATTATAATAGTATATAAATAATACCAAAATAACACTGCTAGTTATTGTGTGCAAGCTGAAATAAAATATTTTATATTTTATGAAAAACTTAAAAATTTGAAATGGGTGCTTATGATGTAGTAAAATTACTGAAATAAAAATAAATAAAAGCTGTATAAAAATATATATTTTTTAAAAGTAATAAAGACGAAACGCATAACAAAATGACTAAAATGAAAATAACTGATAATATAAAAATATAGGCTCATTCAAAATATTAATAAATACTATAATATCATCTAAACAATACTAAAATAACACTCCACAAACTCAGAGTAAAACCTGCAAATCATTCTTTTGAGTCAGTCAAACCAGTTCACAAATCATTCTGAATATTTCATGAGTATGTCGGTCTGACTCAAAATGATTTTTAGCAATCCTTCTTCACTCTAGAAACTGTGAAGGTCATTGAAAAGAAAATTCATCAGTCAAAAAGAGTGGGGGGGCCCTGTGAATCGTCTTGGCATAGATACTTGACAGTTGTATGACAGCCTTATGACTTAATTTGCCAATATTTTTGATTGGCTAACAGAATGTTTACACTAGTTCTTTTTAATCGCTGCACTTTAAATGATTTAAGATCTAAACTCTCCAGTTTGTACCTAAGATGTAATGAAAAATATGGACTTTTTGTACAGAACGTGTGCCAGGAATGATCAATCAGTGTATGTTTGTACAAATTGCTTGACTGAGATTAATTTCTGGTCTCTTGCAGTGATTGATGGTCTGGATTTGCTGAAGAAAGAGAACTCTGGAGCGAGAGATGCAATCAGATTCCTTGAGACAGAGTTCCGGAAGGGGAACAGGTACGTCTTGAGCTCCGCAGTGAGTTTTAGCGATACTTGTATTATAAAACTCTTCCAAACTGTAGACTGTAGAACAAGAAGTCTGATTCTAACATGCATTTGAATTTGAGACGGCACTATTGAGAAAGTCTACGGTTTAATGTTTCACGCTTGAGCTTTTATTCTCACTTATTGTGCAACAGGTACATCCGCTGTCAGAAAGAGACAGGAAGAAGCTTTGAGAGGGACAAATTAAAACGACAGGATATTGAAGCCTGGTAAGCTTTCACTTTCTGTTGGAGAGCAGAGTGATTTTGACTGCAGTCGTGAAGTCCTGTAGGGTTTTCTGCAGACGCTGTCTCAACTCTGATTGTTCCTGTTGACAGGCACCTGTATAAGATGGTGGACAGCTGTCGCCAGCTGACGGGATCTCAGAGCAGTGGAGATGAAGACACTGCTGGCATGGTGACCATTCTGACAGGACACTCACTAGAGGAGCTGACTAAAAGATCTGCTTCCATGAAGGTCAGTCGGGCATTAGCAGACTGCAAATAAGATTTTACGATCATAATAGTGTGGTATTGTAGAACCTTATAACATAGTATGAGATTATTTGTTATTTTTTTAGAAATTCACTTTAAATTGATCAAAAGTGACAGCAAAGATCTTTGATCTTAGTCTATCAGTTTCCACAAAATTATTTCTTAAGCAGCAAATCAGCATATTACAATGATTTCTGAAGGATCATGTGACTCTGAAGACTGCAGTAATGATGCTGAAAATTCAGCTTTGATCTCAGGAATAAATTACATTTTAAAGTCTATTCAAATAGAAAAGTCATTTTAAATTGAAATATTGCAATAATATTTATATATTTGAATTCAAAACAGTTCTGTATTTTAAATGTTTCAAAATTTGTAGATCAAATAAATGCAGCCTTAGTCATGCATATATGCGCATATATACACAAACACAGAGTGGTGGCCAAAATTATCAGAACACTAGTATTTTCAGCAGCTAAAAAAAGGGTTTTACGTCAATTATTTCTATCTTTTGCTGTAGTGTGTCAGTAGGAAATATCAGTTTACATTTCCAAACATTCATTTTGCCATTAATTGTAATAATCGATAAATAATATTTATGTAATAATTTTTTGCACAAGGAGTCTGACAACAGCAGTGCTCCACACAGAGATCTGATCATCATCCAGTCTGTCTGGAATGACATGAAGAAACAGAACAAACTGAGACAGACTAAATCCAGAAGAACTGTAGCAACGTCTCCAAGAAGCTATATATATAACATATTTATAATATAAAATGTATTTTAAAGATGTCTCTTTATGCTCATAAATGCTGCTTATTTGCCAAAAAAATACAGTAATGTTAAATCTTTTACGCTTTAAAATAGCGGTTTTCTATTTCAAAATACTTTAAAATAATTTATTCCTGTGGTGGCAAAGCTGAATTTTCAGCAATAAAAGTTAAAAAGAACAGAATTCATTCAAAATGTAAATCTTTAGTATCACTTCACTATCACTTAAGTCTTTACTATCACTTTTTTCCCACTTTAACATATATTTGCTGAATAAAAGTATTAATTTCTTAAAAAACTAAAAAAACTCTGATCCCAAACTGTTGAACGGTAGTGTATATTGTTCCCAAAGCTATTTTGAAAAATGCTAAATACAATGTGGCATGTGTTGCTACTTTTGCTGTAAAATGTAGCTTCTTAATGTAAAAGCTAACCTGTATACTCCACTCAGATGCAGCAGAATTTAGATCGTCCAGATGTTTCTGGGTTGGGGTTATTGCAGTGGTGTCTGTTTGTAAGCTGTGTCCATTGCTCTGGCTGCAGGTGGCTGTCCAGGCGGTGGCAGCAGCAGGCATGGAGCTGAAGAACATCACCGACTTCTACCGGCAGTGGAAAGAGATGGGCTGAGAGATGGCGTGGGACGCAGGGGGTCGGCTCGGCATTCAGCTGATCGCACACTCACTCCTCCTCACTCTCTCTCTCTCTCTCCCTCTTTACTGCTCTGTCTGTATCTGCGTCTCCAGGGAAAAAAACTCAAAAGATGGAGGGTTAGAAGGAAGGAGGGTGCAGGAAGTGTTCGGAGAAAAGAGAAGTCAGAGGAACATCCTCGAACCCGACACAGGAGGGTTAAAAGAAGCTACGGGGTGAAATCACTCAGTTTAAGTGCCCCTGGTGCTATAACCACCATAACCAGGCATATACACTGATGAAATGAGTGTATATGTTTTGAGAGAGAGAAACGAACATTCATGTGCATATGCGTCAAAAACAAACCCATACATCGAAATATATAGAACAATGTTTTTGGATTCTTTTTTATGTTCGTCTTCTGGCTACGGTCATGGGGTTGCACTGCCACATGGATGTCTGTGTTTGACCGCGGCGGTGAGAACAGAACAGAAATCATCCCATCTAGCGTTTACTCTTGACTCCTAGGGTCGCGAAGGATTCAGGGTTTAGGGTGTATACTTCTTTTTGATGATTTGTTCTTTCTAACGTGGCTTCCCCACTGTTTTTTTTTTTTTCTTTTTGTTGTGTAACTTTGTGATTTAATGTATTGTGTTATCTGTGTATGAGCAGGAAGTCTGGCAAATGGTTGCTTTTATTTGGTTTTATTTTTTTGTCGTATTGCCTTTGTATGCTGTGCTGAACACACAGGAATGAGGATGAGTGTAGAGATCTAAGCAGCTTTGAGTCGCAGACATCATCTGACTCCGCTCACACTCTGCTGTGCTGACGGATGTGGAAGTGTTTCTGCTCGACTCTCAACATGAGATTACTACTCAGCAAATCTAGTCCCAGTCATTCGCCATCACATTCTCATAGTAATTGTCCCATATTGCACAACGCAAAGGAATCCAATGTACGTGTGAGGCAGTGCATTAAACAATAAAATGATTTCATTTAAAAGGTCTTTTGTCTGTCGTGGTTGTTAAATTCATGTGAATTTGAGTGCCATCAAAAATTTAAGTCAGTTCTTTATTTTATTTTAGCAAATGGTTTGTGAAAGAAGGTTATTTACCTTCAGAAAATGTTTGAAAGTCCACAAGATCATTATTATTTTAAAATGTTAAAATTAATAAAAAAAACTTTTTTATTAATAAAAAAAAAAAATGTATTGATTGGATTCGACATCGTTGTTGGAGTGTTTTTCCTACGCACCTATCAATTTCTCAGGTGTGCTGAGTTTGTGTTGATTGAAAATTATAAAATTAAAATTATCCTCGAAAAAAGTTAAATACTCAATTAAAAAAAAAAAAAACAGCTTGAAGTGTTTATATTTTAAAATGTAATTTATTCTTGTGATGACAAAAGCTGAATTTTGGTGAAGAAACATGATTAATTAATGCATAATATTATTAATGTTGAAAAAGTGTTGAAAATTTTTAATGTCACTTTTAATCAATTTAATTCATCCTTGCTGGATATAAGAATTAATTACTTTCAAAACACCTGACCACAAACCAGGTTTATTAACTACAACTAAAACCAATTTAAAAAAAGCATTGTTAAATAAAATTAACTGCCATCAAACATTTACTGAAATAAAAGTAAAAAAAAAAAATATTGCCAACATTTCTCCTTTTTATTTCTCAGTTTAAGTATAACATTATAAAATAAATAAAACTTAATGAAAACTGTCTAGACATACTTTTAAAAAAAAACAAAGACAAAAACAAAATTACTAAAACTTTAAAACTGAAATTGAATGGAAATGAAAATATAAAAGATGTAATTCAAAATCCAATAATAGTATATCAATGATACTAAAATAAAACTATATAGAAATTATTAGTATATATTATTTTCTAGCAATAAACATTAAGTGCAATGCAAATTATGTAAACATCAAAATATAATGTAAAAAGCTACAATACGCATGGTTACAATGAGTGCAAGTCTAATTAACTAAATTAATCTGAATTAATTAGTCCTACTTTATCAATCAGCAGATGCTAGTTAGTTTGGGACTAAATATTTAGTTCCTACTATAAAAAAACCTGTAATTTATGATGGGATACTATAAAAACACCAGGGGACTTATAGCAGCAAATACGCCATACCCCGGTCCTTCTCGTTCTTACGGGGTCTGTCTCTCAGTATCTTTGGTGTAAGTAGGTCTCTGTGTCCTCACTCAACTGTATTCAGTGTCTCGTGCCCCAGCCGCGCTGGGCCCTCTGCCGAGATCTCATTGTGGTGTTATGGCCTGTTCTCTGGCAAAGACCCCAGCGCCAGTGTCAAAGAATGCCCGGCTTTGCCCCACTTATTGGGGAGAATGATTTGCAGTCTGGTCCCCTGGGGTTTCAGAGGAATAGAGGATGTGAGGATGATACCACAACTGAAAACTGAACGAGGATGATCACATCAACAGAATCAGCAGAGATTACAAGAGTTTACAATCAACATACTTTACATACTTGTGGAAAAATACAGCTCAATTCATCAGAATCAATACAAATGGTCTATACAATATTTGTTTCAGTTCATTATTTGTCTTTCACCTTATATCATTTTTTTAATTATTATTATTAATTTTTATTAAATATACTAGTAATAATAATAATAATTTGGTTAATTTGTTGTACCTAAAGAATGTGTCTTTCACCTTAAATATAATTTTAAAATACATAATTATTATTATTATTGTACCTAAACAAAATTTTAGTGTTATAGCTCATTTTCAAGAACATAAATATTAGGCTGTATGACTACAATAAATTATTTTATTTAGGCCTATCCCATCCCAAAGTATTTTAAATCCATTCACTGATGAGTTTCTTCTCGTTTAATATTTGCATATATAGTTATTGTTGTGTAATTGTTTTATTTTCCCCTTCTTTTCATCAATTGAATCTCTTTACCTTATTATGTATTATTTATTTTAATATTTAAAGTACTATATGTTTTGGGGAAAAATGCAAATAATCGACAGTCATGCTAATAAATCTTGGCCTACGTCAGTAGATGGCGATATATGCTCGTCTTTTATCTTATTAGCGAGTCATTAGAACGTTAACTCAACTGATTCGTTTAAAAACAGCGAATCTGAACGAAATGCTTGGTTCATTCAAAAGCACCAAACGGAAACATAACAAATTATATCTTTATAATTATCATTAGGCTACTAATATATTAATGACAGCGGATTTCTTTTAGCGGAAGAATAGCACTCAATGAAATACTCAAATAAAATATTATTTTAATGACATTTTTTATTATAACATTTGCAAAAAAAATCAATGAAGCACTCCAGGCCATATTGTAAATATAGTCAAGACACCTTTGCATTTCTTCTTCTTCTTAGCACTTTTCGTTCTTCGAAACAGAAGGAGAAGGGTTTGGTGTCTTTGTTCTCGCTGCTCTCCTGATTCTACACACAGGGCTTCTTTCATGTCTCCATCCAATGAGAGAACGCTCGTGCGCGCCGCGGAGGGTGGGATCTCCACTGCTGTTTGTGTTGCGTTCCCAAGGAATGTGAGGGACACACAAAGCCCGAATGATTCTCGGGGCTGTCCACTAACTTTATGACTTAGTTCGGCCATGGAACTGTAGTTATTTCGCGCTTTTTCCCCAATAACTGTAACTCTTCGGATCCCAAACTGGCGACCTCACATCTCCAGCTGGCACGCGCAAATGATCTCATAGACCAGATCAAGCTCAAAGGTTTGGACCTTCGATTTTCTCTTGTTGTCATTTTAATCCGCAGTGTCAAAATTGTTTCTATGCAATATGCATTTGCTGAATTGAACTTTCAGACGAGTTCTTCGAAAGTTATATGAAGCAATGTTATGAAAATATGTTTTCAATGAACATGTCATGACTTCATATTACAATGCAGAGGCAGTGAACTTCACCAAAACCTGAAATCTCACACAAACTCATCGCAAATATGTCATTCTGGCGAAGAAAAAGTGGAAGTGTCATGTATCAACATCAGGGTGGTGGGTTAGATGTTGCTGTGTTGAGTTTCAATGTTCAAGTTCAAGTTCTGAAGAGCAGATCATAGAGTTATAAGTAGTGGTTTCTAAAGTTGAGGAAATGAGTTTGGCATTTTGTGAATTGTGCAAGTGTTGAGTTGACATTGAGCACCTCCCTATGGGTGAGAGAGTATATACAGTGGGTACGGAAAGTATTCAGACCCCCTTAAATTTTTCACTCTTTGTTATATTGCAGCCATTTGCTAAAATCATTTAAGTTCATTTTTTTTCCTCATTAATGTACACACAGCACCCCATATTGACAGAAAAACACAGAATTGTTGACATTTTTGCAGATTTATTAAAAAAGAAAAACTGAAATATCACATGGTCCTAAGTATTCAGACCCTTTGCTCAGTATTTAGTAGAAGCACCCTTTTGATTTAATACAGCCATGAGTCTTTTTGGGAAAGATGCAACAAGTTTTTCACACCTGGATTTGGGGATCCTCTGCCATTCCTCCTTGCAGATCCTCTCCAGTTCTGTCAGGTTGGATGGTAAACGTTGGTGGACAGCCATTTTTAGGTCTCTCCAGAGATGCTCAATTGGGTTTAAGTCAGGGCTCTGGCTGGGCCATTCAAGAACAGTCACGGAGTTGTTGTGAAGCCACTCCTTCGTTATTTTAGCTGTGTGCTTAGGGTCATTGTCTTGTTGGAAGGTAAACCTTCGGCCCAGTCTGAGGTCCTGAGCACTCTGGAGAAGGTTTTCGTCTAGGATATCCCTGTACTTGGCCGCATTCATCTTTCCCTCGATTGCAACCAGTCGTCCTGTCCCTGCAGCTGAAAAACACCCCCACAGCATGATGCTGCCACCACCATGCTTCACTGTTGGGACTGTATTGGACAGGTGATGAGCAGTGCCTGGTTTTCTCCACACATACCGCTTAGAATTAAGGCCAAAAAGTTCTATCTTGGTCTCATCAGACCAGAGAATCCTTCAGGTGTTTTTTAGCAAACTCCATGCGGGCTTTCATGTGTCTTGCACTGAGGAGAGGCTTCCGTCGGGCCACTCTGCCATAAAGCCCCGACTGGTGGAGGGCTGCAGTGATGGTTGACTTTCTACAACTTTCTCCCATCTCCCGAATGCATCTCTGGAGCTCAGCCACAGTGATCTTTGGGTTCTTCTTTACCTCTCTCACCAAGGCTCTTCTCCCCCGATAGCTCAGTTTGGCCGGACGGCCAGCTCTAGGAAGGGTTCTGGTCGTCCCAAACGTCTTCCATTTAAGGATTATGGAGGCCACTGTGCTCTTAGGAACCTTAAGTGCAGCAGAAATTTTTTTGTAACCTTGGCCAGATCTGTGCCTTGCCACAATTCTGTCTCTGAGCTCTTCAGGCAGTTCCTTTGACCTCATGATTCTCATTTGCTCTGACATGCACTGTGAGCTGTAAGGTCTTATATAGACAGGTGTGTGGCTTTCCTAATCAAGTCCAATCAGTATAATCAAACACAGCTGGACTCAAATGAAGGTGTAGAACCATCTCAAGGATGATCAGAAGAAATGGACAGCACCTGAGTTAAATATATGAGTGTCACAGCAAAGGGTCTGAATACTTAGGACCATGTGATATTTCAGTTTTTCTTTTTTAATAAATCTGCAAAAATGTCAACAATTCTGTGTTTTTCTGTCAATATGGGGTGCTGTGTGTACATTAATGAGGAAAAAAAATGAACTTAAATGATTTTAGCAAATGGCTGCAATATAACAAAGAGTGAAAAATTTAAGAGGGTCTGAATACTTTCCGTACCCACTGTATATAGCATGCATATGGTGAGAGAGTTGCTTTTGCAGAACTGCCTGTCTTTTCCTCGAACACACATGGAATGTAGTCTATCCAGTAGCCTACATTAGTCCACGTGAACAGGCTTCTGTAAGTAATACAGAGCCTCTTCCAACCCCTCAGCACTGTAGAACTGACAGCACCAGCCTGTGCTGGACGCCCTCCTGAGATCCACTTTCCAGAAGATATGAAGAAAGTGACATGTATGTGCTTCTTTTGTACCAATTGTGTGAGTCTAGAACTTTATTAATGCAGCATTTTTGTCTTTTGGATGTAAAAAAAAAAAAAAAGGGTTTGATCAATGGGTTTCTGTATTAATTGCTTTTTTGACCTTTGTTCTTAATGCATTTCATTTTTTAGATGGCAATGACTGCTAAATATGGTGATCGCTTGAGAGGGACCCCTCTCCTAAAATATAAGAACACCTATATATTCTCATGTACTGTATGGTGTATGCAGATCCATTTATACTGTTTGAGAAATAGTAAGCTTAAAGGGATAGATACCCAAAAATGAAAATTATGTCATTTATATCACTTTAAGCATGTTATTATAAAAACATGCTGTTTGCCAAATTAAATAATTGTCTTATTGTCTTTGTACTAATTGCTAAAGAAGTGAAGTTATGTGGAAAATAATTAGTTTGTCTTAAAGTCAGCATCATAACTTTGACATTATGGCAGTGACTTTTGCACAGGCCTTGTTTGCTTCAAATCCAGAAAATGCATCCAAAAATTATATTTCCATTTAAAGTTTGGCTCCTAATGCAGATTTCAAATACTGTTACATGTGTTTCATATCTTCTGCCTCTTGTTTTAAACCCCGTGACTTATGGAAAAACTCCCTTTTCTCTTTTCACTGTTCCTGTACGTTCAAGAAGGTTTAGCCTGCAAGAGCTGCACAGTCAGCATTTTCCAGGACAAACTTTTTTCATTTTCATTCTCTCCAAATTCTGAAATATAGCTGCAGTGCAAAGCATTTGATATTGTTTACGTTGTTGTCTATTTAGTGTGCATTTCCGTGGCTTTCAACCATATGTTTGATTCATGTGGGTCATATTTTCTTCCACCCATAGTTTTGAGTTATCATTTCTACTGTCTATTATCCTCACTGCTGCATTAGGAAATATTGTGATTCCTTTCATCAGTTGTATTTTATTGGCAAAGTAAATGTTTACATTTTCAGAAGAAAACTTGTGTTTCCTCCATGTTGCCACTATGTTAAGGTGTTCTGGGCGCTTGTCAGAATATTGCTGTGTAGTTTCTAAGGTGTTCTGAGTTGTTGCTAGGTGTTTGCTTACTATAGTCTCTATAAAAAAATTTTTTTTAAAGATTAAAGACCTGTTAAATGGTTAACAAGTTCTAAGTTTATAAGGTTAAAAATTCACTTACTATTAAAAACTTTAATAGATCTAACAAGACAGTTCATGTAAGTTTACAGTAAAATACTGTTTAATGTCCAGGTTTTGGTTTTATTTATGTTTCTTCCTATTCTTACCAGTTATGTAGATTTGGGTTTTATGTTACATCTTATGGTGTTAAATTAATGTTTATTGTATTATTTTAGAGTCATGTGTGTTACCATGAAGGTGTTTTCTATTTGTGTATATGGCACTGTGTGCTCCTTCTACATATTAATAGCTATTTACCTAATATTTAAGGTACAAAATGGATATTACTTGTGTAAAATGTAATCCACTTGTTCCAAACCTGTATGAGTTTGTTTTTTCTGCTAAACACAAAAGAAGATATTTTGAAGAATATTGGTCACCAAAGAGTTGACGGTAGCCATTGCCTTTCATAGTATTTTTAATTTTTTCCCATACTGTGGAAGTCAATGTTTGACTGTCACCTGTTTGGTCACCAACACTCTTCAAAATAACTTATTTTGTGTTCAACAGGTGAAAGAAACTCATACAGGTTTGGAACAACTTGAGGGTGAGTTTTGGGGTAAACCGTCCCTTTAATGAAGTGCATGTCTTTTTACTGTACATTTAAGTTCATAAAACTTATATTGTTGCTGCTGTATTTGTACAGCTTTACGGTGAAGTTCTGGCAACCACGGCTGTCGTTTTTACTGTACATTTTACATATGTTGTGGGTCCCTCATTCAGTTTAATTCTATGGGATTTGCTTTAGCAGTGCTTTAGCACTAATTATTTGTTAATTCTCCAGAAATCTACAGTTATAATGTATGTAAGGTGCTTTTTGCTTGGTATCATTAAAAGCTTTCTTTGGGAAAAAGCCTCAGGCGAAATTAAAATGTTACACAGAACTTCCAAACAGGTTTGGATAGTTCTAACAGAAATGTTTTCCTTTGAAATCTATTTCTTGAAAAATGTATTGACATGTTCTCCCAGTATAGCCGTTTGCATAATTGTTAGTCTAGTTAGTGTGTAGGTGGTAGCCAGACAGCTTCATCCCATGATCGTGTATTAACATGACAGTGGAATGCTTAGAGCCTGAGATAGTGTCCGTATGCATTCTGCAGATACTTGTGCCCAACAGAATGTGCACATACAGGCTGCAAGCATATAGGCGCTCTATTGTCAACACGCAGTGATAAAGACTTCCATTGAGGCAGATCTTGTGACACAATCACGAGCCAGAGAAAGAATGTCAGAATAACTGAAGAGGGTGAGATGTGGAGCGAGAGACGCACAAGCAAGGTCGTTAAGGTCGTTTAGTCTGATTTCTTCTGGTTTGGATTATGCAATAGTTTGTGAGCAGACATGAAATCAAAATTGAACCTATTTATCTTTTTAATGCACATTCCTGGTGTCAACAATTAATCAGTGCATGTTGTTCCAAGTATTTGTCCATGTGGTAAAAATTTAAAATTTCATCAAATTAGCTTAGGCTGCATCTGAAACGATTTTAATAATCAGTTGACATCACTTAACCGTCTTGTTTTGTAAGTCTCACCTTTATTTTTATTTTTTTAATATCCAGTTTTACTTGAAAAGACACCATTTTGGATTATGAGTTATGATTGGAGTTTCTTTCAAAGGTTTTTTTCATGCATTACAGCACAACTGTTTTTAACATTGATAATAATAAGAACAGATTCTTGAGCAGTAAATCAGCATATTAGAATGATTTCTGAAGGATCATGTGACACTGAAGACTGGAGTAATGATGCTGAAAATTCAGCTGCGCATCACAGAAATAAATAACATTTTTAAAATAGAAAACAGTTATTTTCAGTTGTAATGATGTTTCACAAAATTACTGTTTTTACTGTATTTTTGATCAAATAATTGCAGCCTTGGTGAGCAGAAGAGATATTTCAAAAACAAAAATCTAACCAGTATAATCTAAAGTTTGTAAATGACAATGTTTATGTGGGTAAATATTTTTTGCATCATTATATTGGTGCAAATGCCACTCTTCCTTGTGTTAATTTAGTGAAAATTATGGTTTCATTTTGTTCTTTTTCTGACATCACTGAGCCCTCTTCCAACCATCTGGCTTCATTCTTGTACATAATGTTGATTTTCACAATCCAATCGATTCCTGATGGATAAAATGTCCTATTCTTTGTATATCCCATTTCGTTCTGAAATATGTCAGAAAATGAATTGAGTGACAATAACAGCTCTGTCGTTGGTCTCAGACATCAGCAGCTTCAGCTGAGCTCATCTGCTCCTCTTGTTTTGTCTCAGATTGATGTGTCATGGGATTTAGTTAGTCAGACTGTAATCCAAACATCTCCACCAATCAACAAGACACAAAAAACACACCCAGTTCAAACTTAGCAGCGGCATGGGATGCGAGCTGTTTGTTTCTGAATTACACGTTTCCCAAAGGGAATTATGGGAAGAACTTCATATCCAGTGTCGGATGAATTATGTTTATGTTTGACTACCATAGAAACAGCTGATGGAGGAGACATTCCACAATCCGTTAATCCATAAAATCAACACTGGCCCATGGAATAATGACAGCATATTCCATGAATGGATGTCCAGCCCTGCACGATCTGACCGGGGGGGATTTATCAGTTGTATTAGTTTATGTAAATGCATTTGTTGTAGTTGGATCCCGGACAGTTTCTGTGATGTGCTTTTATAGGAATAATTCATCTAGAAATGAAAATTGACATTGTTTAATCATGCACATGATGCTCCAAACCAATGAAATTTGTTTATCCATAGAGTGCAAAAGGAAACGTTTATCCGAATGTTCATGCTGCTCTCTTCCATAGAGTGAAAGCATATTAGTCCAGTGTTAGTATTATCACTAAAATTATTATATATATATATATATATATATATATATATATAAAATAAAATATTACCTGAAAAGTTAATCTTAAATGAAAAATGATAAAGGTTGCCTTGGCGACTAACTGCAATAAATGAGTTAACATCTGGACAATAAGTTGACATATTAAAATTACAAAAACTAAAACTGAAATAAAAATATATTTAGCTTTAATTTATTAAAACATTTAAAAAAACAAATGACAATTATTAAATAAAATGACTAAAACTTAAAATTTAAATGAAATAAAATGAGAGGTAATTTAAAATGTAAAAATATTTAAATATGAAAACAGTAGCCTATATTAGTATAATAGTAAAATAAAATATAAAAAATTCTATTAGTTTTAAAATATATTAATATGACTGACTGACATGCTGATTTATTATACTTATTCATTAATTTTATTATTATTTTTAAATATTAAGAGCCATATCATTTGATTTGTTTTACAAGAGAATTTAAACGGTAGCAAAAAATATTAGTTTGAGACATTGAAATTTGAAATTGAAATAGGTTGTTTCAAGGAATTAACATTCAACACTCACAAATGTCCATCTCTGTGTAAAAATATTTCAGTCGTATAAAAGATTTTGATAAATAGTATAGGCAATTATTGCTGTTTATCACAATTTATTTATATTTGTGCAAATTAATTCTTGTTCTTCTAGTGAAAAACATTGGCTGCTTGTCAAAATTATGGTTTACTAATTAAAAAATACCACTCTTTCAAGCCATCCAGAGCAAATAGCCCTATGATACATACAGTAGGTACATGATACTACTGATACATACTGCATTGTAAAGAGCTGAAAAATATAAAGAGAGAATGGGTTTAATATCTAATATCAATCTCTTTAGTCAAATCCACAGAGTAACTGCATACAGTAAGGAAGGGCTCTAATGTGGAGGCATTGGTCAAGCATTTCCATCTGCTTTGTTTAGGCTGCTGTTTGTCCATGTGGAGAAAGCGTGCTCATTTTCATACAGCTCCGCGTGTAACAGTCAACTCTGTGCCCCTCACAAAGCACATTCTGTTCTAGTTTCACAAGATCAGCCCTTGTGCAAAGCAAAGTACGGACCCCTTTAGAGAGGCAGGTACTTACAGCTAAACAGTTGAACTTCAGCTTCCAGAGAATGGCTGTGTTGCTGGTTGTGTGCAAAAATGTTTGCATGTAACAGTATCATGCAATGTCACCAACGTGCCAAGTTATGTTCCCTGCAAATGGTTGAAAGAGTCAAACGGGAGGCCCATACCGGGGTGTGTGATGAGGAAATATCTGAGTCTGATTTGAGTGTTAAAGCTTTAAAACATATGGTAGTTCTCAAAAGTCTCTCATGCTGTCTTGTGTAAAATGGAAATACTATAAAAGCATAAAGCCAAAGTGTTTTCTTTTCTCCAGAGATGTGGAACAGAATGCAATGGTAAAACCTTCTAAACTGATTATGTCATGCCATTGCATGTGTAATTCAGTGTCTAGTTTTCATCTCTGGAGTTAAATTACATTTGTAATCAATTTGTGCATACAGAAGTCTTTAAACTCAGTCAAGAAGCTGTATTTTGCATGTTTTTCTTTTGTCTCACTGGAAATGAAATGTCAAGTGCATTGCATTGTGAGATACAGCATTCCATACTCCAAATGACGTAGGTCGTTCTGGGTATTCTGTGCATAAATTTCACTCTCTCTTAACTTTACATTATAATGTAAATGAAAGAAAATAAGTAAATAAATAATTAAATAAATGTTAAAAACTTTAGGGTTGGTAGATTTTATATTATTTATAAAATAAGTCTCTTATGCTCACCAAGGCTACAATTAGGCCTGTTTGATTAAAAATACAGTAAAATTGTGAAATACTATTACAATTTTAAATAACGGTTTTCTGTTGAATTTTATTTCTTTGATGCAAAGCTGAATTTTCATCTTCATTACTCCAGTCTTCAATGTCACATTATCCTTCATTCTAATAGAAACCATTCTCAAAAACATTTCTGATTATTATCAAGGTTGAAAACAGTTGTTCTGACTTTTTTGTGGAAACTATGATCTTTTTTTCAGGCATAGTACAGAATTTATTTAAAACCTTTTCTAACATGTAAATGTCTTTATGGTCACTTTTGATTAATTAAATGCATTCTTGCTGAATAAAATGATTAATTTAAAACAAACAAAAACTGCGTCCCAAATGATGCACTTATACACTATGTACTCAACCATGTAGTGTATGAATTTTATAAGGTTATTTTGTCATTAATAATCGAGTCTGATAGCCCCTCCCCTTTCGTGACGTAATTAAAGCTGAGACAGTTGAGTGCATGAAGTGTCCAACATTCCACACTTCATTTTTTCAGTTATTTAAATGCATCGTCCGGGTATTTAAAGTGCACTTTTTCATTTTGGAATTTTCAGTGTGAACGCACTACTCGCACTATTCATACTACAAAACATCATAGAATAGTGCATAAGGACGTGATTTGGGACACACCTAAACAAACAAATAAATCATTCTATTTTACTATATTCTTCCTGTGTTATGTTTTCCATATTGTTGAGCCTGTGGAGTTTATAGTAATGTTAATACATTTCAAGACATTTTTAGCACTGTGTTCCAAGTTCTCAATGCAAAATCTGGGTCTTGAAGTAAAAGCACATATTCAAGGCTTATTAAGTGAGTTTTCAGCAGTAATCCAGCTTTCTTTTCACTGCATATGGGTCAAATCTTCATTGTGTCTGTCTGTCTGTGTGTCTCTCTGCAGTGTTTCCTGTGTGGCGGGGGGCTGGAGAGGGTCATGGTTGGGGCTGGGCTCAGTGTGTGAGGTGGGAGGCCGGGGAAGGGGGCCCGTCCTGGGGTCTGGAGTGTCCGCTGTGGTGTGTCCTGTGTCGAGGAGGCAAGGAGAGACTCGAGCAGGCCTGTCAGAGAGGGAGGGGAGTGCTGCACCTGCCCGCAGACATGCTGAGCTTCAGACTTCCGCAGCTCTTTGACATCCACCAGGTGCCAAAGGTGAGGAAGAGAGTATCTGTTTGACGTAGAAAGAGAGCGTTTGAAGTTATTGTTGCACTTCAGTTCCCCTTGAAGGGAAATCCCTGGGAAATCCTGCATGTACTTAAAAGTTACAGGCCAAATGAGCAGGACCAGACGGTGCAAGCCACAGATTTCAGTTCTGCTAAAATCTTTCTTAAAGAAATTCCAGCACAGTTTCAGTACGATTACATCAGATGAATGACTTGCATTCAGAATATTAAAGCAATAGCTCACCTAAAAATGTTGTTCTAAAAAAAAGAGGTTTAGAAGAATGTTTTAGTAGTAATAAATACTATAATAATATTTAAAGAATATTAAAATAACACTGACTGTAACAAAATACAGATTTTATTAAAACTATATTTTATTATACTATTTTATATCATTAGATTTGTTTCAGAATTTCTGGAATATTTGAAATAGTAGAAAGAAAAAATTGTTATGAATCATAATGAATCAACACTCACAAATGTTCATGGATAGTGTGACCAGGATAGGTGAATATGGTTGCTTATCACTATTTTTGATATATTTGTGCATATTAATTCTTTATTGTGTTCATTTATTTTGCATTGGCTGCACTGTCGACATGTGCATCACACATTTTGATTAGTATGTATGACATACTGTAAGGGTGAGGAAATGACAAGATCATTTTAGACTATGTCTTGCCTTGTCATGATTCTTTATAATGTAAAGTATAATCAAGTTGGCCGTACAAATCTTTTTAACCTAAATTAAATTAAACTGACTTTCAAGTCAGAATCAAGTTGAATCTTGTAGAACTTAAAAATGAGTTGAAATTGGTTAAATTATTTTGATAATGGAAAAACATATGTTGCCATGACTTATTGATCATGTAGTTTTTTTACAGTGTAAATGTTTGCATGTGTTTTAGACGTCCGTGTGCATCTTTGCAGGTGTTTCGAGAGGACGGCATCATGTCCGGGTACCGTCATCCCAGGAGCTCAGCCCTGGACTGCATTCTCAGCAGTTTTCAAATGACCAACGAGACGGTCAATATCTGGACCCACTTCCTGCCGACCTGGTAAAACGCCTAGTTAAACATGTGATGCCTTTTTAGTGCCAGAACTAGTAGGTTGTCAGCTTTGAAGCTTTGGTTGAGCTGCTTCATTATGCAATCAGGATCAAGCTTATGAGCAGACACTTTTATGCAATATCGGATTTTACAAGCACTAAACACTTTACTTGAAAAGTATATTTGTGTTATGTCAGTGCAGGGTAGTATAACCTAAATCTTGTTTTGGTGTATTTCACATTATTGTTATTAACAAAAATGCTTTATCTATTAAATAACCTTGTGGTAATAATCAGGTTAATCAAATTCTTTCGAAATTAATCATACTTAAGTAATCGTAATGGTACTGACTATTTTCTTATTTATTAATTTGTTGAATAGAAACCAGAATATTATTATTCATAATGCATGATAAATGTGACATCAGTGCAGAAACAACTTCACATGATGAAACGTTTGAGTTGAAAAAAAACTAACTATTCATCTATAATATATATATATATATATATAATATAAAAATGTATGTAAAAGTTACTAAAGTTATATTTAAAATACATGAATATATGTATAATATTTATATGTATAATACACTTAAACTGCATAATAAATAAAAACTATTCAAAAATATTTTATGCTCACCAAGGCTGAATTAATTTGATAAAAAATGCAGTAAAAAGAGTAATACTGTGAAATATTATAATTTTAAAATAACTAATTTAACTAATAACTTATAAATTAATTTATTCCTGTGATGCAAAGCTGAATTGTCAGCATTATTACTCCAGTCTTCAGTGTCACATGATCCTTCAGAAATCATTTGCTGATTTGCTGCTCAAGAAACATTTATTGTTATTACCAATGATGCTGAAAACAGTTCAGCTGCTTTAAATATTTTTGTAGATTTTTGATGAGTGGAAAGTTTAAAGAACCGCATTTATTTGAAATATAATTTTTTTGTAACATTATAAATGTCTTTACTGACACTTTTGATCAATTTAATGCTAAATAAAACTGCTAATTTCTTTGAATGGTAGTGAAGTCGGTTATTCAGAGTCGTGCACTATATGTTCTTCACACAAGACATGAATTCCGTGTGTATGACCTGAGCTGTGCTGTTCTAGGTACTTCCTGTGGCGGTTCAGCATGCTGTGCTCCTCTCTGGACTTCCTGACGGACAGCTACACCTGGCCGCTGCTCGTCTACATGCTTCTGATCTGCCTGTACCCCTTCACCTCCAGCTGCGCTCACATCTTCAGCACCATGTCGGCCGAGGCTCGTCACATCTGCTACTTCTTCGACTACGGCGCGCTCAGCCTCTACAGTCTCGGTACGCTGCGGTTCTGTCCTGTTTGTTCAGAGTGACACTTCACTGTGAACTCTATTGGCCGGTAGATAAGCACATTATCATTATTACACTGACACAATGGCCATTCTTATCAAATATTTCCTATTTAAATATCAGTGGCGTGCAGATTTAGTAATGCATAGCTAGAGTTTTGACTAAAAACCTCACCTATGGTTCACACCGCAGCTTATTTTAGTCAAGAACAGCCTACGTAGAAAGAGAGCAGTAGACTAAAGCCTCCTACCATACTTTTTGTGACATATCCTCAGCAAAACTTATAAAAGAGACCTGATTTAACACACAAAAATATACTTTAATGCTGCTCTAGATGATCTTATGAAAAAGTGACCTATTTTACCTGACTTTACACTACTAAGTGCCTCAAACAAAGCTTTCAAAATATACAAAAGTACTACTTTGATTAGATTCCACTAACCTGGCCAAATTATCAAATTAATCAATTAGTTCTTCAGCAAAAGCATGATTTTTAACAAAATATTAGAAGAAAACCTAAACATTAAAAAGAAAATTAGAAATGTTGCCTTGTCAATTAACTGAAATATGTTAAAGTTGAAGCACAAAAATTATTGAAAATTAAACTAATGTAAAAAACTAAATAAAAATATTTAAAAAACAAAAACATAAAACTTGCAAAAGGACTAAAACTTAAACTAAAATGAAAATGAAAATGAAAAATATAAAATAAAAGCCAGTTCAAGATATTAATAAATACTGTAATAGTATATAAATAATTCTTAAATAATTCTGTATTCTTTATGTATTAAGGTTTATTGTTCCTTTAGAAATAAAAACAAATATTTTTATATACTATTATATTATTTACTAATGCTTTGACTTGGCTTTCATTTATTTATTTATTTATTTTCTTTTTAATTTAAATAATTTTGCAGTGTGTTTTTGCCGTTTATATTCTCTTTTTTAATATTTCTATTTAGCTTAAATTTATTTTTATTTCAGTTTTAGTTTTAGTTATTTTGGTGCTTCGACTTTCAAGTGTTTTCTTCTAATATTCATTTTATTGTATTTTATTTCAGTTACCAAAAATGATTTCCAATAGTTTTCATTAACAATAACAACACTGCATTCATGCACCTCAAACAATACAGCAAGCGTAGTGCTGGCAACACCAAGGTCATGGGTTTGATTCCAGAGAATGCATGAACTGATAAAATGTACAGAATGTCTTGAATGCACTCTCGGTTGCTTTGGATAAAACATGAAATGCAAATGCGTGAATGTAAATGAATATGACATTGTGAGATACAGTATATGTGCCAGAGTGGCTGCTTGTCATCCACGGTCCTTGACAGAATATAGAAATCTCTGAACTAGACACAATTCTCATGTAAATCTGATGAGATGTCGGAGAATTTCACGATGGCCAGCAGTAGAAATGAATGTGTCTTGGTCAGGGTTGATGTGAGGTTATGGAAAGCATGAGCTTCAGAGAAAATGAGCCGTCTAACACACTGCTGGCATTTTATTGTATGACTTCAAAGGAAAGAAAGCAAACGCTCTGGCTCCAGAGAAAACCTTTAAAGTCTGCATTGATAAAGAGTGAAGGCTGAAGAACTGCACGTATTGTTCGAGACACTTATGAAGAGCTAGTGCGAAATATAAGCACAATTTAAATATGAGCGGAACACTTTACCTTACATTGAGTGCGTGATTTAATGCACCTTTCAAACATTAAAGACTAATTTTCTTGATAAAAGAATGATTATTCATCCAAGTGGAAATTGATTTAAACTTATGTTTGAAAAGTAATCCTATTTCTGCAGTATTTCCATTCATTTGACTTCGGTCAGTCTCTGTGCTGGATGATGGTACGGTCATCTGTTCAATATCCTGCGTTTAGAGCAGTGAGTTTTTCTTGTAAGCTCCCGTAGTCTAATAAAAATATTATTCTTTCATATGTGGAATCCATCTCCGGTCATATGTCCACAGCAGTGAATGTGAGTGTGTGTTTGGATATGGCACAATAGCCAAGCATTACAAAAGAAGAAATTCAATATAACACGGTGTTTTATACAGTAACCCCCAAAATGTTATTTTTGTGCTGTGTATGCCATATACCTACTATTTTTCTTAAAACTTTATGTAAAAATTACACTGTATGCAACATTATTGCACAGTTGTTTCTTTGAAATAATGGTTCAATTTGCATTTCAAGTTTGTGTAAACATTTGTTAAGACAATTCATCCAGATATTTCTTCGAAAAAATTTCAATACATGCACTGAAATCAGTTGGTTCAATATTATTGCAAAAATTCTGAGAAATATGCAAGCATCACGCCACTTTTGTGTGATATTTTATTAAATAACACAAAAACATTTTGACACGTTTTGTCTCCAAATACCTTTTTGGAACATTGGAATTTGGAAATGTATTATTTACAGTTTCTTTGTTTAGATCTCAATCTGTTAACAAACCTTCTTTATTTACACTAGATACATAGTTCCCTTACAAGGAATGTGCTTTATGCAGTTTCTAAAACATAAAACTCCGAATCAAATCCAAACGAAAGCCTCCATTAATCTGCAATGTTTTTGTTGAATGGAAATGATCTGCAGTTTGGACATTTATTGTGACATTTTCAGAATAAATGATAAAAGAGACCTGATTTAACACACAAAGAGCTGTCTGTAAATGCTGCTCCAGAAGATTTAATAAAAAAATGGCCCATTTTACCTGATTTCACCCTCAAACAGAACTCTCGGAAATCTTGCAAAGATTTGATGCCACTAAAGCTGGCAAACTTCTTAAATTCAGGAATTAGTTCTTCATCAAAAGCACTCATCATATAGCATAAAACTCAGAATCATATTCAAATGAAAGCATGCATTAATCTTCAATGCTCTGCCATGTTTCAGTGTTTTAAAAATGCCATACTCTTTTCCAGGCTGTGCCATCATATACGGCTCTTACGCGATGCCCGACTTCTGGATAAACAGTTGGATTCATCAGCATTTCGTGACCATCGGCGTCAGCAACTCGCTCTTTTGTACCAGCATGTCCTGCTACTCCAGGTGAGAGTGGATTCAGAGGGTAATTAAGACTCATTTACTAAGTCTGCGATTACAGGAGCTAATGCAGATGTCATTTCAAAGCCAGACTCTGAATAATAGAGAGTTCATTATATAACTTGAGTCCTTCTCACACACAGACCTTTGTTTGTTTTGCCCTTATTCCTGGTTGCACAAAAGGTTTCAGTCATTTTAATAAATAAATAAATTATTTACAAAGGTGCTTAACTGGTTGTTGAATTCTGTGAATTGATTAGTTTAGCTTAAGCAAGCAAGACTATTGCAGATGTATATTATTAAACTTTGGCACATAACTTGTCTCGCTCTGATGCCTCAAATCATGCAGGTTGTTTAGAAGAGGTGTGCGGTTTACTTCCTCTAAACAATCAGATCTGTGTGTGGAGGATGAAGGAATGGGCAAAACAATATCTCAATATCTCATACATTGAAGGGAGCTATATTTACAGACAGAATATCATAGAGACGTTGGGTTAGGGTCTTTGGACTTGGAGCATTATCCAACCATCTACTATAATCTAGCAACCACATAAAACCTCCATGGAAGCTGCTCACAATACACTAGCATTTATGATGGAAACATTTGTGTGATTAACCACCACACATTTTCAAAAAAAAAAAGTAATAAATAAATACAAAATTATGGAAATATTATTATTTAATATTTCTATTATTTAAATATTTGTATTAATATTTATATAATATTTATATTTATTTAAAATATTTGTTATTTTTGCATGAACAAGCACCACTCACATTTTCTTCATAAAGTTAAAAAAAACTGTAAATATTGTTGTTTAATATAAAAAAAAACAACAACATTTAACTATGAACAGAAACCTTTAACCAACAATAAATAACCGATTTTATAATGTGGTAAAATTAAGATATCCAAAAAATCTGATTAAAACAGTTGGTTCAGTGTCATTGCAAGAAGTGTCAAGCGTCACTTGATCGCAGATGCCACTTTTGTGTGATATTGTGTTAAATATATAAAGAGAGAATATCATAGAGATGTGGACTTGGGCTCTTTTGGCTTGCACCATTAAGCAACCACCTAGCAACCATCAACAGTAACCTAACAACCACATAAAAACACACTAACAACCACCTACAATATGTTAGCATTGTGGTTGAAACTTTTGCATGACTCAGCACTGTTTACATTTTCTTCATACAATAATAACTGGAAATATGATTGTTTAATGTTTCCATTATGTTAATATTTGATATATTAATATAATACAATCATTTATATTTATTTAATATATTTTTAATTATAATTTAAAAATAATTCACTGTTTCACATATATTATATTATATTATATTATATATGTTAAATTTTTAACTAGAAACACACACACATATATATATATTATTATTATTTTTTTTATTTTATTTTTTTTTAAAAATGAGGGAGCATTTTCCTGTGTTTTACTAGTTTGCAGTATGGTAAGATGCTATTTTGAACATATCTAAAAATATTATTTTTTAACATTTTATGATTTTATTATTAATATTATTTTATATTATTTATTTAAAAAATGTATGTTAATGCATTTTTTATATCTATAACAAATATATGTTAAGTGAGTTTTCTTGTCTTTTTAACAGGTTTGTAGAGTTGCAGTTCCCACACAAAAGTAAAATCTTGCGAACGGCCGCGTTTGTCGTCCCCTTCCTCTTTGATAGCTTCCCACTGTTCTACCGTGTAAGTACGGTCACACTTCACTGCGCATGCAAATTAGCCAGTTGTATATGCGCATTGTGTACACTGCAGATTTGAATGTGCTCTTCTCTTTCCACATGTGTGTCTGTAGCTGCTGTCGTGCTGTTGGGGGAGCTGTAGTCCCAGTGAAGCTCTGGCCAGCCACTCTTACCATCTGCTCTTTGCGTTCCTCACATGCTTCCTGTTTGCGTCTCACCTCCCCGAGAGACTGGCTCCTGGACGCTTTGACTACATCGGTACCTCGTTTTATTGATTTTACAGTCATCTTTGTTTAGTTTTCAATGGTTCACATCGGTGTGACGCGGTTCTTTTGACTCTCCTCCAAGGTCACAGTCACCAGCTCTTTCACATATGTGCGGTGGTGGGCACCCATTTCCAGATGGAGGCAGTGTTGACAGACATGGCATCTCGCAAAGATTGGCTGACGTCGCACTCCTTTTTACCTTCGTTTCCGGGCACCATGGGGGTTCTCGTACTGGGCGTCCTGCTCAACCTGGGCATCATCGGCATCTTTAGCGCCGGTTTATCGCGAACACCTCGCCAAAGCACTTCGGCCCACCTTCATCAGGAGTAACGAGCTTTCTTGACCACTCCACACCTCGCTGTGCACCTTTCTGGACGATTTCACTCGATTGCGCACTTATACAGTCACTTTCACTGATATATAAGCCTTGATACTTTTGTACTAAGAAGCTAAACGTTTATGCTATTCGAGATTGTTTATTCTAGTGTCTTTTATACTCACGGTTTATTATCTCAGCCGAAAACCCTAATGATAATCGCGACCTTTCAGGAGTTATTTTATTTTATTTTTTAGTCATCAATATGAAAGGTCGAGGGTTGAATGACGCTCATATTGATTTTTGCAGGTTATATTCTAACATAGTTTTGGTTTTTTTTATAAACATAATATGATGTTTGTGTTATGTTGTGTAACATTAACTGGAAAATGATTACGTAGCATTAATCAGGGATTTTATATTTGCATATAATATCATCATGAGTAACATCATTAATATGATTAATCCAATTGTATGATGTTGCATATCAAAATATACTAAAATTACTTGCAGGTGGGTGAAACTTTGTCCCTTTAAATACTTGTATTTGTAATGTCCCTTTTTATTATAATTTGGATTTAATGGAACACCTTTGAATAATCTCACTGATTCAGTAACTAATCAATTAAGGGTTGTTTTTAGAAAAAATATTTCTGTTTTTACTTTAGCTCGTCTAAACATCATTCTCCTACTAAACTGCATCTCATGGGAATATGGGGCTGCACTGGAGTCCTTCACTCTCGTTTTGAGTTATGTGTCCTTCTCAGCGTCGGGTCACATATCTGTGGTATTGTTTTGTTCATTGCAGGTTTATGGCATACAATACACTGTTTATATTGATACACAAGGCTTTTATATTTAATTGCATTTTGTCAATGCACTTGTGGATCCAGTGCAAACTCGAAATAGGTTTTTTGTTCATGTAATTAGTTACATTCTGTTCTTAAACCAGAAATCAAATCTAACCGTTGCGTATGGCTAAGCTGTTAACCTCTGTTTCTCATTTTGTCCTTTTTTTTTTTGTTTTGTTTGGTCTGACCTAGCGGTCCAGGACAGGTACGTCGGCTTGTAATTCAGTGCATTTAATGCTGCATAAAGGCAGTAGTTTCGCGGAACCTTTTCTAACAAGCTCCAAAGGTCGGTCTCTTGGTGGTAATGATATTTTAATTGGTGCATATGAAAGGGATCTTGGGTTAAAAAGGAAAAGTAGGTGCTTCAGTGGTTAGTGGCGGAAAGATTCTGCATTTCTCTAAATGCCTATTTGTAGTACGACAGCAGAAATTGTCGCTCACGTTTGGTGTAAGTAGGTGTGTGTTTTTCCAGCTCTGTTGGAGTCTGTTCTTCTGCTCAAAGAGGTTTAGATGTGAATGTGACTGGTCACAATAGTATTTTGTGCACTAGATTTAAATGAAACGTAAAAGGTTTTGGATTCTCAATCCCTGCGTGTTCGTTGGCCCAAATGAATGTATTGCAGTTTTGAAAACTGTGTTTTAAAGCACCATTTAATGTTACAAAGTAGCATTTAAAAGTACCAAGGAAATTCAAATTATTTAATTTTTGTTTTTTTGTTTTTTTTTACTATAATGCTTCCCTTTAAATCTGAGAATTGAAATATGCAATCATTATTGCAATGCCTTTTATTTGCCATTGTCAATTTTGAAATATTTTTGTAACAAATGTGAAAAATATGTAAGTGCCTAGAATTAAACTGACTCATTGTTCACTACAGTGTTCTTCAAGCTGTTGTGGTTTCATTGAATACAGAGCGATTACACAAATAGCATTATTGGCTTAACACAAAAGTGTATGAGCCAATTCTGTTTCTGTAATTCTGTTGTGTAACAGATGTTTTTAATTAATAAGAGTGTTTGTTTGCAATATGCTGAAGATTTGAGGCATCATCGTTTGAGCTCTTTTGGGATTTGGTTCACAACCCTCGATCCAGATAGAGTTCAGTACAGGTACAGGCTAAATATGTGCATCAAGTCTTTATTACCTCATATTAATCATTTAATTATGAATTATGTAACAAAATTATATAAATGTATTTAATAATTAGATGAAATAAAACAATTAGATATTTGTACCTTGAAGTGTTCACTTGGAAAGTCGTGGAAATGAATGTTAAGTGCTATAATCAATATAAAGGTTTATAGATATGTTCAGTTCTAAAAAGTATCTGCTAGATACTTTTTAATATATATATATATATATATAAACTATTATCATTTATTTTATATCACTTATGGCCAATGATGGGTAATGTCCAATTCAAATATGATGAAACTTGACAGTTCCGGTTCGGGATGCTGATTGGTCAAAAAAAGAAAGAAAAACGAATCGTATGACCTCAGAAGAATTAATATTGCATAGGTTATTTTTCTTGGATTTTTCTGTCCTGTCTGAAGCTCGATAAGCGCCACTGTCCACATATGTTTTACAGAAACGATTTGTATCATTATTCCTCCTTTTATGTCCAACTGAAAACAACGATAGGTTATTTCCATACGACATGGCAGTTTGGAACGACATGAGGGTGAGTAACTAATGACTATCCCTTTAATTGTGCATCACTAGTCGTTTTAGCGTCTGAGGCAGGAATACACCGACTGCCTGGAAAAGAGGGTGAAATGGAATAGTGGTCCAGACACAAATGACCCGTGAGAATTGAGTTTAGGCACCGCAGAGCCAGCGATACCATTACCCAGAATGCATTACAGTCCTCTGGAGTCTCTGTGCTAAGATTTCAGGCAAAATAAATGTGTGGAAGCGATAGCAGGCCTCCTTAATTCAGACATACTGTGTGATAAGTGTTTGGCGTCCTTATTAGCACCCAGATGTTTTTCAGCACAGCGTCGTGAATAGCTAATTTGTTGTCGAAGATTCACAGTTACCACATTTCTAATTTACAGACTGAGACTGAAACAATGGGCTTTTTCAGGCAGCTGTACAGCATGTTCATGTGAGGTTTCAACTTCACCTCCATCTGTCACTTTCTACCAGCATCTCTTCTGTCCATCTGTTGATGGTTTCTGTGAAGATCCTCTTTATCTATCGTCACCTCTGCCCAGTTATTTGTACTCTCAACTGTATTCTTTTAGTTTATTTTACATTTAAAAGACATTTACATTTAACATATTTGTACAATTAAAGGGCTAGTTCACCCCAAAATGAAAATGATGTCACCATTTACTCATTTCATGTCATCCCAAGCCTGTATGACATTACTTCTTCTGCAGAACACAAAAGAAGATATTTTGAAGAATGTTGGTAACCAAATAGTTTCGAGCCCCAATGACTTCCACAATATAGACAGAAAATACTATGGAAGTCAGTGAGACCTGAAACTGTTTTAGTTTAATTTAATTTCTATACAAAGGATGATTAGTGACAATAATAATTCAGAATATTAAATATATTGTTCATTTTACATCATAACACTACTTGCATTTAAAATTTCCCCCAAAAAATACTCTGTTTATTTACAGGCCTAAATGACATTTTGAATTCCAGATTTTCAATGTGGTCTCAAAAGTTCTGGACATCACCCCACTGTATTTAGTTTTATATAAAAACAATAGCTGTCTATGGTATGTATGTTGACTGAAATGAGGCTGATATTCTCTACACATTCATTTCTAAATTTGCACAGTTATCCATAGAGCACAATATATGAAAATCATGCAGCAATAATGTGAGATTACCAATATTATGACATACAAAAGCTGCCAATAAAAAGAAAACATTGTACATTGTCTATCCAAATTGTTGCATTTATTTGTAATATTAAACAAATGATAAGTTAGCTGTCAGATGCCAAAACTCTGAGAGTTATTGTTTAATTTATGTTAATGGAAATTATTATCTTCAATTTCATATCCTTTAAAATGTACTGTTATGTCTTCTAGCTGTAAACCATTTGTTTAATAACATTAGGAGGCATAGAAGACTTTTATCTGTGAAATTATATTTCATCTTTGAAACACTAAGATTACAATAAAAAAAATAATACTAAAAATGGAAAATCAATAAGGCAAAATAATGCAGTTCAGTAACTAGATTATGTACAAGAGGCACAACCAGTACATAAAAGTGATGCACCCATTATTAAAATAATAAAATGGTAAAAAGCTTAACATGCTGTATGATAAATTAATATTTGATTGATTGATCTCTGCCCTTACACCATTATCATGCTGGATTTCTGGCTGTGTTCAGAATTGCATACTAGCGTACAGCATGTGGCTCTATAGTGATTAGTCACATGGCATTTATGGCTTAAAATACAAAAAGGCCATAACTGAGAGCCCATGAGCAAAGATTGAGTCATGCATGTTGTGTACTTCCAGGGCTGTGTGCGCCTGCTGAGCCATTGAGATGATGGAGAAATCCTCATTGAAAGCAGGTATTGTTATAGAATTCATTGAAATGGACATTTTAGCACAAAATTAGATTAAAAATAGTAACTTTTTTAAATTAAGGCAAGGCACTACAGGTAAAATGTGTGTTTTTAATGCAACGGTCAATTATGAGATTTTGGGCTATTTTGCTTCCAAAACATCCAAAATGCACATTTAAGCATTTATGATTTACATTTTATCTATTTATGTTTGTAGATTTTAATTACTACACTTTTTTCCCCAAAATGAGTTGTTCTTGCATACACCAGACTATCCAGCTTTATTATTTTAAATGTTATGAAGGTTTTTAGAGAATGGTTTGTTCATGTAACATTTCACAGGATGTCACATACTGGATTTAACATTTTATTCCTAAAAATAATGATAAATGTTTATTTTTTTCTGCCTGTTGACAGTATTTTCTCATTTATGGAGTGATAAAATAGGATAAATGTTCGGTATAAACCTTAAGAATTTTAAACTTGGCTTTATCCAATGTTCACATTTCTGTTCAGCAAAGCATAACATTTCATAAAACTTGTTATACAAAGCATTTGTCTTAATGCAATGTGATTAATTAACTGGGAAAAGTATGGTGATTTGTTCAGTTTTGTACTCAATTATTCACCTGTAGTGTCTTGCCTTAAACATGTCACAACAACTGCTTGAAAAGTTTTCCGTTCCATACTTCATACGGTTACAAATAAATAATGGTATACAGTAGGTGAGTACTTTATTCCGTACACAGCCCATGTGTTTCCACTGCTGTGTTGTTGCTGACCTTTTTGATGCTTTTGATATAGAAAATAAAGCAGAACTCGGAGCCATAACAGGACGTTGCTATTCAACATAGAGAGATGTACAATACATGCATGTGTCGATCACACATAACAGACTGGTGTAGTATATTCATAATCGCAAGACACCGAAAAGAAATGCGGTTAGATTGGCACAACGTGTAAATCACAGCAACTTAAAGAGTCTTTGTTTGGGGGCACACGATGGTTAAAGGTGAAGTATGTAATAAATGTGACATTAGAATGCTTCCATATGCTAAAATAAGCTGTATTACAGAAACTTCCAATTATTCCTATTCCTTCGATTCTTGTTTTAAGTTTTGAAGTGAAATTAATGAATTCAGTATTTCTTGGAATTAAATGTTGCATGCACTGCAAAAAAAAATATTTTAGTCTTGTTTTCCATGAAAATATCTAAATATTCTTAAAATAAGATGCATTTACTTGAGATGCAATATGATGGATGTTTATGCTTAAAACAAGGAAAAATATCTAATAATGGGGTATAATGTTTTTCTCTTTGAATTAGGATCATTTTTCCACTGGTACTGGTAGATATTTGTTCTTGTTTCAATCATAAACTCACTTCATTTTTATAAAATTTCTCAGAACACAAGATTTCTTTTGTCATTTTGCATCTCAATTAAATGTATCTTATTGATTTATGAATCTTTAGACATTTGTACTGGGTAAGACGAAAATACTTTTTTTTTTAAGTACGTTTTGCAGTGTGATCAGTAGGTAGTCTAAAAAAGTTCCTAAAAAGCTTTAATTTTACCTTCATAAATACTGCAAAAACCCTGTAAACAGATAGAATATGATTTTGAGTTTGGATGATTCTGTAATACAAGCCCAGGTTTCCACTCTCCCCATTGGTCAGACAAACAGAAAGTCCCGCCCCCAAACCCATGCCATTGGTTGAGGCTGTTGCTATGTCAGGCTGGGCAGGATGCTCTAACAAACAGAGCCACAGTTTTTACATTTATTGAGAAAATCAACCTACAATGTCTGCATATTAGACTGGATTGAGAAAAATTACACACTTCACCTTTAATGACCTTTAATTACAAGACCTTGACATCAGTATCCTCATATAGAAAATCAAGTGTCTCTTCAGGGTGAGTCATGAGGATCCATGAGCAATTTCCACTAATGCATATTCAAAGTATCCACTGTCCATTTACTCAGTCCATTTCTCTTACTTTTTTTTTATTTAAACACATGGACACAATCTTACACCTCCAGTGGATTAAAACGTACACAACAAACACCGGAAACGTTCATACTGCACATCTGAGACAGTTTGTGAATTGTGTCTGTCCAAAACCCACCACTGATTTTCCTCCTCAAACAGCCTGTGTCCAGAAGTATGTCTTTTCCATGCAGGTCCGATCAGGGTGCTGTTACTCCAGGATGTCCAGATAGACGGGCGGGTTCTTGGCGAGGGCCACGAGGCGGTTGTAGATGTCCTTGATGACGAGCCTCTGCTGCGGTTCTCTCTGCCAGCAGCCCTGCATGAGGAGATGCACTTCCTTCGGACAGGTACGTGGTCGTTCAAGCTCTCGCCCCTGTGTGATGCACTCAATGGCCTGGAAAGAGGGTAAATATTTCATATTCACAGTCAGACAAGCGGAAAAAGATGGAAGTAGTAGTAGTGCTACTTTAATCTGCTACTTCAAACTACTATTTTATATAAAAATCTGTATGCCATTAATGTGTATATATACAGTGTGTATATATATATATATATATATATATATATGAAGAGTTTATTTGCAAAAACAGATAACTCATGTTTTTAATTGTTATCATGTTTTTATTGTGTTAGTTAGCTGTTTTTTTTGTTATTTTTTAACCTAGTCAAAAAAAAAAAAAAACTGCAGCTTCACTTGGAATGCACAATGAAAAAACATGATTTTTGAGAATTGTTAAAAACGGAGTTATCTGTTTTTTCATAGTACATTACATGTTTTTTTTTTTTTTTTTTTTTAAATCAAAGAAAATTTGATCTCTTTTACTCTATTTTCTACAGGCAGCAGTTGGCTGTAAAGAAGCACCCTCTTCTCTCCAAGGCTATTCCTGGTGTGCTATTTAAAACGCCAGTGACTTCAAGCCCTTATAGCATTGCCTCTTAATCAAATGAGGTGAAGAGACTGTCAGAACCACACAACATCATTCTGAAATGGGCTTTCAATCACTGCAATAAATTAACAAAAATTCACATTGACCCCTCTGAAAGTCTGGCACCCTCTCTCCTCGCAGATGGAAAGTCACGAACGATCCGTCTCCGTCCCATACAGTTAGGCTCTAGATAATTAGCTGTGTCCATCATGGCTCGAGAAGGATTAGGTTAACAAGGTTAACAACGTCGGCCCAAAGCGAAGATGAGGTTTAATCGGATTAAAATCGAGTCGGCAGGAAAGTGATCTACCTCTCTGTTGAAAGAAGAGAGGCCTCTCCAGCTTAATAGTGCAGTTGTGGTCACACCAGAGTCCACTTTTTGGTGCCTAATCTGAGAGGTCTGGATCACTCTGGAACCGAAAAAAATCTATTGATCTTCTCGTTCATAAGTGCTTAAGAGCACGGTCTGATCCAGTCCAAATTGGATGTTCACATCACGATGAAAGTTGGGAATAGTTCTGTCTGTTTGCTTTAACTCACTGACCAGCGCTGATGCCATCAGACAGACTAAATCACTTCTGTCATTGCAGGTAAACATTACAGGAATCGTTTACTGTCAAATGAAAATTCATTTACTCGCTCTCTTGTTGTCCTAAACCTGTATTTTTTGCAGTTTTTGCAAAATGTTAAAGTTGAAAAAGGGACAAAACAGCACAAAAGCATCATACAATCTCATTAAAGTAGTCTATACTAGATAGGAACATTGTGGTCTCATTCCTGAACAAATGACTCATATGAATTGGTCAAAAATAATCATAAGTTGTGTCCAAATCAAAATGAACTTATTTTACTGTGTAATGGCTTATATCTGTTACTAATTACTGACTAGCTGTTCGTTTGACAAACATTTAGGTAAAGATAACATTATAAGAGTTTTGTTTTTGTTTCATGTTGTTGAAAGAAGTCTCTTGTGCTCACAAAGGCTGTATTTATTTGATCTATCTGTTTTCTATGTGAATATTTTTGCTGTCACTTTACTGATAAATTTAATGCATCCTTGCTGAAAAAAATAAATGACTCGAACTTGAATTGTAGTGTTTACTATTTTTAATGCTTAATATACTACAAAATGCATTAATAGGATCAGTCAACAACATTTTTTTTTCTGTCCATATACAGGAATGACTTGAGAATGAGTAAATGACAGAATTTAAATTTTAGGTGAACTGTTCCTTTAAAATCTGTTTTGTGGTTGTATTGTTTTAAAAACTGACAGTGAATGAGTTTGAAATATAAATAGGTATGATTGCAGCCACACATACTTTTGAATATCAAATGTGGTACTTCACCTCACTGTTGGATAGCTGATACCAGGGTTGTTTGCCGTAGGTGAAGATTTCCCAAAGGACCACTCCAAAGCTCCAGATGTCACTCTCTGTGGTGAACTTCCTGTACATGATGCTTTCTGGTGGCATCCAGCGAATGGGCAGCATCGTCCTCCCACCGACCTGAGGACGTGAACGGAAACAGATTACAACCAAACCTCTCTGCTGTTGGTGCATATAAAAATAGCTTACAAAGGAAAGGAAGAATCACAAATGAGACATCTTTAAATGTCTCAAATGTTTCTCCCAGACCTTAGCAAGAAGTGGAGAAGTCTCCAGTTTCTAAAGTTATCTGAAGTGTCCAAAATTTGAATTTATTGAAAGGATAGCCCCCTTGAGATGTGACATTTCATTTTCAAGGAGGTCCTAATTGTGATCAGATAAGTCAGAGATCTCAATATGAACTCAGACCAAATGATCTGCCACTTTTGTTATTTACAGTATATTTTTTCTTAATTTCAGGAGGAACATATGGGACAATCCTAAAATTGAAATGCTGTTTTACCCTGTAGTAATCAGTGCTGTAAATGTCTCTCGACATCCCAAAGTCCCCGATCTTCACCACCAGATCTTCTCCGACCAAACAGTTCCTGGTGGCCAGGTCTCTGTGGACGAAATGAAGGGAAGCGAGGTACACCATGCCCGAGGCAATCTCAGCTGCGATGTGGAGCATCTGAGGAAGAGTCAACTGACCCATCAGAGGAACCTTCATCTCATCCAGGATACGTGCATCTGGACCGTGAGCCCTGTACAAAAACCACACACATTATAATACACAATATATAAACATTTTTCAGAGATGAAAGTGAAAAGTGAAAGTGAAAGTGAAAGTGAAAGTGACGTGACATGTGGCCAAGTATGGTGACCCATACTCAGAATTTGTGCTCTGCATTTAACCCATCCAAAGTGCACACACACAGCAGTGAACACACACACACACCGTGAACACACACCCGGAGCAGTGGGCAGCCATTTATGCTGCAGAGCCCGGGGAGCAGTTGGGGGTGGACACTACATTATCATAGATATTTAGTATACATGCAAAGCATGCTATACTCTTGAAAAAAGGTTCAGAAAGAGGTTTTCCAATGATGCCATAGAAGAACAATTTTGGAAGAAAATTGAAGAATCTTTAAAGGGGTAGTCCATCCAAAATTGAAAATTCTGTAATTAATTACTCACCCTTATGTTGTTCCAAACCCGTAAGACATTCGTTCATCTTCAGAACTCAAATTAAGATAATTTTGATGAAATCCTAGAGCTATCTGACCCTGGCCTGCATAGACAGCAACACAACTACCATGTTCAAGGCCCAGAAAGGTAGTAAGGACATGTCAGTTTAACCACTGATGTCACATGGACTATTTTAATGATGTCTTTACTACCTGTCTGGGCCTTGAACGTGGTAGTTGTGTTGCTGTCTATGCAGGGTCTGAAAGCTTTCGGATTAATTAATCTTGGATGTAATTAATGACAGAATTTTCATCTTTGGGTGAACTATCTCTTTAAGTGAACAGTTCTTAAAAGAACCCTTTTTTTCTTAGTTTGAATACATATTAATAATATAAAGAATTTTTCCACTATAAAGAACCTTTTGGGCAATGTAAAGTTTCCATGAATGTTAAATGATCATCATGGAATCATTGATGCCAATAAAGAACCATTATTTTTAAGAGTGTATTTGGAATGCTGTATCCCACAATGCAATGCACTCTACTTCATCCTCAATAGAGTGCTGCAGGGATGATTTTTTTGCAGGCCAACCCGAAAGTTAGCATAACCCTGATTCCCTCAGTAAAAACCCAATAGAATGTTTCCATTGGCTTTTGGATTTTGGCAGAATGTAAACTCTGTGACCAACAAAAGTTTCTGATTCTTACATGTTTTGTTTATCAAGAATACAACTTTTGAAGCCTAAATTCGATCAACAGAAGTAGGCTATACCTACACCACAGTCGCACAACATCAGTGTCAACACTGCTAAGCTTTTGACAACTCTTTCAATCTGTACTTAAAATCTACTACCAGTTAAAAAGTTTGAGTTAGAAGAGTTTTCAAGAGCGCAAGTATAAATGCAAAGCAACAAGTGAGTAGATGAGTTTTCTTGTTTGGCATGGTGACATTTACAACTTCTGTAAGTCCCATTTAGCCACTTATTAGCAACCACCTTTTTTAAATGAAAAAATAAAAAATGTGGTATTACTGATGTATTTTATGTCATAGAATAAAACATGAAAATATATTGAGCTTGTGTTAACCACATAACTTGTTTTAGGTATGTAACCAAAAAGCCATTCAAAAAACCTAATTGACTTCAGGACAATGGAACTGGAAAGAATGCTTACTTATTTGCAGGTTTTAGTATTCATTCCTGCAGCACTCCATTTCCACCGTAACAACTGAACTGGAAGTGACACCAACTTGGCACAACTTGGATCTTGGCACATTATTTGGTCAAACTGCTTAAAATGGAGGCATTTTTACACAAAGCTGAATATTAAAAGTGCAAAATTCTGAGATGATAACTGGATGCCACTCACTAGCAATGTGACAACAATGCAGCATGCTACTTTTTATCATTATAGACTGCATGCTGTTTCACATGCTACTTTTTAAAAAAAAGCAGTCCATTCTGAACACAGCCTTTTTACCATCTGCGTTGGTAATGGTATGCTAAATGAATTATACTGTTATACTTGCAAACAAACTCCAGATTGAAATCAGTGTGCTGTAAGTTACTTTGGATATGAAAACATCTGCTAAATGACAACACAAGCACCATTGGTCACCATTGCCTTGCGTGTCAGGCCTCAATGTGCAAACCACTCTCTCCATTCATCCTAATATACGCATGTAAAATCTCTGCCACTCGCTTGCCTTCTGAGGTTTAGTATGTGATCCCTATTAGTTTAGCAGGCAGGTGGCAGGATGGGGCAGCTGCAACCGAGACTGGAGCCACATCCATACACGTGAAAATGCGATTTCATCTCCCCCTCAAACATTCACATGTCCCCACTCCCAATCTGGCCCCAGCAACCACCTGGCAAACAGACTGGATCTTTACGCACCGAGACTCAGCTGTGCTGGACATATGGTCACTCAGTCCCCCATCAGCCACCTCATACTTCAGTGAACTTTACATCTTAATTAAGACTGAGCATCACAAAGCTGGATCTGCATTTGGGCTCCAGCGCTCCTCTATTTAGTTAGGGCTTCGAGTTTCACACGTGACTGTGGTTGTAGATGGAAATACGGAAAATTAAAGAACTTGAATTTGATGCAACTTTTCATGTACACTCTTAAAAATAAAAAGTTTTTTTTTTTAAATGATGCCAAAGAAGAACCATTTTGGGTTACAAAAGAACCTTTCAGTGAACGGTTTGGTTTTAAGAACATTTTAATGATCTAAAACCCCCCTTTTCCTCTATAAATGAACCTTTTGTGCAATGGAAAGTTTCTACACTTAAAAAGTAAAGGTTCTTTATTGGCATCTATGGTTCCATTAACTCTGGTGCTCCTTATTTGGGAGTCACACTTGTGGTCTTCATGGTCAAAAGTGACCGGACACCTAAAATTTAAACATGGAGGTGGAAACATTATGCTTTGGGGGTGTTTTTCTGCTAAGGGGACAGGACAACTGCACCGCATCAAAGGGACGATGGACGGGGTCATGTACCGTCAGGGCCAGGGCATTGAAAATGGGTCGTGGATGGGTATTCCAGCATGACAATGACCCAAAACACACGGCCAAGGCAACAAAGGAGTGGCTCAAGAGGAAGCACATTAAGGTCCTGGAATGGCCTAGCCAGTCTCCAAACCTTAATCCCATAGAAAATCTGTGGAGGGAGCTGAAGGTTCGAGTTGCCAAACGTCAGCCTCAAAACCTTAATGACTTGGAGAGGATCTGCAAAGAGGAGTTGGACAAAATCCCTCCTGAGATGTGTGCAAACCTGGTGGCCAACGACAAGAAACGTCTGACCTCTGTGATTGCCAACAATGGTTTTGCCACCAAGTACTAAGTCATGTTTTGCGAAGAGGTCAAATACTTATTTGACTCATTAAAATGCAAATCAATTTATAACTTTTTTGAAATGCGTTTTTCTGGATTTTTTTGTTGTTATTCTGTCTCTCACTGTTCAAATAAACCTACCATTAAAATTACAGACTGATAATTTCTTTGTCAGTGGGCAAACGTACAAAATCAGCAGGGGATCAAATACATTTTTTTTCCCACTGTAAATACTGACCAAAATTATAAACGCAACACTCTTGTTTTTGCCCCCATTTTTCATGAGCTGAACTCAAAGATCTAAGACTTTTTCTATGTACACAAAAGGCCTATTTCTCTCAAATATTGTTCACAAATCTGTCTAAATCTGTGTTAGTGAGCACTTCTCCTTTGCCGAGATAATCCATCCACCTAACAGGTGATGCATATCAAGATGCTGATTAGACAGCATGATTATTGCACAGGTGTGCCTTAGGCTGGCCACAATAAAAAGGCCACTCTAAAATGTGCAGTTTTATCACACAGCACAATGCCACAGATGTCGCAAGTTTTGAGGGAGCGTGCAATTGGCATGCTGACTGCAGGAATGTCCACCAGAGCTGTTGCCCATGAATTGAATGTTCATTTCTCTACCATAAGCCGTCTCCAAAGGCGTTTCAGAGAATTTGGCAGTACATCCAACCGGCCTCACAACCGCAGACCACGTGTAACCACACCAGCCCAGGACCTCCACATCCAGCATCTTCACCTCCAAGATCGTCTGAGACCAGCCACCCGGACAGCTGCTGCAACAATCTGTTTGCATAACCAAAGAATTTCTGCACAAACTGTCAGAAACCGTCTCCGGGAAGCTCATCTGCATGCTCGTCGTCCTCATGGGGGTCTAGACCTGACTGCAGTTCGTCGTCGTAACCGACTTAAGTGGGCAAATGCTCACATTCGATGGCGTCTGGCACTTTGGAGAGGCGTTCTCTTCACGGATGAATCCCGATTTTCACTGTACAGGGCAGATGGCAGACAGCGTGTATGGCGTCATTTGGGTGAGCGGTTTGCTGATGTCAATGTTGTGGATCGAGTGGCCCATGGTGGCGGTGGGGTTATGGTATGGGCAGGCGTATGTTGTGGACAACGAACACAGGTGCATTTTATTGATGGCATTTTGAATGCACAGAGATACCGTGACGAGATCCTGAGGCCCATTGTTGTGCCATTCATCCACGACCATCACCTCATGTTGCAGTATGATAATGCACGGCCCCATGTTGCAAGGATCTGTACACAATTCCTGGAAGCTGAAAACATCCCAGTTCTTGCATGGCCAGCATACTCACTGGACATGTCACCCATTGAGCATATTTGGGATGCTCTGGATCGGCGTATATGACAGCGTGTTCCAGTTCCTGCAAATATCCAGCCACTTCACACAGCCATTGAAGAGGAGTGGACCAACATTCCACAGGCCACAATCAACAACCTGATCAACTCTATGTGAAGGAGATGTGTTGCACTGCGTGAGGCAAATGGTGGTCACACCAGATACTGACTGGTTTTCGGACGCCCCCCGGACCCCCCCCAATGCAGTAAAACTGCACATTTTAGAGTGGCCTTTTATTGTGGCCAGCCTAAGACACACCTGTACAATAATCATGCTGTCTAATCAGCATCTTGATATGCCACACCTGTGAGGTGGATGGATTATCTCGGAAAAGGAGAAGTGCTCACTAACACAGATTTAGACAGATTTGTGAACAATATTTGAGTGAAATATAGGCCTTTTGTGTACATAGAAAAAGTCTTAGATCTTTGAGTTCAGCTCATGAAAAATGGGGGCAAAAACAAAAGTGTTGCATTTATAATTTTGGTCAGTGTATTTAGAAATTTTCAAAGACAACTTTTTGTAAAGGTTTAAATTGTTTTTGGTTTGAAATGTTGATTTAAAGCATCAGTTTTTGAATTATTATTACTACAGCCAAATCTGAACACAGAGAAAGCATTTTGTTACACAAAACATCAAAATTCTATAAAAATGTAACAAAACTGAACAGGAATGTTTTATCAGAGCTTAATCCTTCTGGGTCTGATCTGATTTCAACCTCTTATTTCAGTTTTCTGACTCGGTATGGCTATATGGTTATAGCCATACCAATTAATTTGAATGTGTATAATTGCGTGCGTGTGTGTGTGTTGGTTTTGCACTCTTGATGTTTTAGAGTTTCACCCCATCATTGCTGTGTACTTTTTTCTGCATTGTGGCAGATTTGTAGATTATACACACAAAAATTTGCTGAATGTTTGTGTTTTTATCAATTTCCCATTCATTTTCTATGGTCGGTCATTTTTCAGACCGAAGACCACAAGTGTGACTATTTTTTTACCAAAAACTTTTTTCAAAAGTTACCAAAGCGCACCAGAGGGTTAAGTACTTTTAACATCCATGGAGCCTTTCCATTGCACGAAATGTTCTTTATAGTGGAAAAAGATTCTTTAGATCATTAAAATGTTCCTTACACTAAGAAAACAATGGTTATTTTAGGAACTGTTCACAGAAAGGTTCTTTGGTGAAACCAAAATGGTTCTTCAAAGGCATTGCTGCACAAAACCCCCTTATGGACGCTTTATTTTTAAGAGTGTAGATGTTAAAGGTTCGCATGGAACCATACTGTAGATGCCAATAAAAAAAACTTGATTTTTAAGAGTGTAATCCCAAAACAAGATGCAGATTATAAACTAGTAACACTTGAGGGTCTGTTCTTTGCTATAACCAAATAAATAAATAAAATAAAGTAAAAAATAATAATAATAATAATAAAAACCTTGCAAATTTGTTTTGGTGTTTCCAAGGTTGTCTAAGAATGGCATGTATAGATTGAAGCTCCAAGGAAGCTCTTCAGTTTCTGACCACTACACCTCATAGCTGGCGTAGTAGTTAACTCGCTGTGAGTGGCTGGTGGTTATTAGACTGACCTTAGAAAGCGGTTGAGGTCTCCGTGTCGCATGTACTCAAAGACCATGACCAGAGGTTCTCCGTCTGTACACACGCCGTAGAACCGCACTATGTGTTCATGCTGCAGCACCGTGAGCAGCTCGGCCTCGCGCTGGAAGTCCTGCCGGGTGGACTCGTTGGCGACTTTCAGGGTCTACACAGACAACACAGACAATCAGATATTTTTATAGTGAGCATATGACCAAGCATTTTCTTTGATTTGCAAATGTACTTTTATTTTCTGTGGTTGTATATTGTTGCAAATGTAGCTTTTTTAGCTAGTTATCTAGCTGGCTAACATGAATGGGAATTTGCTCGAATTGCGAAATTGACTTGGAGGGATCAGAATTGGTTGAAAATCAGTAATGTTTTGCATTGTATGCCATCAATCTCAAACAGATGTGTGGTTTTGCATATAGAGTTACTGTGTATATTTTCTGTTAAATTTCTAGCTGTTGTTGCTAATTAAAACATGTTTAATGTAAAGAAAAAAGTAACATTTCAATAAAAACAAGAATATTTTTCTGGTACATAAAAAGGCATTGCTTTAAAAAACATTACATATTGCTGAACGACAAGAATGTTAAGCCCTGATAACATAAAGCATGATCATACCTTGATAGCAACCAGCATCTTGTCAGTATCAGGACAGAGGTTGGCACATTCCGCCAGGTACACCTTGCCAAAAGCTCCTTCACCCAGTTCCCACTTCAAAACAATGTCTTTTCTTTTAATGTGCTGAACACCTGCAAAATACAAAGAAATAATCACTTTGATTTGGAATAAACTGAATCAGCATGCTGAAAACTTGTCATTGTGGGATTGTGAGACACTCACACATGTCTTTATCTTTGATGATGCCACAGAAGTACTGCGGATTCTCTACAAAACTGGACAAGCCTGAATCCAGCGTGCCATCATCTGAAGACAGAGGACTTGCACCGAAGTTCATGAAGCGAAGAGATACGGCCAAATCATCCTCAGTACCTAGAACAGATGAACCTGTAGATACACAGAAAGGAAGTGGCTCCCAAGCAGCTCCGGTTTGGCATATTTTTTTTCCTTTCTTCATATCTATATCCTGGGCCCATTTTAAGTTAATCAACTTATTGGCAATCAGCGAGTCATCTGAAGTGCTCTACACGACTTCCTGTGTATAGTTTGACAGCATAGTAGACATTACAGGCTCTCTTATTTCCTTGTATAGTCTTAGCCAGTCACATTTAACCTTTTCACAACTGTTTGCTGTTTAAGTTGGTTATCTAGGTGATCAAATAACTAGATTTGTTGCTTGTCTGTGCAAAATATATTGTTGGCAGGGCATTGCTATGCAGTTGCTACCCAGCTAACAGGGAATGTTCTCAAAGCTTTGTCTAACATTCTGGTTCTCTCAAACATACTTGAAGTAATGCTTTTAGAACATTCAGTCAAGTTAAGTGGTATTTAAAATGTTTTTAGAATGCTTATTCTAACACAATTTATTTGGATGATTGTCTAACATTTCTTAAATGTTAGTATTTGTTTCAGAACATCTAGAGAACATTCAAAAGTAACGTTAAATGTTTGCAAAATGATAAAATGAATATTCCCTTAAAGGGATAGTTCACCCAAAAATTTAAATTCTGTCATCATTTACTCACCCTTCACTTGTTCCAAATTAGTATGAGTTTCTTTCTTTATTTAAACCAGGGGATTTCATTCTTGTAGATGTCACAGACCACCAAATATGATCATCTTGCAATATGTACAGTATATATTAGTGCTATCAAACGATTAATCGCATCCAAAATAAAAGTTTTTGTTTACATACTATATGTATGTGTACTGTGTTTATTTATTATGTATATATAAATCATACAGTATATATTTTGAAAATATTTACATGTATATACATTTATATTATTATATTTTATATTATAGGCTATATAAATATATTTAATATATAAACAGCATATTTTTCTTAAATGTATACATGCATGTGTTTGTATTTATATATACATAAATATACACAGTACACACTCATATATTATGTAAAAATATATACAGTATATATATATATTGGATGCGATTAATCACGATTAATCGTTTGACAGCACTATATATATATATATATATATATATATATATAATTTTTATATTAATTATGTACTGTATATATTGCACAAAAATGATCATATTTGGTGGTCTGTGCCATCTACAAGATTGAAATCCCCTGGTTTAAAAAAGTGCATATACAAAACAGCATCTACAAAACAGATATCTAGCAGAATGTTCGCTTGCTCCGAAGCAAATCACGTCGTTTTTAGGAAGCAGAATTAGACACAAAAGCATCTCCTTCAAATCACAAAACCCACTCAAGCTATAACCGCAGAGACCCCAGACTGGGCAGAGAAGAGGAACTCAGGGAATAGAGGGCGAGAGGGGAGGGAGGCAATCAGGTCCACTTAGGCACTTTGTGAGTGGAGCGAGTGGACCTGAAAAGCCTGGCTCCATCACTCTTCTTTAATGGCTCGCTCGCGGCTGGGGCTCCCGATGCTATTTACTTTGCATGCTGTAATTAAGACCTGGCAGCACTTTCCCGAGCTGTTAGGCTGACACTGTACAAAGTTACAGCTTAGAAGAGACTGTATTTCACTGCTTTTTGTGCCTTACTTAAAAGCAACACAATGCCTCCTGTGGAACTCATTCAGATTCCAAAATAATAGTGCAGAAAGTCATTTTGGCATGGGCTATGATTGTGCTGTCTCCAGTTTTCGGTTAACGCTAACTTCTTCTGCTGTTGTTTGAGTCGCACCTGGTTTGTTTCTGTGACACATTTGCTTGTGATAGTTCTTTTTCCCATAAAAGACCTCTTCAAGACCAAAACATCTTCATTTGAGACCTAACTTAAGTAAACTGATTTAGTCTTCTGATTAACTGCAAATTGATCTGGATTTTGAAGAAATATTGAGGCGTCCAAGTACAATTTTAAAGTGTCGTACTTTTGACAAATGAAATTAAATGAAGTCAGTCGTATCAGTATCTTAGAAAAAGCAGTTTTATCCTACAAATGATGTTTAGATCGCACAACTGTGACTACTGTATCAACCAGTTATACATTAAAAAGTAATCAAATATTAATCACAACTCATTTTGCTTCTTTAATCTTCATTCATGTCAGATTTTGATGCTGATTTGAAATGCTATTTGGCAAACATTTCCCATTTCAAGTTGGTCTTGCATGCAACAAAATAGCTGCTCGGATACGTTGCAAATACGGCTGTCAAGTGAAATGGACTTTCCTTGAAAGTGACAGAAAAAAGTCAACATGAAATTTTAATCACAACTCGTTGTGCATTCATCATCTGATGTACTTTCATGCTGAACAGGATAGGGTGTGGCTTGATTGTATCCGCTGAGAATTAATTTGATTGTGAAAAGTGGATGTTAAATGCCAAAATGGTTGGTTGGTATAAAGAGGTTGAAAAGTAAACAGAATTTGTATCATCTGAGAAGGAAAGATGTTTCAGAGCAGGACAGAGCAAGATTAAGAAGACTTAAGGTTTTTCAAGGTTAGGAATTTTTTTGTTGTTGTTGTTGTTGTTTGTTTGTTTTATTTGGAATAGCATGCACAATAAAACCACGATTGTGCATCCAGAAAGTAAATATGGGCGATTTTGATTTCATGTTGACTTTTAAGCCTATATGTGGATGCAGAACTTACGGTGGATGCCAAACTTGGAGTGCTGTCCACATTTATTAATGACGACAACCATGATGAGCAGAAATGTGCACACGAATACAGCAAGACCCACCGCTACTGACACCTGTGAATGTGCAAGTGGACAAAATTAGGGCGATTAAATAAGAATAGAAAAAATAACACAAAGTTGTGTATCATATGTGACTTGTCTCTCACCCCAAACACTCCGCTCTCCAGTTTCTCCGTCTCCGTTGATTGGTTAGTGGGAGCTGCTAATGTTAAAACATTTAATGAAATATTACTTTATGAACACTGCAAAAAATCACTTTCTTGCTTAATGATTTGTCTTGATTTCCAGTACAAAGATCTAAACATTGTTAAAATCAAGAAACATTTACTTGAGAAGCAAAATAACTTAAGATATCGTGTCTTGTTTTCTGAAAAATATATCAAAATTAAGCGAGAAAAAAAAATTCTGAGCCCACTGGGAATATTTTTCATAAAACAAGACTTAATATTAGTCATTTTGCTTCTGAAGTAAATGCATCTTGATTTAGGAATGTTTAAATATTTGTACTGGAAAACAAGACAAATATACTGAGAAAGTATGTGCAGTGAATGAGATAAATGAGTATTTTAATAGTCAAAGCAAATATTTGACCTATAGGAATTTGATTTAGAGTAACTTACTTGGCATATCGGTGAGGACTGGCATGTGGAGAGAGATTATAACAATATATTACTCAATGCACCACACAGCTGTTGAAACACATACCATGTTTTTGTGATGATGTACTGTACACTCACCAGGAATGATGCCCTCCGGGTCAAGGGGGTCAAAAGGATTGTCCATGAACTTCCCATAGCGTGTAGCCTGGTCTCTACCAAGTTTATTCTCCACGATGAGCGTGTAGTTGCCGTTGTTGAGGTGCGTGGGTTTGTTGAGGAACAGACAGCCGTGTTGTCTGGAGCCGTCGGCCGCGTCTCGGATCAGTTCGGTGTAGGCGTAGCGTGTTTCGATGAGAGGCATGTTGTTGTACAGCCATCTGATGCTGGCGGGAGGATTGCTGTCCACAGCGAATGGGAAACACCAGTGATGTTGTGGCTCTGGGTCCTTTAGAAACAAGATCCACACTGGAACTAAACACATACAGGGAATGAGTTCACACACGTGTGTAATGAGACATCATCACAATCACAATATCAGCTGAATCAGTTGAATTGTTTCTGCCTATTTTGAGATTTAGATTACTTTTGATAACATCTTGGAGTAATGTAAAAGGATAGTGACAGATTATGGCAAAGAACACTCTGTCGAAGAGCAATTTAATGTTAAGAGCGCATGTCAGAGTTTTGTGTGCAATATGATAATAGCAGAACTGTCTATATAAATAATATAAATTCTGTCTATATAATTTCTTTCTTTCTTTCTTTTTCTTTCTTTCTTTCTTTCTTTTGGTAAAATGTGCAACAGCCTTTATATATTTGACAATCTAATCAATATCCAAGAGGTTCCAACTCTATGATTATAAGCATTTTTTCCAAACTCAAACAGTATGTATTTGAAAGCTGATAAATAATAATAATAATAATAATTATTATTATTATTATTATTAATAATAATTTCACATGTACTATTTTTCAGCTTTGCTATCAGCTTTAAATACATACTGTTTAAAAATACATACTTTAAAATATACACTATGGTAATATTAATATTGATCATAATAATTATAATAACAAACACTATTTTTTAAATCGGCTGTATAATACATACTGTTTTAACTATATACTTTGAGATCTATAATATATTAATTTTAGTAATAATAACAAAGAATTTGAAATAATTCATTTACTGAAGAATTTAAATTTTTAACTTTATTATAGGAAAGAATATTTAAAGAATATATTTCATACTGTGCATTATAACATGGTGTGATTTTTATTTTTTATTGTCTTTGTCACACTGACAGCGTGTCATCGCTTTTATTCAACTGCTGTTCCAACTCTATCATCCAGCTGTCTGCATTCCTATTGGTAGTCATTGCTTTGCATCACTGCTCATTTGCATGAAGTTAAAACCGGTTGCTCACACACAATTAAAGAAGTCCACGTAATGTTCCTGTATGGATAATGCTTTTCTATATCCAGTACCCGTTCTTCAGAATAGCTCAAATAACTGGCACATCCGTCATATTTTTTTCCACGAATCAATGTGCTCCATCTTTACAGTAAACCTGTTGACCTGCTATAAATAATACATCTCAGTCTGTTTAGGGGACCTAACCACAAGAGGCACTTGAGAGCCTGCTGAAGGTGGGATGCAGGAAATGGTTCTTTTAGCCGGGAGAACATGCTGATGCGCACGGCCCGCTCTCTGCTTCATAACCATTTCACTGCTCTTAACCCGTGACCCTGCCTGCGGAAAGTGCTTCGCACGGAGAATCGCAGTCATTTGTGTCGTGGCCTAGAGTTCACGCTTAAAAACCTCCTCGTTACACCGACCCCATGTTAACGGTTGAGTTCGAGAACATCTGTGAACTCCACTAATTGTGGTAATCAAAAGGAATTAAATAATTGAATCCATCAGGTTGCGGTTGAGGTATAGATAACAGGGAGTACAGTATGCTAAGGCCATAACTAACGCTGGGGAATTATATTATCGATTGGCGTCTGGGTTTAATAAAAGAGGTTTTGGATCGGAATTATGCCGTGCGTGTTGCGGGATTTTGTGAGCGCGTTGCTATAACCGTCCTGCTAATTTACGAGCTAATTAAGCAGTGACCGTTGACAAGCCGTTGTCCACCCATCACATGGTTCTGATAGACTGGCATCTAGCACACTTGCTATCTGCCAATCATTCCTCACAATTATATTTCCGGACTATGGGGGAGAGAAATCCATTAGTAGAGAACAAACAAGATCTGAAGATGGTTATCATCCCATTTTCCTGACAGTCATTATCGCTCCCCTGATGGCTATACATTTGTCTGAAGTCAAGCACTGTTTTTCTTCTTTCTGAAGAGGAGGTGATAAACAGTGATAATTGCTGTGGTGTGGAGTGCGGTCATATTGTTTGCTGTCAAGAGCAGGGTTATTATCCATTACTAAAACTATTATATATTTTTTTTAAATTGAAATAAAGCTTAAATACTATAAAATATAAATATTGGATGAAAAAAATTAAATTAAAATTAGAAATGTCGCCATCACAGCTAACTACACTGAACAAAAATATAAACGCAACACTTTTGTTTTTGCCCCCATTTTTCATGAGCTGAACTCAAAGTTCTAAGACTTTTTTTATGTACACAAAAGGCCTATTTCTCTCAAATATTGTTCACAAATCTGTCTAAATCTGTGTTAGTGAGCACTTCTCCTTTGCCGAGATAATCCATCCACCTCACAGGTGTGGCATATCAAGATGCTGATTAGACAGCATGATTATTGTACAGGTGTGTCTTAGGCTGGCCACAATAAAAGGCCACTCTAAAATGTGCAGTTTTACTGCATTGGGGGGGTCCGGGGGGGGTCTGAAAACCAGTCAGTATCTGATGTGACCACCATTTGCCTCACGCAGTGAAACACATCTCCTTCACATAGAGTTGATCAGGTTGTTGATTGTGGCCTGTGGAATGTTGGTCCACTCCTCTTCAATGGCTGTGCGAAGTTGCTGGATATTTGCAGGAACTGGAACACGCTGTCGTATACGCCGATCCAGAGCATCCCAAACATGCTCAATGGGTGACATGTCCGGTGAGTATGCTGGCCATGCAAGAACTGGGATGTTTTCAGCTTCCAGGAATTGTGTACAGATCCTTGCAACATGGGGCCGTGCATTATCATACTGCAACATGAGGTGATGGTCGTGGATGAATGGCACAACAATTGCACGCTCCCTCAAAACTTGAGACATCTGTGGAATTGTGCTGTGCGATAAAACTGCACATTTTAGAGTGGCCTTTTATTGTGGCCAGCCTAAGGCACACCTGTGCAGTAATCATGCTGTCTAATCAGCATCTTGATATGCCACACCTGTGAGGTGGATGGATTATCTCGGCAAAGGAGAAGTGCTCACTAACACAGATTTAGACAGATTTGTGAACAATATTTGAGAGAAATGGGCCTTTTGTGTACATAGATAAAGTCTTAGATCTATGAGTTCAGCTCATGAAAAATGGGGGCAAAAACAAAAGTGTTGCGTTTATATTTTTGTTCAGTGTAAAATAAGTGTAATCTAAAATTACTAAGTGGAAATGGATAAACTAAATTTCAAGTTAAATGAAATAAAGGAAACCTAAACAGGGTTATTATAGTTTGGTAAAAATAAAAACCCCAAAAAATCATTTTTGTTAATAAACATGAACTGAAATAAAATAATAAAATAAAATATACACTTAAACTTTTGTTTCAGCTAGTTGCCAGGCACCATTTTTCATTTTAGTTTAACTTGATATACTAAAATAACTAAAACTGAAATGAATTTGAATAAAAACTATAGAAACTTTAAACAGCTAATAAACACAAGAAAAACTACTAAAACATTCAAATGAACATAGAAAAATAAAATCTACTTGAAAATATTAATACAAACCATGATATAATTTCAAGAAAAAATAACACTGATTCTAAATAGTAATATTAAAAAAGAAAGAAATAAAGTAGCAAAAGAACAACAAAATTACTAAATATTAAACTAAAATGAAAACACAAAAATAAAAGCTAATTAAAATATATATTTAAAAAAACCTATGTAAATTATACTAAAATAGCACTGTTTTGCTTGTCCATATAAGATGGTGGGTTTAAGGAACCTCATGCATGGGGTTTACAGTTTAAACATGGTATAGTTGGTTGGCCAGATAAATTTCATAACTTTTGGTTTGAGAAGTCGCTTATGTTGCTCTGTTAAAGAAACAGCCAAGTTAAGAAATGAATAGAAGCTCAGAGTATTGAAAAAAAGGTAGTTGCATCTTTATATCTGCTTTATATCTCACAATCTTGCAATTGCAACGTCCTTTTTTAAACTTTAAATTTTTTTTTATTCATATGCAGAAACGAGTTCAGATTTTAAACACGCTGGTAGACATTTAAGCAAAACGACTTGGTTCTCCCTTGAAAAATAACAGCTTTCAGGGTGAGAAAAATGATGGAAATTAAAGAATAGAAAATTTCATCACATACATTCAATGTCCAGCTGCACCATGGCTTCTCCCATTCCAGCGCGATTCTCCGCCTCACAGGTGAGGTTGTGCAGGTTGTCTCTAGACGACACGTTCCTCATGTACAGAATCAGCTCCAGGCTTGATCCCCAGATCCCTCGCTGTGGACAAGGATGGATGTAGGCAAGTTTAAATTTTTGTGGACTGGGGTAAGGGCTTGAACAAGAGTCCTTTCAACAAATTTTACATATATTATTTGTCCAAAGTGGCCTACAAATGAGGAATTTGCATGTTTTTTTTTTTTTTTATGTGATCCTCGTTCAAGTAGATAGTTAATCACATTGGTCAATTTCCATAGATTTCTACTTCATTGACAAAGTCCTTATCTGAAAATATTGTCATGTACCTGCAGGGTCCAGTTGGACTGTAGGTGCTCTGTTCTCCAGCGGATCATCGGTGTTGGTACTCCGGTCACCAGACAGGTAAATGTCAGATTTCCACCTTCTTGAGTGGTCAGTGTCGATGGGTGAATTGTGACCTCAGGAATACCTGCAGACCACAAAGCATTTAGTTATAAGGACATTGGAAATGATGGGGAAGAAGATCAGGAAATATCATTTACGACATGAAGTGTGAGAGTACATGAAATATACTTATGGATACACTACTATTCAAAAGTTTAGTTTTTTTAAAGAAAATTAGTACTTCTATTGAGCAAGGGTGCATTAAATTGTTCAAAAGTGACAGATTTCAATGTATATTTTATAACCCAACTAAATGCTGTTCTTTTGAACTTTCTATTCATCAAAGAGTCCCGAAAAATGGATTACAGTTTCCAAAAAATATGAAGCGGCACAACTGTTTTTTAACATTGATAATATTAAGAAATGTTTCTTGAGCAGCAAACCAGCATATTATAATAATTTCTGAAGGATCATGTGACACTGAAGGCTGGAGTAATGATGCTGAAAATTTAGCTTTGCATCACAAGGAATAAATTGCATTTTAAATATATTCAAATAGAAAACAGTTATTTTGAATTGCAATAATATTTTACTGTTTTTACTGTATTTTTGATCAAATAAATGCAGCCTAAGTGTAAAAGACTTCTTACAAAAACATAAAATCTGACCGCCCCAAATGATTGCACTATAGTGAATGTAATATTGTAAAGTATCCAATATGTTTCAATAACCATAAATAATGATTATTTCAACCAAGTTTCCTAAACACTGCCATTGGTCAGTCAAACAAATGTCTCATTTTAAGAGACACGCTTTTTCTTAAAAATAGGTTTGATTCCAGATAGGAGCACTTACTGCAGTTATCCATTTCAAATGAATCCATCTGAATGCTGTTGCCATTATGGACGCAGGTTTGTTGAGAATCAGTGTCGCTTTGTCTTCTTCTGTGCCACTGCTGAAGCCAGTAAATGTCACATGAACAGGTGAGCGGATTGTCCCTCAAGATTCTGTACAAAAGAGAAGCAGGTGACATTTCTTATGCTTATTTCATGCTTTCAGAAAAATAATATGCATGTAAGACCTCAGATGTATCATTTAAACTTTTCAGACAGAGGTAAATTGTTCACATTTTCAGTCTCAAATCACCAGCAGAGCAGAATAAATCTGTAAATCTGAGTGCAGTGTGTTACTCACAGACTCAACAGAGGGACCGATTGGAACACCCTCCAACTGATGTGCACCAGTAAATTAGAGGCCAGGTTTCTGTAAAACAAGAGAAGATGTGAATTACACATGCCAAAGAGAGATGTGTATTCTGCATTCAGTACAACAGAGTTCTATTGTACAATAGTTAGATAGACTCTTAATAAATAGGACTATTTCTCTTTAAAAACATAAAATGTGTAGACAGCTCAGGTATAGTTTAACTTGTTTGTAGGAATTTTATCACATAACTAGATATTTATGTTTTCTCAAGTGAGTGTATGTGGTGTAAAATATGCTGCTGTGGTGCTATACCGAAAAAAATGGGTATAGAAACAATTTGTACTCAGAAATTGCTAATAAATTTAACGAACAATTACATAGAAACAGCAAGTAGCATATAATTGGCTATAATTTTGAACTAGAAAAACTGAATTTTCAGTAACACATTACTTAAAGCCTTTATGTACAATGCATTATAAATTACATCATAATATACATTATAATGCAATATATTTTTTTGAAAATAACTGTAACAGACTTAAAATGTATAATAATATCTGAAATTGGTGGTTTGTCATGTCAAATATACTTTCTAAAGTTGTAACAATGAATGAATAGATGAATAGTATTATAAAGTATTATAAATGTGGTATTAGTTCTTGAGATTATATAATGCGTTATAAGTTGCTTTAGCAGGCGTTACTATTAAACTATGCATTAAAAATATATTTATATTGCATTCTAAATAAAGGCTTCAAGTAAAGTGTTACGATTTTTTCTTGTAAAACATACAAAAAAAATGTATTTACTGCTTTGGAAAATAATTCTTTACCACGTAAGGTGTTCTGAGTGGTTGGTACCTGGTTGCTGTGTTGTAAGTAAAATTAAAACTATTAAAAATAGTTTTTGCCAGTTAAAATAAAGCTGAAATAGAATATACATTTTAGACTAAAAAACTTTTCTTTTTTTTTTATTAAAGAAAATTTGAAATGTTGCCTTGGTAACTTACTAAAATAAAATAGTTTTAAATTGATGTAAAACTGAAAGAAAAAATAAATTGAAGCTTAATAGAAACATAAATACAAAAAAAATCACAAAAGCACTCAAAAAGTTACTAAAATTTAAACTAAAAATGAAAACTGAAATGACAAAAACAACAGCCATTCAAAATAATAGTAAATACTCTAGTAACATAAATAATCCTAAAATAACTACTGCAAGAATAACAAGACGCTGTTCTGGTTTCTAGATATGAATCCAGTAAACCCTTATAAGGGGGATTTTTTAGCACAAATATAAAGGATGCTTTGTGCTCTGAAGAGCAAAATATTTAAGCTTAAGAGTCTGTATAAATCTCAACCCTCATATATGAGCAATAGCAAGCAGCAGTAACAAGATTCAATGCAGCAAAATATTTCATAGCAGCACTGCATTTCTAAATAACACTGGCACGCATCTCTCTGTATTGGCTGACAACTACTCGAGCTTAATTAGTTGAGTGAATTTCTTCTCTTTCTCGCAGACCAGGTTTGACTAAGAGTGAGAGAGTGAATTTTGAAGGCCTGTTTGTTGACCGCAGACATAGTTTGATGGATATTTTGCATCATTTTGTGTACAGAAAACTTCTCATTTCAAGTTTTCCAATTCAGAGATATTTGTCGTCCTGTCTAATTGAGTTTGCGAGACAGAAGCTGAAATCTAAAGCTAGATGACAGCGGACGGGGACAGTGATGGATTCGCACATATAGATTCTCTGTGGCAGGGCTAATGGGGGCCAGCAAGGGTTCAAATATTTGTTTTCCCTACTCCCAAAAGTTCATGTCAGATGGGTCGGCCATCGGGGCCTATCTATTACAGCTCGATTCTACCGTGGGGAGAGAGCGTCTGAGAATAGCAGCTGGCGTCGAGGGGAGGGGGAGGCTGTGGATTAAAGAACCAAAGCCACGGACGAATAAAAGAGAGACTCGTTTATGATTATGATTTTTCATACTGTATATCCCCACCGCCACACGATGCTCGCAGAGATACAGACACATCTGGTCCTCCGCACAGCCCTCTGTGAAATATTGATTGCGTGATAATGGACCCTTAGTGGAGTGTATTTATTATGCATCAGTTGTCAATAATACGCCAAAGTGTGCGAGTAAAAGGTGACTGCTGGATATGCTCTCATGTTTCCCCAGAACCCCCCCGTTCCCCCTCCCGCGTGACCGCTTTCCCCCACATCAACAACAGTGGGCATGTCACACACTGAGAGATAACGATTACAAGATAGTGGAGATAAGGGTCAACAACCTTTCGGCTAATAGCGTTAGTGTTTTCTTGATGCTGTGATTAGAAATCTTCCCTTCAGGAGGGAATAGATGTCACATCTTTGAGACTTAAAAAGGATGATTTAGAAATAGCTATGCTTCCACACTGGAAAAAAAATTGGTGTAGAAATGATTTTACTTAATTTCACAAACAATTATAAACAATCAAGTAACGATTTGAATTTAATGCAACATTTAGAATTGTACTTTCTAGTAAAACATACTCCAATAATCTTTGTTTTATTTACAACTGGATTTTGAGTTGAGTTATTTATTTGTATATATAGTCTATTATGACATGATTATGTTGAGGAGGTTCTATAAGGTTTCTTGGTGTGTGATGTTTCATTTATTATACATGATTTAAATGAGATCAAGATCATAGATGCATAATGAAACTTTTGATGATTTTTTTTTTGATGAGCAACATTTTACGGTGATTTTAAAATCAAACTCAAATACATACATAAATACATACATAAGAGCATATTCCATATTCAAAGTGGTTTAAGTCTTTTGAAATTATGTAGAAAAAAGATAACTGTATACAGGTCTGTTATGAAATGAAGTGAAGTTTGATTTGTTGTATACAAGATTTTCATGAGATCAAGGGCTTAGAAACCATTATTGTTATTTTTGAAGATTTAAAATGAATAATTTCCCAAAAATGTACATTTTAATTATTTACCCTCATATCATTCCCAAACTAACATATTATTTATTTCTGTTTTTCTAAAACTATATTCTTTTCTATGCTACAGATAGATAGATAGATAGATAGATAGATAGATAGATAGATAGATAGATAGATAGAATGTGATTAAATCACCTTTAAAGCATAATTAATTAATTAAATACATAACTAATAACAGCATGCGGGTTTGAAATGATAGGAAAGTGGATCAATAATGACAGCATTGCTTTCATTTTGGGGCAAAATGTTCCTTTAAGATTTAGCAAAATCTTTTGTCACACTGTTGCATTTCAAATAGCAAATCAGGAAGAACTACGGGATATAATGTTATGTAATTAATGATTTTATAAAGTGTCCTCCACCCCACCAAACACAGTTTTTCAGACTGTTCTAATGCCCTTGAAATACATAATGAACTAATCTCTGCAAATTTCCTTTTGAATTACGGGAAAATGAATGCATTTTAATGATTTCTGCAAGTGAAATGTGGAAATCTTTTCTTCAGTATTCATTTGGCTGATGACTAACTTTAAATGTGTCTTGGGTTTTTACCGCCTGAGACCAATAAAGCAGCTTCACTCATCAGAAGGGAAGAGGGTTTGAAGTGATTGACAGGTACAAGCCCTGAGACCCAAGTGTATTGTGGGAAGGCCAGTCGCATATGTAAAGAACACTCACACATACTGCAGCTTGAAATTATGCTGGAAGGCGTTTTCAGAGATGTACAGCAACCCACAATATGTGACCGTCCTGAAATATATGAATGCACAAAGTCTCATTAGTTACTTGAAAATCTTTTGGAATCTTGCATATCTTTTGTAGACTGTTATACTTACAGATTCTTCAGTTCTCTGTAGTTGGCGAGGTCTACGTCTGTGATGTTCTCCAGGTTGGTTTGACTCTCTATGTAGCTAGAGGGTTGAAATGAAAGAACAGGTTAAAATACAACTAAAATAATGCTGCATATGATACAGCGTTCTGAGCATTGCTGTGGCTAGAGGTTGTTTCTATGTAACCTTAGCAGGCACCTCATCAATTCAAATCTGAAACTATTTACCATAAGTTCCTGATGCATTTTATTGGTGCACTTTCTTTTGTTTGCATGACAAAAATGCAATAACTTGCTTCATCGCTTAAACGACTTTCCTTTTCAGATGATGTCACGAATCCATCTTACGTTCCTCTCCAATTATTGGACTCCATTCTGGTATGTAACGCCCACTTTTCATGATCTCATCAATTCCCATCCTATCTATCCCCATCTGTTTTCAATCATAAATATGTTATATTATAGAAGTAAAATAGTTTCAAACTGAATTTCTTGTTGAATGAAGAATTATCTTGCTTTGTTGAAATAATGAAAATGTGGAAATGCAGCCATCCAAGTTTCATTATAATGACATCTTTCTGAGATTGCATTATGTATATGCATAGATAAATAAATGCTCTAATGTTCACCTGAGCACATAGCAAAAGAAACTTGTTTTCTCTCCTCTAAACTCATGAAGTGTGTGATTCCAGGTCTCTCTGAGTTAAATGAAATAGTGCTGTGCCCTTGCAGCCGTTAATATGAGGCATAAGCACCATCAGTGAAGTATTTTGAAATCGATTACTTTTCAGTTCCACGCAGTTTCATTGAAAAGCACTTATACTTCCAGGAAGGAGAACTCAGATTCTTTTAAAGAAAAGTTTAAATGGTTTCTCCACAATGGCTCTGTGAATCAAGCTATACAGAGCTAAATGACAATATGCATACATCATATGGCGTGTTCCCTAATTCAGTACAAAGTAAAAAACTCCAAAACCATCCATGGTGTTGCCATAGTTCTGTGTACCATGTCTCTAATCATGTAGAACATTTCATTCTGCAGGTCAGTGTCAACTGACATCAGCATTTGACATTGGAAAAGCCAAATAAACCACAAAACTCATATCAGAAATACTTTTTGTAAGTCATTTTACAGACTCATAAAGTGCAATTCAATTCAATTCAATGTGTTGTTTTCAAGCATTCAGAAATTGCATTTACTGTGACATGCTGAAAGCATGCGCTTTTATTTAAAAATAAATAAATGCTATATATACATGAATGCATATATATTATTCAAAACTTTACAATGTGTTACCTGCCATTTCTTTGTAATTATTTGCGAAATTTAAATCCTAAACCAACTGATTTCATACAGTCATGCTGATAATAATGTTGCTGCCTTAATTGTACATAATAAGCTTTTTAAATATATATGCTGATAACTAAAGACATTTCTACTGACTTTACAGGAATCCTTTGATCTGTGATTTTGTCCAGTTGTGTTCGAGAAGCACAAACAGATATTTATTAGCGTCTGATTGACCCAGAGAGCCGTAATGCAATTACAGAGCAGGTGGGACGACATCTCAAACTGCTTTGGCTTATTGAATCCAGTCGAGTGGGCAATATTTCATCTATTGTTTTCAGTGGTGCATTCGCGAGCAATTCACAGAATGGAATTTACAGCATGATGAATGATGTATTTCTGCCGCTGGTATGAAGTTAATGGTCTCTTGTTTTCCTCCCTGCTAGAAGCACTGTTCCTCTGTACTGTGCCCGTCTCGCTAATACAGCCAAATGCTGTGTTTTTTACGGGCACAAAGTGTTCTGTGTAAACACATGGCGAAAGAGCATTCTCATTTATTGATTGAATGCTTGTAGTAAATGTAAGACTCGACTGGAGTTCAGAGAATCACACTTGAGCAGGTGTACTGAGAAAAACAACAGTGGCAACTGTGCAGAACTTTACCATAAAATACAGGGATGACGTCAGTCACTTTTAGATGGCATTTTGGAATCTGTGTTTTACATCCAATTATCTTAATTATTAAATTAAGCACCAGTTGATCAATGCAACTTCCAATAAAAACAACAACAATAATCAGTAAATTGTATTGAAACATTTTGTCTATATCTATCTATCTATCTATCTATCTGTATGTTGCTTGATATGGCTTATTTTTTCTCCATAGGAAACAATAGGAGTTATTTTAAAAAATGTCAAAGCTGCTCTTTTCTGCATGATGAAATTACATGTTGATCTCTTCAGTTTCAATTTAAGTTTGGTTTATTAAAACACGATATATTAGCTTGGGATTTGAACCCAGGTTCTTACTTTTTAAAAAGTTTATTTTTCACCTTTTTTTAATGTCTCATCTCTTCCAGAGAACCAAAAAAAGCCAGATCCTGAAATGATCTAAAAAAAACATGGACTCCTCTTCAGCATAATGATACATGATGCACATGATGATGTACAGTTCATCAAAAATAGTCTGTGACCAATACACAGATTTGGGCAGTGCACATTGTGACCCAAACAAAGACCATCAAGGTAACACACATCTAAATGCCACTAAAATAATGCCATAAACATTAACTAAGTAAATGCCATTTAACACCCCAATGGACATAAATAATAAGAAAATGAGATGCAGCATTGCTTTAAAAAAGGAAATGTCTTAGATATGGGAACGATATTGTTTTGACTGTACATTTTGAGGTCAATCATAGTTTACACACAAAATTATATACATTTAAAACAACATTGTAGTGTAAAAATACATTCTATTTTTAAGTATAATAGCTTTTTATAGCATTTCTTTCCATTTAAATATTGCATTGTTTACTCTTGGACGGGCAACAGAGAACACATGAAACTGAGATGATTGTAAGAGGTGTGGCGATTATGTTTCCTACTACAAGCATGAGTGCTACAGTAATATAAACACTATTCTGAATGAAGTGCACTAAACTGATCTCAAGTCCTGCACCTCTGGGATCCATCCGTCTGACTGTATACACATGAGCGTGGAGATGTTTTCTCACCATTTCCGAGAATAGATTATGTACCTGACACTCTTAAAAACACTTAAAGAGAAGCTGCACACAGCAGCAACACAGAGTACCAGGCCTTTCCACCAGTCCTTGACTCGTTCCTAAGGATTGCCTTGTTTTGAGAAAGTTCTGCTTTCAGTGCATCACATCCTGATTCCACAAATGAAGTGTAATGCATGTAAAAGCAATAAATGCTGATGATAATTGGAGTGGTCTGCCAGGAAAAAACACTAGGCTACACCATGCACAAACTACATATCCAAATGCCCAGATTTCTTAATGAAAGTTCATGAAGGCCAATCACTTTGACTGAACTCACCACCCGTTCCATCTCCTTCCAAGAGCAAGTGCTGAACTTCCACACAACTTTTCTCAATGTAAACTGCCTAAACGCCAAACTCAACTTACATTTCAGTGACGTTTTCGCTCTCCTGCACTGCCAATGCAGGGATGCTGGTGATTCCGTCCGGCTCCAGGCATTGAAGCATGGCGAAGGAGCAGCGGCAGGCACTTGGGCATCCGCTCAGGGCTGGTGCGACCAGGACGAGAAGCAAAACCACAACCGGGGCCACCTTACGGTCAGCCATGGTGGGGTTCGAGTGAGTTTGTTATCCTGGGAGAAACTCCACCCTGCAGCAGGAACTCTGGATGCGAGGAGAAGCGGCTCTTCTCTTGGCCAGCACTCAGGGTTATGATCCCATCCAGGAGCTGAGCTATTGAGCTGTGTAGCAGGGCCCAGGGGAACAGTGGGCTGTTGCCTCCTCTCCTCCTCTCACTACCTCCCAGTCCGAGATGGAGAAACGGAGGGGAGGGGCAAAGCAGTCCATTAGTTGAGTGTGAGTGTGAGATGAGAGAGAGCAGTGGTCACCAGACACCTCTGTGACACTCGCAGAAGTGAGCGGGGAAGACAAACCCGTGAGCTGCAGGTGGACACGGATGGATTGGAAGTGCTCCACCTGTTAGAGCTGACCGTGAACTTTTTCAAATATTTGAGTTTATACTGAGATCTCTGAAATTTGATTTCAGACTTTAGGTTCTTGGGAAATCTGTGTGCAGAAATATTTTGAGATATTTTCTGAAACTCTACAAGAGGCAGTTAGACATTATTGGGGTCATTTATCATGAGCATAATTCTGAGAAGTAGGAGACTCGAGCAAAAGTCTCCATTTAATTTGCTTTCCATTTAAAATTTATTGTGAATAATATTAAGAGATGTTGTGTGATTTTGTTTTCTTTGATAAATGATATTGTTTAGGCTGCTCATGGAGATTTCAGATGTGAGTATCAAATTCATTTTAGATTTGTCCTGCTAGAATTCCTAAACATAAATAAAAATAGACTCAAATGTTACAGTTGTTTGTATAGTAAATGTACAGAGCTATGAAATGCATATGTGTAATAACATAATTTGGCCTTCATTTGATTTCTTTTTGATGAGAAATCTTTGAGTTCATATTGAGATCTCTGACTTTTTATTGATCTGGCTTTTTTGATTGCTGACTTTTGAGGCTTTAGGGAAATCTGAGCACAGCTTGAGACATTTTGAGATTTCTTCTGAAAGTCATGTGAGATTAGAAGAGTAAATCTGAGGAGCAGAAGACTCCAGCAAAAGTCTCAATGAGCAGGTATCAGAGGAAAATAACATTTAACTCTAGAATTTGATGAGAAATGTTTGACTTCATATTGAGATCTTAGACTTTTGATTGCAGACTTTTGGATCCTGGGAAATCTGAGCACAGTTTGAGACATTTTGAGAAACCTTCTGAAACTCTAGATGACATACATGTGGGATTTCGGTGTCTTGTTCTCAGGAGAATAAATCTGAGAAGCAGGAGGCTTTAGCAAAAGTCTCCAATAGCTCTCCATTGATACTACTGAGGAGAAATAACTGAGATTATAAAGAGAACTCATTTTCTTTCCTTCTTTTTGTCCCAGAGAAACATTACATGTTCAGAAGTTGTTATTTTATTGCTCGGTAGACATATAAAGTAAGTATCAAATTTTGTCTCAGATGTTTGTCTGATTTAATAGACACAAATAGAAAATGGTCGATATATATATATAAAAAGAAGTATAACTGTACAACTGTAGAATTTGATGAGAAATATGAGTTCATATTGAAATCTTTGACATTTGCAGAATTGGGCAAATCTGAGCTCAGTTTGAAACTTATTGAGATCTCTTCTGAAACTTTAGAAGAGACACATGTGAGATTACTGTCTTTTTTTCTGAGGAGAATAAATCTGAGAACCCCATGCAAATGTCTGCATTTACTATTTATTTCATTTGTTATAGGATAAACAACTGAGATGATTTTTCTTTCCTTCTTTTTGTCCCAGCAGAATTTGCTTTTTTATCGCTCAGAAGACATTTACATTAAGTATCAATTTTGTCAGCAAAACTTTACAATAAACGTTCTTAGTTAACCTTAGTTAATGCATTAACTAGCATTAATAACAATGAGCAATACATGCAATGTTTAAGATTTTTTGTTAATGTTAGTTAATAAACATACACCTGTTCATGTTAGCTCAGGTTCATTAAATAATCTTAACAGATACAAGTTTTGATTTTAAAATGGGGAAATTAACATTACCTCTTTAGACAAATTTTTCATTGTTCATATTAACTAATGTGGTTAACTAAAGTTAAATAACGAAGTTTATTGTAAATTGTTATCTGTTTCTCTTAAAATCTCATGTACAATAAAAAATATAAAAACGTATTGGCATTACAGTACAAATATAAAGCTATTAATTGAAAGTGGATAATATAGCTTAAAATGCGATGAGATATTTGAACTCATAATGAGATCTTTTTCATTTGATTGCAGACTTCTTGAGACATCTTGAGACATTATGAGATTAAATCCAGAAATGTGCAACAGAAAATTATTTGGGTCTTTGTTTGTTTTGATTCTCATTTAATTTTGTTCTCATTGATATTGAATAGATTTTTTTCTCCTTGATATTAAATATTTTGTCCTTTGGTGTGTTGCAGATCCAGCTGTGCTTGTTGTAATTTTCCATGTGGTTTATGCCTTCAGCACGGACTCGGAGCCACTCAAGGCTTTCTGGTATTGAAAGGGTACAAGAGGAGGATGGATGTTGTTGGCCGTCTGCTGTGATTGCAGAGTCTCATCCTCCCATAAGGAATAAATATTGTGTCCCGCCTCCCTCTCAGAGAGTCTCCATACACGCAGCAGTAAGGTCATAGTGCCCTGACCACAATTACTGGCAGGACCCGAGCAGACCCTTTTCTGCTGCAATAAGGACATAGTGATGGCTCCAGACTTCCTCCTCTCTTTCCCTCTTCATCAGAATCAGCAAAGATAGAAATGTAGCTGGAGATAGGGGGAGAGAGAGAGAATGAGGGGGCGAGTGAAAAATCCATCTATGGTGGTTTTCTATCCTGTGGCCCTAAAATGGCAACTCGAGAGTTTGGACGGTTCTCTCGTGCTCTTTAAAAGCTCGGCTTGTGAAGAGGCTTTTAAGACCATTTCGCAGATTCCGGACTCTATTATTGCCTCAGTTGTTTACCTCTTTACATCTAGCAGTGTACCTGTGTGCTTCCACAATCCATTGATTTATTTCAGTGCGTTCTCACTGTTTCTGAAATGGTGAAAACCGTCAGCATGAGTAGAGGCCGGCTGTTAATACTCCCTCAGTGTGCTTTAAAGAACAACTTACAGAAACATCCATGCTGACACGCTTCACAGGTCTTGTGAATTTAGGAAATAGTTTGACGAAAAACTTCAGATTCTGGCACAATTCTTCTCCCTTGTGTTATTCCATCCAAACCATTTCAAAAAGAGAGATTTTTTAATTTCCTCTTTGCATTCAAGCTTCAAAAATGACCAAGAAGAAATCATAAAAGTAGTCCATGAGAATCTGCAGAAGCCATGTATGTCATAGCATTCAGTGAAGACTGATTCATGAACAAATTATTTAGATGATTTTTTGAACTGAATCAATAAGATCTGACTCAAAAGAGTCAGGATATTCTTTCATGAATCAGGATGATTCACTTGTATGGTGTTTTTTTGGTGTCATTTTTTAAACAGACTTGCTGTTTTTCTGTAAAAATGACTGTCATTATTTTCCGGTGTGCCTCCCAGTCCATTAAAGTTAGGCGTAGGAAGTATCAGTGATTTTAAACAGGATATGCTGAACAAGTCTGTCAAGCCAATCAGAGCAGAGAATAATTCAATTACAGGCCAAATTCACCACTCCCACACAACAAAACTACTGCTAATGGCTGCAGCTTCCAAATAAGAAGGAAACAACGGACCTTTCTCAGAGACTGTGTTCAAAATTCAATAGTAGCATATTGTTTAAAAATAGTATGAAACAAAATGATACAATGATACATGTTTCAAAAAGCAAATATTCAAAGATATAATACATTTTGTCTTATTTTTATTTATTTATTTTTAAACACTATTTTTAACAAGTGGTTTCCCTTTATGTCTGAAATAAACACACATTTATGTATTTATTCATTCATTCAAAAATACAAATTTATTTAAAAATGTCTTGATTTTTGGCATACTACATTCGAAAATATTAAATAAAATGTCTTGATTTATTTATTCTAAAATACTTTTTTCATTGTGTTATAAATTTGAATATATTTGAATCATTTTAGTAAATTTTTAGTCTTTCTTTTCCTCACTTTTTTTCCTAAGCAGCAGTGATGAAAGAGGGATGATGACAGAAGGGGAGAGTAGTGACCGGACTGCAGGTACTCAATCCACATCAAACTAATGTCCTGCTACAGAGAGAGACCAGTGCGAAGTGGACCGGAGTAAAAGCACTTCTGGAACTGGTACAAGGAAAGGCTTTTACACCTGCAGTGGTTAATATATGGATCTCCACACTATGCTGTCCTCTGACACACACAATAAAGCAAAACGTTGACCTGCATGTGCATTCTGCATTTGCATATGTGGTTAAATTATGAGTAATGTCAAATTAAAATAACGCCGTAAGCTTTGTGAATTTATTGCAGCTCTTAAAATGTGACCCTTCACCCTCAATCTGAAAAGATTGTTTAGTGGTTCTTAAGCTCACCAGAGCACTCTCTTCTTCTTCTTCTTCTTCTTCTTTTTTTTAACATTTTTTATGTTTTTAATGTAATTATAGAGTATTTTTCGGTGTGTTATTTTTTAGCAGGCTCTGTGGTGTTTTATTTGTTTTCTATGCTGTTGCTATGGTGATCTGAGAAGTTTTTATGCTGTTTTATTTGTTGTCTAGTGAGTTGCTACTATGTGATTTATTGCTAAGCAGTTGCTTTGGTGATTTGGGTAGTTTTAGCAGGTTGTATGGTTTTTTAGGTGTTTTCTATGGTGTTGCTATGTGGTTACTAAGCAGTTGCTATGGTGATCCGAGAAGATTTTAGCAGGCTTTGTGTTTCAGGTGTTTTCTAGGGTGTTACTATGTCGTTGCTATGGTGATCTAAGACGTTTTTAGCAGGCTCTGGTGTTTTGGTTTTTCACTAGGGTGTTGCTATGGTGATCAAAGTCTTTTTTAGCAGGCTCTTTTGGTCATTTCTAGTGTGTCGCTATGGTGTTTTAAGATGTTTTTAACAGGCTCTGGAGATTTGGTTGTGTTCTAGGGTGTCGCTATGATGATCTGAGATGTTTTTTGTAGGCTCCAGTATTTTGGTTGTTTTCCTGGGTATCGCTATGGTGATCTGAGAAGTTTTTAGTAGGCTCCGGTGTTTTAGTTGTTTTCGAGGGTGTCGCTATAGTGATTTAAGAAGTTTTTAGTAGGCTACGGTGTTTTGGTTATTTTCTAGGGTGTCGCTATGGTGATCTGAGAAGTTTTTAGTAGGCTACAGTGTTTTGGTTGTTTTCTAGGGTGTCGCTATGGTGATCTGAGAAGTTTTTAGTAGGCTACGGTGTTTTGGTTGTTTTCTAAGGTGTCGCTTGGTGATTAGTAGGTGGCTTGCTTTGGTTGTTTTCTAAGGTGTGCTATGGTGATCTGAGATAGGCTACGGTGCTTTGGTTGTTTTCTAAGGTGTTGCTATGGTGATCTGAGAAGTTTTTAGCAGGCTCTGTAGTGTGGTTGCTATGGTGATCTGAGATGTTTTAGCAGGTTCTATGGTGTTTAAGTTGTTTTTAGGGTGTTATGTGTTTGCTTGGGTGTTCTGGTTGGTAGTAGCACTTGTTATGGTATTCTGGGTCTTTTGCAGGGCCATTATATATGGTTTCTAGGGTGTTCTTAGTGTTTGCTAGGGCACTGGTATGTGATTGCTGGGGTGTTATGGGTTGTTTCTAGGGTGCAAATCAAAGCAAGCAATGGACCTGTGCTTTAATACATATTTCAGTTAACAGAGCTTTCAGATGACCAGTTTAAAGTGTTGTTTTTACGCCAATAAAACTAAAGATACAAAGATGTTTTTCTATTGCAGGGTGTGGTCATCTCTGCCTCATCTTCCCCTCACATCATCTCTCTACCAGGAAGCAAACCCCATCAACACCCAAATCACAGCGATCAGAGCAGCAGTGTTAGTGAGACTCGCTGGGGTAAACCTGGGATCGATTGGCTCGTGCTGCTGGGGGTTTTTGGTAATGTAACTGTATCTAGCTTCTCTCATTAGGGACACGAGAAGCCTGTCTTCATGCAGATGAGCCGAAACTCGAGGAGCGCTTCGCCAAAGACTAATGAACATGCAGCATCTCCTCTCCTACTCTCCATTCTGACTCGCACTTACAGTTGTTGTCTCCATTTCTACCTCTTTCATACGTATTAGCTCACTCTTACCATCTAATCTCCACTGCCCCTCTTAGCTGAAATTAAAGCGTAATGATTTCATTGTGTTTTTTTTTTAATTTTCAAGAAGGCTCTATCATCATCTGCACTGCTTCCTTGTAAATATTCCAATAAAAGCAGTATTAAAAAGTGCAGAGACAAGAGAGGAATCAGAAGCGCTTCGCTCTGTATTGACTGATCCTATGTATCTCATCAGGTTTGGTCTTGGTCCGGATCCATTCAATTACTATAATGCATCATTATGAAATAGCCCAATTACATGACTGACCTCAATGCAAAAATAGTATTTCATTTATTTAAATGAAAGGCTCAAAAAAAGCCCAAGGCTGTTTGGTGGATCTGAACACAGCTTCAGGGCGCTCAGGGTCGATTGCCATTCACAAGAAGACATGAAATGTCCAGCATCTCTGATCCTTGAAGAAACTACAAAAAACAAAAACATGTATTTTCATCTGTCCGTTTCTGCTTCAATAACAACTGGTTAGAAGAACAGCAACTTTCAGCTGTGCATGTTGCTTGCTATTATCTATGGAAACTTGTTTCTGCCACGGGATAGAAAAAATAAAATAAAAGGAAATTCTCACAATTCTGACTTTTTTCATGCAACTTCTGAATTCATTCTAACTTTTTTCCTCAGAATTCTGAGTTTGCATCTCGCAATTCTAAAAAAATGACAACTTTTTATCTCATAATTGTGAGTTTTTATTTTATGAATTATTTTTTTATCTGTCATTTGATATAAAGTCAGAATTACAAATCTATGTATCCCATTTCCAAAATGTATTCCTTGTAATTTTAAGAAGAAAGTCTGAATTGAGATATAAATTTAGAATTCCAAAAAAAAATCAGAATTCTGAATTAATATCTAAGAATTTTGAGTTTATATCTCACAATTCTGAGTTTATTAGTGAATTTAATAAAAGCTTCTTATTTATGAACCACCATATGCTGAAATTTAGTATTTAATATGAAATTAATATTTTATTCAACACTGCTATTATCATCATTTTAAATAATGTTTTAGTGATGGACTAATGAGATTAAAAACAAACCTTTTTCATCTTCTCAGTGTTTGATGGAGATCAATCGCTCGGGTGCTTTGGCATTTGAGGCCAAACATTAACCAAATATCTGAGTGAGTGCATTTTCTTTGATTAATCTCATAACCTACACAAGGGTTAAAGGTCTGTGGGCAATATGGCTTGATGCATTATATTATCTTATGCATAATGATTTATTCATAAGTCCACAATGATTTTGCAGTAAATGGAAGCTATTCCGAAACACAACAGTGGAACGTTGCCTTTTCTGTCATTATTGGAAGCTTATTGAGGATGTTTTGTTCCAGTGCAAGAGGTCGACTAGCCTGTGCATTAAAATGATCTTTAAACAAGTACCATAGCTGCAATAATCTGACTGAACCAAGAACTGGACAGGAAGAACACTTCGACAGGAAGTGGTCATCTGAGCAGCAATGGAAAATTATGGGATCTAAAGATTAAGTTCAATTAAAATCACTAAATTAAATCTAAATAGAAATATTTGAAAATGATAAAATCATTATAATAAGATTATTAAACTTCAACTAAAATGAAAATAAAAAATTAAAGTTAAATATTTATTATCAAAATATGATAATAGTATATAAATAATTCTAAACACTAGCATTTATTATAAGCGCGTGTAATCAAATGCCACTATAAATGCTCAAGCTCTTTATTGTAGGATGGATTCTGATTGGCTGTCAATGTTTGTATGATTCATCAGCTGGAAAAAAAAATGTTCTGAAAGTGATTTCAGAAAAATCGGTCCTCTGTGCTATTATTTTTATAGTTGTGGTGTGGACTTCCCTATTCTAATACAAATACAATGATTATTAATTCTACATGGTTATGGTTATATTTATTGTCCTTGATGTAAACAGGCCTTCAGGTTTAAATGCTGCTGTACATTGTGCTCTCTTCATTCTCTCACAGGAAGTGAAAGCTGTGTGTTGTGAACATGAGCGAGAGCCTTCAGGAAAACACTCAGGAGTGTGGCATGACTCAATGTAAGTAAGAGCAACATTTTAAAGAGTTCTTGTTTTATATGGGAATAGTATGTCACATTTCAGAATGATTTGCAAATGCCATTTCATGTTGATTTTAACTTTCAGAAGTATATGATTTATTTTATTTTTATATTATAACTTGTGAAGCTTAGGATAAGTTTAAAGTGTAAAGTGTAAAGGATCTCTCAGTCACAGGCACTGCATGTCATCTCCTGTGGGAATATAACACAGACGGGTAGCATCATGGTACACTCGTTCATCCTTAAAAGTGGCCCATGCTCGTTCACTTTTGAGATCAGATTCACTGGCTTACTCTTTATAGCAGTATTTCCAAAAGAAATGTCTGAAAAACAAATCTATAAATGTGTTTTTCATCATATGACTCACTGAGCTGATAATGAATCACTGGCAGTTTCGGGAAAGAACTTCAGAAAGTCGGATGTGATCTGAATGCACTTGAATTGTCTTTGTGCGAAGCTTTAATTCTGATAAAAGACATGCTGGTCATCGACTGAATTAGCAGTTATCTGCCTTTTACGTCACTCATCAGGATCATAACTGTACAATGTTTGCTTCAGGTCTTGAAAAGATTCAATGAGAAATGTTTGAGTTCATAGGTTAGAGATTCATTTACTTAATTAAAATACTTATTTAACCCTTTGGAGTCAGTAAAAAAATATTTTAAATAAATTAATGCTTGTATTCAGTAAGAATACATTAAATTAATTAAAAGTGACAGTAAAAACATTTAGAAAAAAAATCAATTTCAAATAAATGCTGTTCTTTTGGAACTTTCTATTCATGAAACTTGAATAAAAAAAGAAAAGCCATATTAGAATGATTTCTGAAGACACTGAAGACTGAAATGATGCTAAAAAAATCAGCTTTGAATCACAGGAATAAATTACATTTTAAAATATACTCAAATTGAGAACAGTTATTTTAAGTTAATGTTTTTAAATATTATTTTGAATAATATTTCACAATATTACTTTTGTTACTGTATTTTTGATCAAATAAATGCAGTCTTGGTGAGCAGAAGAGACTTTCAAAAACATAACAAAATCAAGCTTTTGAACAGTATGTATATTCACATTTTTTAAATGTTTATACTAAAGTTGCTAAATTATTGTCTTTGTTACAAGGGACTTTGACTTATGATTCTTTTAAATAAGCATTGTGATGCACAGGTATTTTATCATATTTAACTGCTATGTTGTTCTATAACATGCAGTCATCTGTTTTACTGTGTTTACTAGTAGCTACTGACCTCTTCAATTGTCTGTCTAAACACTCCACTGACCCTTGTAAGCAGATTTTCTGCTCCCGGTCAGAGCGCGGCTGTGCCAACAGGGACAGATCGATAGCGGCCGAGCCTGACATTGATCATGGCTAGAGATAGTCTCATCGTTCAGATGTACTCGCAACATGTTTGTGTAGTGGCTACATGAGCCCAAACCAGATTCTAGCAGATATCAATCACAGGTCGTCCAGCGTTCACATCCCTCTGCTTCTGTTCTTCACAATCAAACAAACAAGATGCCATCGTATGGAAAGAAAGAAGGATTAGATACAACAGGGAGGTATTGAAAGAGAATTTATGAGGAAAAATAATAAGGTGTGTGTGTGTGTGAGAGAGAGAGAGAGAGAGAGAGAGAGAGAGAGAGATGATTTGTGGGCCTCTCTTGTGTGCTAGCATTACAAGAATGGCCCTCATGGGTGGCATGAAAAGGCTCTTGATTGTAAGGAGTAGTAACTTGATATTCAAGCTCCTTGCCCTGATAGATTTATTTACATTCAGCGCCTCAGCCCTGTCTGGAGAGAGAGAGATAGAGAGAGAGAGAGAGCGAGGGACAGAGAGAGAGAGAGAGAGAGAGAGAGAGGAGAGAGAGAGAGGGACAGAGAGAGAGAGAGAGAGGGAGAGAGGGACAGAGAGAGAGAGAGAGAGAGAGGGACAGAGAGAGAGGAGAGAGAGAGAGAGAGAGAGAGAGAGAGAGGAGGCATCGCTGTTTGGTGATGATCATGTTTTTATTGAAGGTCTTTGTGCTTCTTGCACAATCGCACTAATTATTTGTAGACTGATTTTATATTATTTGCAAGTATAAGGTTCAAATATTTAATGTCAACATGAAATCAAAGATTTGATCTTGATACACATTTGTGTTGTTATTAAGTCCTGCTACAATGGGCTTCTAGTAGGCCTATAGTACTTTTGGAAAGTCATCTTAATGGTGGTTGTTTTGCTGGAAGTTGAATTTCTGGACACTTTTAACCCATTTATTGCCATTTTTCTCAAGGGCTCTTATTGCCAGAGAGAACTGTTTTTGAGCTTTGAGTTTTGAACTTGAAAATATATTATACATTATATTCTATATATGTGTGTGTGTGTGTGTGTGTGTGTGTGTGTGTGTGTGTGTGTGTGTGTGTGTGTGTGTGTACAAATATATAAAATATATATATTTTTATATAAATATTTATTTAATAAATTTGCCCTTCGTTCAAAATATTGTACGATTTTTCTGTTTTTGAAAGAAGTCTCATATGATCACAAAAGCTGCATTTATTGTATTAAAAATACAGAAAAACAGTAATATTATGAAACATTATTAAAATTAAAATATGTTTTAATCTAACAGTCTATTTGAATATATTTTAAAGTGTAATTCATTCCTGTGATGCTAAGATGAATTTTCAGCATCATTACTCCAGTCTTTAATGTCACATAATCCTTCAGAAATCATTCTAATATGCTGATTTTGCTGCTCAAGAAACATTTCTGCTAAAAACAGTTGTGTTGCTTAATATTTTTGTGGAAACCCTTGATGCATTTTTTTCAGGATTCTCAGATAAATAGAAAGTTCCGAAGCGATTATTTATTATCAAGAGTAAATATCTTTAAAGGGACTTTGTTATTACGGACTTACCTTCAAATTCCAAAGCTGTTAAAACGTAAAAAAAAAAAACGTTTAAAATTATTTTGTTAAACATTATTTAAATAATAATAAAGAAGAAGAAGAATTTATAATAATGTTCATTATAGTTATCTAAAATGAAAACCATAAAAATTGAAGCAAAATAAATGTTAACTGAAATAAAATAAAATATAAAAAAAAAAAAATGTCAGCTATCCAAAGCAATGCCAAAGCAATGTTTAGCTTGATGTATTAAAATAACTAAAACTATACCTGAAATAAAACTGAGTAAAAACTATATAAACATTAAACAAACACACTTACAAAAACAAACAAACAACAAAATCACTGAAACTTACTAAATTTAAAATGAAAATGGAAAATACAAAAATAAAACAAATTCAATAATCTCAATGATCCCCCCCCCCCCCCCCTTAAATATTATTACACGTTTTTCATTTATGTTGTTTTGCCCTGACATAAAAAACAAGAGCAGCTGGGTTCAGCAATTCATTTAGAAAAAAGTATACAGTTTTCACAGCATCAGACCTAAGTGTGTGTGTGTGAGAGAGAGAGAGAGAGAGAGAGTGAGTGAGAGCGAGAGAGAGAGAGAGAGAGAGAGAGAGAGAGTGAGAGAGAGAGAGAGAGAGAGTCCTCATTTAGGGCAGTGGACCTATTTAGCCTGACGACCATTAAATATGAATTAAAAACCACACAGGCCTTTTTGCCTCTAAAATGTCATTACGCATCTTTATGGCGAACAGTTGTTGAATAAGCAGTTTGCAGGGCTCCCCGGGGTGGTGCTGCTGGATGAGGGCCGCGTCTGCCAGTGAGTGCCACAGCCCCGATGCATGTAGTACTAACGGAAAGCTCTGGAAAATAAGCAGGGATAATAGCCACTGAAATGGAATTTACATTAAGAGCCCTAACGGAGTGGAACACTTCTGGTTTGGGCCGTCTGTGGGGCTGAGGGGGGCGGGTGGGGGGGCCTTGAGTGGAGCTTCACCATTTCCTCAACTGGCTGCTGGGGAAAATGAAAATGAAATTGCAGCATTGGAACAGCAAGTACATTAATGGAGAAGCATTGTGCGCCCATCAAATATGTCTTGCCAAACAACCGCGTATAGCCGTACTCAGTGTTGGGAAGGTTACTTTGGAAATGTAATAGGTTACAGATTTCAAGTTACCCTACTTAAAATGTAATAAGTAGTGTAACTTTTCAATTACTTTATTAAAGTAATGTAACTGATTACATTTGATTACTTTTTGATTACTTTTCTAAATTTCTAATGTTTTCAACTGTTAATTATTTTCAAACATGTAAACCAGGCAGGGTTAACCTTACAGTAGTGCTCAACACTGATTACTGTCAGACTTTGGTTGCAAAATATCTTCATTTGCAAGCAGTGTGTGGACACAACCACCCAACAATGATACAAATTCACTCTTTTTTTAATCCCCCAAAAACCTAAACAGTCTCAATTATCAAGCCATTTTGATTTTGGAGTGAATAACCAGCGCTCTCTTCCACCCTCAATACCATGACTGAGGTCCCCCCCACCCCCCCAACTGCTCACCGGGCGCCGCAGCAAAATGGGCAAAATGTATGTGTGTGTGTGTGTGTGCATTTGGATGGGTTAAATGCAGAGCACAAATTCCGAGTATGGGTCACCATATCTGGCCGCATGTCACTTCACTTTCACTAAATTTGTTTATGCCTGGCTGCGCAAATCATTTTACTCCAGACTGCTTTCTGTATGAGGGACAATTCATGGCAGGTTTTGTTAAAAAGTTAAAACTCAAGGATGGATCAGTAACCATTGTTCATGATCCAGCTGCACCTCCAGAAGACTCACTTTTTATTTTGTATGATTATATGCACATAATCCATATCCACAGAAGAGAGGGGCGGGGTGAGCAGAGCTCATTAGCATGTAAAGAGTTATGCGCCGAAATGAGTCGCTGTGAACAGAGCTGTTTTTGACAAGGTAAAAAGGGTGTTGTTTTACACGACCACTGAGACCATTTTAAGAAAACCCTAAAGAATCATACCAACTTGTGGAAAATGGGCATTCAATGTCCCCTTTGAAGCACAGCCACCACAAAATCAGACTTACTTTAAAATCATTCTGAGGTTAAATGCAGATTTAAAATCATAACAAGAAATAGTTATAGCTATGATACTGTTTTTTAAATCAAATCTTTGCATAGCTATGACAGGGAACACTGTAATCCAACGATGCCTTAGAAAAAAAACAGTTAATCTTAGAAAAATAAAGCATATACATAAACCCATATAATACGTATAAGAGTTATCGGATAAGCATGTTATAAACTTCTGAAACATTGGTGTTTCATATTTTAGAGCAGTCACTGCAATTTATGAAAGAAATCAATTAAATCTGTGTGTGGGAGTGTGTGTGAAAAAAATCAGATGTAACCCCCTTTGTAATCCTTAACATTTTCAAAAGTAACTGTAATTTAATTACACATTATTTCTTAGTAACTGTAACTAATTACAATTACTTTTATTTTGTAATTAAATTACGTAATTCCGTTACATGTAACTAGTTACTCCCCAACACTGGCCGTACTTTAATATTATAGAGCAGAGTTATACAAAAAGAAGTTTAAAGATTTTACATGTGCTCATGTTATGTTGCACATTTATATGTCCTATTCAGACACAGCATGATTAAACAAGACATTGTGTCAGTAGGTTGCACAACTCAATATACCATAGTTTTGTATAAATATGTATATATATATATATGTGTGCAC